>OZ023317.1:47294951-47774188 GCA_964007375.1 Ophion obscuratus
TAATGTTTGGGATTACATTAGGCGAGAAATCATTTTATGATTGGGGGCAAACGGATTCGTCCTGATACATAATTTTACTCATTTCGGGGTGTATTAAAGTACACCCCGAACTATCCTATTCAAGGGAGTATTCTACTGTGACAGCTGAAACAATAAGCTATTTTTAATATATATTTTTTTAAACTTGCATGTATGGGGGCAAAGTTTTTTTTCTTTTGAAGATACACTCTTACGGAAAAGAAAACAATTTTTTTGTTGTATATAAATGTATATTTATTTAACAATTGGGTAAAGACAGGAAAAAAGTATGTTGCTGGCGTTAAAGATTTGGGCTCTTCAGGTAATCGGAATCGAAAAATTCGAAAAGATTCTCAATCTGTATGAGTGTTGCTGTCGTCCGAACTAGAATTATTATTTTATATTGCAAAATAACAAAATGTCGTCGTTCGTTGCAAAAGTGTTCGAAAAACACGGCGATCAGAAGGAAATTTGTTTGTTTTTCCAAAAAATTTCGCAGTTTTTTGCTCACTATATTTTTATTTTTCAATTTTTTTTCTTGATTCTAGGTCAACTCATACACAATATTGTACAAAGTAAAAATATGTTTGATTTTTTTGCTTCAGATCACCTGTTCGGGACTAAGGACTTCCACAACCGAAAAATGTCATCGCCCGCGCACCGCCATACGTGGCTCCTCCCACTCCCACCACCATGTTTTGTCAAACTTTAAAAAATATGTTGATGCTCAATAAAGACCGCTTAGTCAACATACGAAATGTCAACATTCTAAATTTAATACTTTTCGCATAAAAAATTGGTAAAAAATCGAACATTTTTTGGCCCAACAAGGCAGAACCTTTCCTTAAAATTGACAAGCATTCAAAGTAAAAACTCAATTTTCGACAGAAAAAAAGGACAATCATTTGTTATTAACTAATGTTATAATTAACTCATGGATGTGCTCAAAATTTGGAGTGAAAAGAATGAAAATTGTTGGCGTTGGGCTGCGGGCCGTTTTGAAAAATTGTGCTCCGAGACAAACGGACGAGGTCCCGCACACGGACCCGTATCCGAGACACAGTAAAACAAAGGTCCGCAGGCACCCACACGTGCCTACGGACCTTTGTTTTGCAGGTACCAAACGTTTTCCCCTTATTCTAGATGGTTCAAAGCATCTCTTAAGCCAATTTTTTTAAATCATTTTTTTTTTAATTCTACAGTGGTGTTATCCCTTAAGGCGAGAAATCCCTTTAGGAGCGTGAAAAATAGGTATTTTTCGGGAATTTTTTTAGAGGGGATAAAATAATCATTTTATCCCCTCCCCCTAAAATAATCATTTTCAAATTCAGACATGAGTTTATGATAACTGTCAAGTAATTTTTTTTTCGAAATGACCACCAAAATGGCGGCATTATTAAGGGTCTTCGGACGCCTGTATCCGCGACATCGAAAAGTGCTGCAGTTGTCACTTTTTTCCTGTTGATCTGAAAAAGATTTAATAAGTGTCATTCGTTTACTGACATATTAAGGGGAAGTGTATACCTAAAAAATTACGAAAAAGTGCGAAATTGAAAATTTGGGAGCCTTTAAACTCCAAAGTTCGAATTTTCAACCATTTTTTCGACATATTTGACCCCAAAAAAATTATTTATTTACACGCTACCTTTCAAACTTTAGGTATATCCTTCCGATAATATTACTGACAGTAACTTCCCAAAATTTCATCCAAATCGGTCGATAACTTTTTGAGCTACAACACGAGCAGTTTTTGAAAAAGTAGTTGCGAGAAAATCGTGTTTAAAGTTTATTCGCTCCCTCTAGACCCCGCGCTCTAGATTATATGCGATAACTCCGCAAATATTCAATATTTCGAGTTTTCTTTTGGTCAGTATATTCGTTGGGTATCATACTTTCCAAATATGTGAAAAAATCGATTTTTTTGAAAATTCTGAAGGGATTTCTCGCCTTAAGTGATTTATAAACATCACAAGAATGATATACAAAAGGAATTATAGGCGATTTTTTTTCAATGTTTAAATTTCATTTTCCGCAGCACCTCTGACCCTCCGAAACGCACGAAACAGAAAGGGTGAAAGTAGCAATTTCGAGTCATCTAGTCCAGTCGTTGTGCAAAAAGTATACAACGACCTAAAAACTATGTACAGATATATATATATTTGTTACGTCTCTGTTCATGCCTATATGTTATCGCGCTCTCCGTTGTGTCCAAACAAACCCAAACCCAAAAACTATTTCTCGTCGTCAAAAATCCCTGTAGGGGTTGTCTTGAAATATTAAAAGAAAGGATTGTGCAAAATTTGAGCTCGATCGGAGGGTAGGTTTTTTCGGAACCTTACCCGTAATTAAGGGGCCAGTCCACTTTGAAAATTTCAAAAAATCGAAAGCATACAAGACTTGAAGAAATCGACGATGATGAGCAATCAGAAGGGATTTTGTACGGTGCAGGAATTGCCGATTGAGTTTAGGTAAGAGTTTTTCATAGTATAAACTTCAAACGCGTTTTTCTCGAAACAACGTTTTCAAAATCTACCTCCATCGTATCTCTAAAACTAATAAACCGATTCTCTTGAAATTTAAACCACATATTGTAAATATGATTCGCAACAAGGTGACCCTCGATGGTTTTAAAATTTTGATTTTTACTCTTTTTTTTGCGAAAAAAACGCGTTTTTTTTTACTTTTTTCGTTTTTCATCTGCCATTTTTTAATTTTTTGACACAACTTTATATCCGAGGGTCATTTTGTAGCTGGTGTCATACTGAATCTAATGGACTGATTTTTTTTTTGTTTCAGTCAAGCCGTTGCCGAGTTGTGATGGAGCTCCCTAGCCCACTTATTTTTGAGGCGTTACGTTAAACTATAGTTTTCGTGCTTAAAAATGAATAAAAATGAATTAAATTTCTTTTTTAATTTCAAGACTTTATTTATCAAGCCCAACAACTTTTATATTCATATCTTTTATAAAATCCTCAAAAAAAATCGCGAAAATAGCCTTTTTTCGTGGCTCCAAAGTGGACTGGCCCCTTATTATAAACTTTAGTTCAGTCAAAATAAACAATCTGCAAAAAAATCGGATAATTAAAAAATCATCAATCGAAAAAGCATCAATTAAAAAATCATCAATTAAAAAATCACCAGAGTTTGCCAGAATAAAATAGATCCGATGATATTGGGATCCGAGTTTTCAAAAATGAATGAAATGGGGGTGGAATTCGAAACGATGCTACGACCAAGTCAACTTCTGCTCCCATGTTACCCCGATCTTGTCTACTTCTCAGGATCCTATGTTCCCATCGATGATTCGAGAATCTTTCTTCCTCTTATTTCATGGAGGTATTACGATTCGTGGCAAAGAAGATTCGAGTTAAGAGGCCGTACGACACAATTGGCCACCATCGATGGACAATCATTCCAAGACTGACTGTTTATCTTCCCGAGATTTTTTTTTTTACATAGGGACATTTTCTTGGCATCTATTATAATAAATAGACGGATGAACGGATGCTGGTCGCGTCGGGACAACTAATATATCCGTAACTGCGACAGCAGCACGAATGCTGGTCTGCTCGCTTGATGACATTCAGAAGCAGCTATACCCCCCCCCCCCCCCCCTCCACCCATCCTTCATTCCTTTCCCTCATCGGTGAAACATGTCTGCCATACAATATCGAAACTCGTACAACGTGAGGGCCTCGGGACTTTTCATCGATGCTCCCTCGTCGCGCCCTTTTATCGGTTCCCATTACCGTCGTCGATAAACACACGTGTGGCACAGTGCTACGGGGTACAATAAAATCGCATGAAGAAGCCACGTGCTTGACTGCACTCAAGAGCCCTCGAATGACAGCTCTCTTTCTCCGCGGCGCCGCAGATACAGGGAACCACTATGAGCATACCTGCTGCTTCTGCGATGGTCACTCGTAAATTTTATTTCAACAGCAAGGATTCTCACCGTTCATATTTTTTTTTGCTTTTTTTTTCTCACCCTCTTTCCCTGCCGTACGTGTCACTTGCATTGCATATGCGCCTTGATCACTGAGGCGGGAAGCGCGTTACGCGAAATAGGGAAAAGGTGTACGAGATGATTCTCTTAAGGGATTTGAAAAAATCCCTCAACCCCCCACTTAAAATCCCCCACTTGCGATTTTGAAAAAAATCGATTTTTTTATTGCATTTTTTCGAAGTACAAGTATCTGAGAATATGTCCTGAAAATTTCAAGTCGATCCGAACAAAATTGACTGAGATATGAGCGTTGAAAGAGAAGAATCCGTTGTGTAAACGACCGGCTAATTGAAACTTTAAACGCGTTTTTCTCGAAATGGCATTTCTGAAGTCGGTGACCAAGATTACTCGAACACTAATGAACCAATCTTCTTGAAATTTTGCAGGCTTATTTAATACATAAAAATGTAGTCTTTAATCGTTCGATTTTTTTTTTTCGAAAAAAATGCCCGTTTTATAGCCAAAAAACGGCCGTTTTTTTCGTTAAAATCGAACCATTAACTTTGACTGTCCGCCATTTTGTGAAAAATGAATATTTTTTAAAATCCTTCGATTAAAGACTAGTTTATACTTATATTTGACTAAATCCATCCGCATTTTTTTTTTCAGATGATCCACTTCGCCGCAATGTTGGTCACCGCAAACCGTGTATATAAAAACATTATTTCATTGACGGCCATTTACCACTAAACAATGTAATATTTTTTAATAAAAAAATTACTGAAAGTTCTTCAAGATGTGTTCTTTAAGATGGTATATTGATCGATTAAAAAAGTTTTGTAGTTTTCTTTTAAAAAATTCATGAAAAAGGTCTTTTTTGCGCTACAAGTGGGGGTAAGGCCTTGACGGAGAATGCTCGTAATTTGAAAGATATTCGACATAATTGAGATCAGAATGCGTTTACTACTGGCATATTTATCTATCTTAAGATTGGCATATTCGAAATATTCATTTTATTAGGGATTCAATAAAAAGATTTCCTGTTTTTAACTTCACGTAAGGATCATCTTGGACACCCCTGTGTTTAAGATTATTACTAGGGTATGGACAAGATGATCCCCCGGGTCATCTTGCTCCATTTTGGGATTTTTTTTTGTTTTGGAGAAATTAGGTAAATATAAATAAAAATGTTGTTCTAGGTTAGAACACCTCCATTTATATTAATCATAGGTATACAATATAAACTGAACTTACAAGTCAAGTTACCTTTATATTATAAGTTTTATCTCATCCAACTAGAATTAAACTATACCAGTCTTTTACAACCAGTCTTTAGGGGAGATATACACCTAGATGGTCGAGGTCGAGGATTTAGAAGCTATGAACATTCCGTCGACCGTAGAAGACCTACACTATGGGCCTGGTATCGATGATTCCATGTAAGTTGACAAATTTCATGATTTATTCATTCCCAAATTTTCAAACGCGTTTTTCTCAAAACCGGGTTTTTCAAATCGGTACCCAAAATTTCTCGAAAACGAATGAACCGATTGCCTTGAGGTTTTTTGTGGTTACTCTATACACCATTATCCAGTACTTGTCGTAGAATTTTTTTTCCGTTACTTAGTTTTTGTTTTATAGGCAAAATAATAACAAATTTTTTACCCAAAAATCACTATTTATGTTCAAACGTCCGCCATTTTGTCATAAATCGATATTTTCAAAATCGGCTATGACAAGTACTAGATTATAGTATTTAATTTAATAATCTTTTTGGTTTATTTTAGATGATTGTTGAAGAAACGCGAGTGGGTACCGTTTACGCAGATTTTTAGGACGCTCCAAGTATCATACAATATCCTTGTATATTTTTGATATTTTTAAATGAAGAAAATTAAACATATTTTTGAATGTATATACTTTTAGATAATTAAAACCCCAATCCGAAATTTCAAATAGTTTTCCTTGAAAAAATTCACAAAAATGACCTTTTTCCGGCTCCTAGGTATATATCTCCCCTTAAATAACTTAGGTATGTCAATTATTATTTGTGATATCAACTATACATTAGTAGTGTCGTTTGAACATAGACAATCTTTTTATATAATTAAGGCCTTAGGCCACAATAACGGGTATAAAATCATGTGCGGATTTAACAATTATTTTTCGTATGAAAAAATGATTCACTCATAAAATTAATTACACATCTATTTATTATGAAAATCAAGCCGTTGGAATTTTTTTTTTTTTCCGATGTACAAAATGGCCGCTTACTCAAAACTTCTCGAAACAGCTTTTTTCCAATTGGCGTGACAAACAACTTCAACAATTTTCACTCGATTTATTTCCAATTTAAAAGTTATGTTACTAATTGCATTTCGCAGAGAAGTACGTACGGAATTTCCGATTAAGGCGAGAAATCTTTTTAGGAGCGTGAAAAATAGGCATTTTTCGGGATTTTTTTAGAGGTGTTAAAATAATCTGATCATTTTCAAATTTGGACATGAGTTTATAATAACTGTCAAGTCAAAAAAAAATTTTTTTTTTGGGATGACCCACAAAATGGCGGCGTTATTAAGGGTCTTCGGACGCCTGTTTTCCGCGACATCGAAAAGTGCTGCAGTTGTCACTCTTTTTCTGTTTATCTGAAAAAGATTTAATAAGTGTCATTCGTTTACTGACATATTAAGGGGAAGGATATGGCTAAAAAATGATGAAAAAGTGCAAAATTGAAAATTTGGGAGCCTTTTTACTCCAAAGTTCGATTTTTCGACCATTTTTTCGACATATTTGACCCCAAAAAAAATATTTATTTACACGCTACCTTTCAAACTTTAGGTATATCCTTCCGATAATATTACTGAGAGTAACCTCCCAAAATGTCATCCAAATCGGTCGATAACTTTTTGATCTACAATACGAGCAGTTTTTGGAAAAGTAGTTTCGAGATAATCGCGTTTAAAGTTTATGCTACCTGTCCGCATGCTGCCCCCGCGCTCTAGACTATATGCGATAACTCCGCAAATATTCAATATTTCGAGTTTTCCTTTGGTCAGAATATTCTTTGGGTATCATACTTTCGGAATATATTTTGAAAAATCGATTTTTTGAAAATTCTAAAGGTATTTCTCGCCTTAATCGCAAACTTTTCATTTTATGAGCAGTTTATGAGCCGTTCTAACGAAATTTTTCACTGAAAATTCATTTCTTAGGTTCACATAACTACAACTTTTAAATAAAACAATATTTTTTAAATTCCGTACGTACTTCTTTAGGTATTCTCATGTAGATTGACGAAAATTTTTGTTTTTAGTTGTAGGTAAAAAATTGCGGATGCTAAATGTCATGCCACGGAGCGCCTAAAAAAAGATAACAAAAGAAAATATTAGTAGTCAGCCATTTTGTACATCGAAAAAAAAATATGTAAATATTTTCGAACAGCTTGATATTCATACTAAATAGGTGTGATTCATTTTATGAGTGAATCACTTTTTCATACGAAAAAAAAATTGTTAAATTCACACATGATTTCATACCCGTTACTGTGACCTAAGGCCTTAAAGCAATTACGTTACGAAAACCATTTTTAGGATATTAATATCCGTTATCGGCTATTACTATATCGGTGAGTCACTCGTTATCGGAGCTACGCTGAAATTTTGGATCCGAACTTTTTACATTTCCGCGGACGCCTTTTCTGCCGCTCCCCCTATGGAGTTTGAACTCCTGTACTCTTGCCTCTATAGTAGCAAAATTAAAAAGAAAATAAACTGCCTCATCAATGAACGAAACGGATCAGTTCAGCGAACCTTCCTCGCTCGACCCAACCGCGGAATAGTCCAGAATGTATATGGTAATTTGCGAGGATAAACGCGTGCCCAGAAATCCGAATACGACGACAAAAGTTCTCTCAGGTCGAAGTAGCAACAAAGACGAAAAAACAGTTATCCTTCCAGTTGCCCGCTTCTAGAAAAGTAGACTTCTTCGCACAGCACCCCATTATAGCCTCTCCAACTGTGAACCGCGAACACAGACATTTTTTACAAAACGAAGAAATATGCTCTCAGGCCGAGTAGATTTTTACATACTTTTGTAAAACAAATTTGAACAGAAGTCCACGAAAGAATTTTTTTCTTCGTTTTTATGCTCGAAAGTGAGTCCTCTTTGTGCCAATTGCGCGATCTGCGTGCTCATATTAGGTGCATACAAATTAGGATGACACAATTGGACGAACATATCTGTCTGAACATCTCTCGTTGAGGAAGCGGAGAAAGATGAATACCGCGATAGCAATATGGCTGATGTTAATGACGTAATTCTGCATCCAGAGTTACATTAGAATGCGCAGTTTTTACCGCTGCGTATAGCATATAGAATTGTGACTAAAAATTCTTCATTGAAAAATTCGACGGCGAATATTTTGTTTATTAGAATCGATTGAACCTCCAATGATATGGGAAGGCAAATAAAACTTGAAGCATCTTTGCCAATTACCGTTCGGTATTATAGTAATTGGAATTGGATATTTTTAACCGTAAAGATTGTCAGTTTAACACCAATACCAATTGGATGGGCCCCTTAGCCGCGCTGACTTGCACGCCAACTACGGTAAAGATGACTTGGGCTGACTGAATCCGTCATTGGCGGACGTCAACGAATTATTTGTTGAAAAAATGGAATATTAGCTCATTTTGAGAATTATTTTTTCCTCGAACTAACGAACACTAGGAATATTAAAAGATTTTATTGTTTCATCTTAAGGGGTAAGGCCACAGTGGATCTTTCAAGAAAATCGATGTTTTTTGCTCGCTAAAACGGTGCCATATCATCATAAGAATAAGTAAGAAGAGTTTTTTTTCATCGACTTTGAGCGTATAACGTAAGACCACCTCTGGCACGGCCATAGAGTACCTAAAATTTTAAGGGGTGGGTAGGGGTTTCAGCGTGAAAAAAAACACTTTTTTGCGAATTTTTTTGATCTATATGGATAGAGTAAATTTATTGAAACCTTTTGTACATTGTTAAGTGTCACTTCAAGAACATTCCGTGAAATTTGTACGCGAAAATATCCACAACCAAGCCGGTGCCGCGTTTTTCTCGAAACCACTTTTTCAAAGTCCGTGTTCACTGCCATTTGAAAACTACATGACCGATTTATTCCAAACTTGGTACACACTTTTTACATATAAAATACCTCCCCCTAACGGTTAGTTTGAGATTTTTTTACATTTAGGGGGTTTTCCACCCCCCAAAAGGGCGGAATTTTTCGTGAAAAATAGCACTTTTCACTTTACACGACCACCAAAAATTTAGAAATGAAAAAAAAAAAATTATCAAAGACCGTTAGGGCGAGGATTAGATGATACTTTGACTAAATTTTAATGGTACTTGATTTCAGATAATTTCTAGCTGAGATACCGTGAACACTACGAATCGGGTTTTTCCGAAGGCGTTCTTGGAAAAGCTTTGTCACCGGCTTGTTTGTGGATATTTTCGCGTACAAATTTCACGGAATGTTCTTGAAATGGCACTTAACAATGTACAAAAGGTTTCAATAAATTTACTCTATCCATATAGATGAAAAAAATTCGCAAAAAAGTGTTTTTTTTTCACGCTGAAACCCCTACCTCCCCCCCCCTTAAACGTGTTTTTCTCGAAGCCGCTTTTTTCCAATTGGCGTGACAAGTAACTTCAACAATTTTTACTCGATTTACTTTAAATTCAAAAGTTATATTCCTAATTGCATTTCGCAGAGAAGTACGTACGGAATTTCTGATTAATCGAAAACTTTTGATTTTACGAGCAGTTTTATACGAAATTTTTCACTGAAAATTCATTCAAATACCTACAACTTTTGAATAAAACAATATTTTTTAAATTCCGTACGTACTTCTCTAGGTATTCTAATGTAGATTGACGAGAATTTTTGTTTTTTGTTCTAGGTGAAAAATTGTGGATACTAAATGTCACGCCGCGGAGCGCCTAAAAAAAATAACAAAAGAAAAAAATCAGTAGTCGGCCATTTTGTACATCGAAAAGAAAAATATATATATTTTCTAACAGCTTGATATTCATACTAAATAGATGTGTATATAGTTTTATGAGTGGATCACTTTTTCATACGATTCTTCTTTTTTTATTCGCACATGATTTCATACCCGTTACTGTGGCCTAACCCCTTAACCGCATTATGATCGCGGTGTCAGTAAACTATACGGAATTTTATTACCCCCTCTTTTACCATGAGCGTTTTTTGCAAATAGCATGGACTTTTAGTGCAATGGCGAGGTGACGAGTGTAGGATAAAAGTAAAAATGACGGGGTCGTAAAAGCCCCCAAATGAAAGCTCCAGAAACAACATTCACTAAGAAATCACCAAGGTACGATTCCCACAGTTCCTGGTGTACGTCTTGGAGCGTTTGATTGCGAGATCCATTCGTGTCCAAAAAGTACAATATGTGCCATTAGAGTGTTTCGGAACTGTGCAAACTGGGATAAACACACGCATATACAAAAATATACCGCGTGTGACACACGATAGACACACACGAGTCGATGACGTAACTGGCGAACGGAGGCGTACAGTTGTATATCTCGCCGGGAGCGAGTGTCGAGTCTCTCCGCTACTTTATAAGGAGCACCTCTCTTCACCAACACTCGGCAACGAGAGTCCGAACGTCTTTTAAAAAAAGCGTCGGCGTATATAAAATACGTTCAACGCGCGCTTTCACCAACACTCGAGCGAACTCCGAGTATATCCGAGTGTAATTCTCGATGCATGTCCTATTTTTCTTCTTTCATCCTTCGCGATGTGACCGCGTAGCTTCACTTTTGCGAAGATTATTGCCAAGGAGAAGCAACCAGCCGTACGGCTGGCTCCGGCCACGGCCGCGTATGTCCCCATTGACAAACGAATCTACAACTTAACTTGACAGAAAAACGCCTTTGGGTAGCAATAAAAGTAAAGAAATAAAAAAGAATTTTTCGTTGGATTCAGGCAATGCAATCTTTGGAATCAATTCAATGAACTGTTCCAGACTCAGTTTTGTTTTAAGTAGTCATAGTTTATTGGGTGGCTATTTCGAATGAATAATTAAATGTTGCACTCAAAATTGTACCTATATACTATGTGCGTAAGCACAGAATAGTTGAAACGAAAATTGATCGATTGATCGGTAGTGTTGTGGGCTAAATGACCCGAGTAAAAATGATTGTATATACTTAGATACAATTGTATAAAAATGATATACAATCATATATATTTATATATAGGTTTATATATAATTGTATGTAACTCCATACATTCGTATATATAATCCGATATAAATGTACGTCTATCAAATTTGATTTGATAAAATTATACATAGTTCTATATATAATGATATATGGAGATACTATTTTTATAGGGAGTTTATATAATTAGATATAATATCATATATGGTTATATATACTTCAATATGGTGCTGTATATAATTATATATATACGTGAGACTTTTGATTACGGTTTATATAATTAGATATAATATTATATACAGCTATATATAATTCAATATAGTGTTGTATATAATTATATATATATGTGAACATTTTATTTACGGTATATAAAATTGTATATGACTGTATATGAGTACTTTTATTTTCTTTTGAGATACATATAATTGTATAAATCTTTATATGGCGTCATATATGATTAGATATAGAAAAAGTTTTCTTTGGTTTTATTCGCGTATGAAAGCAGGTAAATCAAAAGATTGTTTATTAAAAGTTAACAAATTATGTATTGATGCAATATATTTACCAAATTCAATTACAATGATTGGGTTTCTTACAGAGATAATTTCCAATTCTGATCAGTTGATTAATATTAGTTTTTTCTTGTTATTTTACTAACAAAATGTCATCGCTTTCTTCGACTGGTATAATATGTGTCACAATAGCTTTTTTTTCTACATGACAAAACGTATCAACGTATTTTACATTGAAACGTTGAATTATAAAATATAAACCTGAATAAAAATGAATATATATATAAACACATATAATTGTATATTAATTGATCGTATACAAAAATTAGCCCTATAGAATTTTATATATTTGTATACAAACGTATACAATTGTATATTTTATCGGCCGATCAAATTTTGTATATATTCATATACTATCGTACATAACTGTATATTAGTATATACAATTGAATACCTTTATATACAAATATATAAAATTCTATCGTGCCAATTTTTGTATACAATTGTATATGATCAATTAATATACAATTATATATGTTTATATATATCCATTTTTACTCGGGGATGATTAAAATGCGTTTGCATAGTCAGTACACTCATTGACGCCTCAAGTTGCTCCGATTATTCTTGATGCTATTTATTTTTTATTGATAAAATTCATTATACACCCATCCAAGTGTTGATCCAAATATTGTACCGAAAGAAAAATCTTTCATGTATAATTGAAGACTCGTATTGAGAATCTATATCGGCAAGCGAGAAACATGTTTTCCAAAAGACTTGCCAAAGTCGTTTTCATTCGATTCACGCTTGGGCAACGGGTGCGTATATACATCCCTGTCGACAAATGAAGCGTAAGCGCAAATGAAGCCATTGAAATCCAGGTATAACCCCAATGGACGAGTCGAAGAATCTTTCCCACTTCAATCAGTATCTTTATTTCTACCTTCAAGATCCAAGATGCTTGAGCCTAAAGGCGGGATATATAAAAAAATCGATTAATTTTTTTTTCTTCTTTAAACGATAGAAGTATATTTGTAGAATATTTTCCCAAAGTTTCAAAGCGAAATTCGAAAAACTTCGAACGTTACAGCCCGTCAACGCTGTGCCTCACCGCTTGGATTCGGAGCGGGCGTGAACTTCAAACGCGTTTTTATCAAAACTGCATTATCGAAATCGGCGTGCAGGATTACTCAAAAACTATTAAGCAGATTCAGTTGAAACTTGGTAGAAATGTTGATAATATTGATACCTTCTACTTGGCGAGAACTGTTTTTGAAAAATTGAAAAAAAAACTACTTTCTTAATCCACATTTTATGGAAATGTTGATTTTTTTTGTAAATGCGTGGCATTTTCTTAAATTTGCATTTTCTTCATTTTAATTACCGTCACATAGAAAAATATTTTTCACGGAAAATTAGTCTGTCTAAATTCCAATGCAGACCCTGTAGTGTTAAAAGTTGCGATTTTAAAACCCATTCACTCCCTATCTAAATAGTCGACTGTTCTGAAATTTTACTCAAACATGCATAATGACATGAACAATGTCTCGTTAAAATTTGAAAAAAATCTATAAAAATCAAGAACGCGCGCCCGTTCTACCTTAAGGTATTCCTTTCGCGGAGAGCCGTACTTTGTAAGGGCAGCTAATATAAGCAGGGCCCTTCCGGATCACGGGTTAATTACAGTGGCGATTATTAAAAAAATAAGTTCCAATCAATTATTATACCCAACGACAATCTGGAATAACAAATTTCGCATGAATTTAGACATTTTTATATTTTCTCTGACAAGTCACGGCTACGAAATCTCTCCTGCTAGTCACATTCTTCTAAGTTTTATATTTTCTTTAAGGGGAGATATACACCTAGATGGTCGAAAAAATCGATTTAGAAGCTATGAACATTTCGTCGACCGTAGAAGACCTACACTATGGGCCTGATATCGATGATTCCATGTAAGTTGACAAATTTCATGATCTATTCATTCCCAAAGATTGCCTTGAGGTTTTTTGTAGTTATTCTATACACCATTATCTAGTACTTGTCATAGGATTTTTTTCCGTTACTTAGTTTTTGTTTTATAGGCAAAATAATAACTAATGTTTGGCCCAAAAATCACTATTTATGTTCAAACGTCCGCCACTTTGTCATAAATCGATATTTTCAAAATCGGCTATGATAAGTACTAGATTATAGTATCTAATTTGATCATCTTTTTGGTTTTTTTTCAGATGATTTTTGAAGAAACGCCAGTGGGTACCGTATACGCAGATTTTTTTACGACGCTCCAAGGATCATACAATATCTTTGTATATTTTTGATATTTTTAAATAAAGAAAATTAAACATATTTTTGAATATATATACTTTTGGATAATTAAAACCCCAATCGGAAATTTCAAATAGTTTTCCTTGAAAAAATTCACAAAAATGACCTTTTTCCGGCTCCTAGGTGTATGTCTCCCCTTAAACAGTCGGTGACCTCCTGTTTCGTTGTCGTTACAGAAGCTTTAGAATTGTTTACGGGCCTCGAGCACTTTGTATCAGACATCTAGAGTTATTTAGTCCATGAATTATCAGATAGAAATGTGGCCAGCACGTCATCTCCATAAAGTGTCGTATAAATTACACGATTTTTAAAGTCTTAATTTTTTTGTTAAAAGTTCGGTTGACATACTAAGATTTGTTTTTACGTAATTATAGACAAAAATCATCGAATTGTCGAATATTCGTGTTGGCGAAAGGAATACCTCAAGCCGCAATAGTCGTGGCTACCATTGCGGGACAACGCCTCAAAGTTCGGTAAACCAAAGTCTTCGGATCGACGGCTTTCAGAGTTGTCGAAATTGCCAGCTGTGCAACATTTTTCCTCGCGCACATTGTACCGCCGTCCCTTTCGTACCGCGCGCGTTTTTCTGTACATTACTAATATTGTTTTATTGCCGTGAGCATGTGGGCGCCATGCGTTTTCGAAAGATCTCGAGGGCAGGTCAACTCGATCCTTCCGTTGTTCCAGCTAGCCCGTATCGATCGGCAATGACCAAAGGCGCGTAATTCACATCAACTCACGGCCTAGCTGCCACTGGTTACGCCCTTTTGTTGGTCAGGTATGTCAATGCACATGTATAATAATACCCAATCCGTTAAAAAAGTCCGAAAGCCGATCGCGGAACGTGTGCGAGACACGTTTCTGAAACCTGTTTCCCCGTTGATTTCGTGGCTTATCGGTGGCACGACTGGGTACACCGAGCACCGGCTGTGTGTACTGTAATATACGCTGCGCAAACAGCAATGAATAAAACCCTCTGACGTATTGCATAATGAGCCAATGTACTCAATATGTGTATATAGTTCACCGGTCATGTCCGTTGCTTCGTATAAATACACATATCGGAAGACACATTATCGGTAACGAGGTGGATTGGCTCCCGAACGCTTGTAAATCCCAACCACACGCGAATAAATTGGCGAGACTAATTTGAAAGATTGTTATCCACGCACCCGCAACCCTGAGTTACTTCAACCGGAACTGCCAGCCGTCGATACCGTTTGCTCGATAATTGACAGTCGAATTTCACGCCTATACAGGGGAAGTCTTTTGTCTGCTTAAAATTGACAAACTACTCGTTATGTGGAATGTTATGTTACATTGCGGCGAATGCTCGAAGGAGAGAAGGCAGTTGTAATTAGATGACCAAATATCATCAAATCCATTTGTGAGCTCCAACTTAGCTAATTTTCCATAGATCAGTCAGTGATGTGGAGCGACGAACTTTGGTGGACTAGGTGACTATGGTAACGTCGACCATCCAGCGGCCTTCGGCTCTCCGGGCAGTTGATATTCGACTTATGGATATTCGACTTATGGTTATTCGACTTATCGATATTCGACTTATGGATATTCGACTTATGGATATTCGACTTATGGATATTTGACTTATGGATATTCGACTTATGGATATTCGACTTATGGATATTCGACTTATGGATATTCGACTTATGTATATTCGACTTATGAATCTTCGACTTATGGATATTCAATTTATGGATATTCGACTTATGGATATTCGACTTATGGATATTTGACTTATGGATATTCGACTTGTGGATATTCGACTTATGGATATTCGACTTCTGTATATTCGAGTTATGAATCTTCGACTTATGGATATTCAATTTATGGATATTCGACTTATGGATATTCGACTTCTAGATATTCGACTTATGGATATTCGACATGGATATTCGTCTTACGGATATTCGACTTATGAATCTTCGACTTATGGATATTCAACTTATGGATATTCGACGTATGGATATTCGACTTATGGTTATTCGACTTATGGATATTCGACTTATGGTTATTTGACTTATGGATATTCGACTTACGGATATTCGACTTATGGATATTCGACTTCTGGATATTCGACTTATGGATATTCGACTTATGGTTATTCGACTTGTGGATATTCGACTTATGGATATTCGACTTATGATTATTCGACTTATGGATATTCGACTTATGGTTATTCGAGTTATGGATATTCGACTTATGGATATTCGACTTATGGATATTCGACTTATGGATATTCGACTTATGGTTATTTGATTTATGGATATTCGACTTATGGATATTCGACTTATGGATATTCGACTTCTGGATATTCGACTTATGGATATTCGACTTATGGTTATTCGACTTGTGGATATTCGACTTGTGGTTATTTGACTTATGGATATTCGACTTATGGTTATTCGACTTATGGATATTCGACTTATGGATATTCGGCTTATGGATATTCGACTTATGGTTATTCGACTTATGGATATTCGACTTATGGATATTCGACTTATGGTTATTTGACTTATGGATATTCGACTTATGGATATTCGACTTATGGATATTCGACTTATGGATATTCGACTTATGAATATTCGACTTATGGTTATTTGATTTATGGATATTCGACTTATGGATATTCGACTTATGGATATTCGACTTCTGGATATTCGACTTATGGATATTCGACTTCTGGTTATTCGACTTGTGGATATTCGACTTGTGGTTATTTGACTTATGGATATTCGACTTATGGTTATTCGACTTATGGATATTCGACTTATGGATATTCGGCTTATGGATATTCGACTTATGGTTATTCGACTTATGGATATTCGACTTATGGATATTCGACTTATGGTTATTTGACTTATGGATATTCGACTTATGGATATTCGACTTATGGATATTCGACTTATGTCTACTTCGAGTCAGGGGTTACTGGTTTCATGCGAAGGTTCAACATAAAACTAGGTTTACTCTGAACTCTTCGTAATCATTCCTCAGTCCTTGCAAGGACTGGTTGTGCAAGATGCAAAGTGAAGTGTTGTTTCTGCTCCTTGAGTAGAAACCTTCATGAATGTGATGTCTTTTGGACAGGATCACTGCTTGGTTACGTGAAATTGCTTTTTCCAGGAGCTCGTTACCCATGGCAGGTGCGAAAGTGCAAGAAAATGGAACATGTTCAATTGCAGGTTATGGCGATTACAGCAATGGAGGATAACGCGCATAAATCGTAGAATTGATAACAGCCCGTTCGTATCTAGCCCACTAGAGAGTAATTAATCCATGTGAATCTTTTTCTTCGTTGCCGTCACAGGCCTCAACACCGCGATTCCTACTTTCTCCAAAACGGGACAACCGCAATCGGAATAAAATTTTCGCAAGGCCGACGTGACATTTTTAGCAGAATGTTGATCGTCTTGGAGAAAGTACGAATCGCATTTTGCAGCTGCCTCTCTGTCTCGCGGCAAATTTTAGCTCGTGAGACTATGAAATACGAGGCTAACTAGACAGATCAGTATCTCAATAGTACGGTCAAATGGTGATTTTGCTGAATGTTTTGGGTCGAACGCTATTTTTTTCTTCATTTCGCGAGGAGGAGGGGGGTCGACTATGGGCGTGAAACTCAGTTTCCGGGGCGTTAAGGGCCGTAGAACGGCCGTCATCTTGAAATTAAGGGTGTGATTAGTTTTTTTCATTTATCTCCGTAACTGTGAGGCTGAAAAAAAAATTTGTGGAGAGCTTTTTTGTAGTTGATACAATTATCCATCAGTTTTTCTCATAACTTTTTGCGCTAATATCAATAATCAAAAAGTTATAAACAAAAAAAGATGAAAAATTGGGGCATAAAAAAGTTTAAGGCAAGATTATTAATTAATTTGAAACCTGTCAATAAAAATGCTTCTTGCCTTTTTTATAGAGCTTTTTGTTATAAACAGTTTAATTAATTTTTTAAAATTCGCTTTGTTTCTATTATTTTTTCAGCGTTGTGAAGGGCGGTAGTGGAAGGTGAGTAGGTTAGGTCGGTATTAAAAAATGGTTAATGATTTTATTTCGAGCGGTACGTTCTTTTTTTTATTATAGTGTTAAGTTTTTCAATGATTATTTCCAAATTATCAATGATCATCACTCTCAAATCTCATTCGTTTTGAAGGGCAGGGTTTTTTAGATATATCTCCATAACCGCGAGGCCGACAAAAGTTTTGTGGGAAGATTTTTTGTAGTTGATACAATTATCCATAACTTTGATCAATAACTTTTTGTGTTAATATTAATCCTCTTATTTTTCATCTTTTTTGTTTATAACTTTTTTATTATTAAGATTGACGCAAAAAGTTATCAATAAAAATTATGGAAAATTATATCGACTACAAAAAAACTTCCTACAAATTTTCTGTCGGCCTCGCGGTTATGGAGATAAATTTTAAAAACCCGGCCCGTCAAAACGAATAAGATTTGAGAGTAATAACGATTAATAATTTCGAAATAATCATTCAAAGACAAAAACATTCAAAAAAAATCATTCAAAAACAATAAAAAGAGAAACTACTGCTCGAAATAAAATTATTAACAAAATCTTCAATACCGACGTAACCTACTCACCTTCCACTGCCTCCCTTCACAACACTGAAAAATCAATAAAAACAAACCGAAATTTAAAAAATAGGTTAAATTGTGTATAACAAAATGCTCTATAAAAAGGGTAAGAAACATTTATTGTCAGATTTCAAATTAATTAATAATCTTGCCTCAAAGTTTTTTATCCCCTAATATTTCATCCTGTTTTGTTTATGTCTTTTTTATTATTGACATTAGTGCAAAAAGTTATGAGAAAAAGTTATGGATAATTGTATCAACTACAAAAAAGCTCGCCACAAATTTTTTGTCAGCCTCACGGTTACGGAGATAAATAAAAATAACTAATTTCCCCTTAATTTCAAGATAGCGGCCGTTCTAACACCCTTGACGTCCCGGAAACTGGAAGCACTATTTGACCAAACTCCAAGGAATTCCGCTTGTTTTACTTGATATGTCAGGAAAACCTACATCGATGGTGAACTTTGATTCCGACCAATTGAGCAATCAGGCAGCTCTTGGATTCATCAATACGAACGTCCAAATGTCACGAAAAGACGCCGCAGATTGGATGACGACCTCTTGCCGAAAAAAACAACATCACATCCCAAGCAAACCATGGCCTCTTTTCGCTCCGATCTGCCGTCACAGCGAAGTCTCCTTGCTCTTTGTTCCGCAACAATGGGGTAATCAATCTGCCGTTGATCGGTGTATGACGTAACGCGGGCGAAGTTCGGCATCGAAAATCAGTAGGTCTCGTCGAAGATGAGATCGCCAGCTCGGAATTGGGAGCACGTTAAACGGATCAAATAAGCGCGGGTAATCGCGTTAATTAAAACAATCGGCGATTACGCCGTAACGAATAAGTAGCCCCACAGTGGTTGTGCTTTATATGTATTACGCATCTCCCCTCAGTTTGCCGATCTCTTCGTACACGTATCTATATTCCGCATGTGTATAACTTCGAGATACAATGACCCAGTTTTATCACGACCTACCATTATTATACCACGATCGATTGCGCAACACGATACGTCAGTCGGACGTCGTTTTTCTTCTGTCCGTCCGTGTCCGTGCGGGTACATGTGACATAGGAAGCTTGGTGTCGTTTGTCATAGTTCGAAGCCGAGAAATCGAGACAATCCCATCAGTCGTATATAAAGCGACAGGCGTCTGTAATGGATCAAGATGCTGCCGAGACGATACCAGATTGTTTGTCTCCTTTTGTTTCGACGTTATCGGGAATGAACGTATTCTTCTTCCGTCGTTTTTTCATCTATCGCACGTGGCAGCGCCAGCTAGAAATTCATTTGGGTATTTGACGAATGCCCAAAGTTGCGTGAAAATGGAGCAATAATTGGCACATGATCGGACGAAAAACTGAAATGGATATCTTCATTTGGATGTTTTCTTGTATTTTTAGTATTTAATGCTCTGGCTTTTGCCACGTCATCGTTTTAACATAAACCATTTTCAGAAGTTGTTTTAACAGAAAACAACACTTTCTAACACAAGAAATAACTTTTCACGCCTAAAGTTTTTCAGTAGTGACATCTTACGGCTAGGTATTACTGTATAAAATTAAAAAAAACAGATGTCGCTATGGGAACACTCGAGATAGTCCACTATCCGATATAAAGGGGTAGTCTCACTTTGGACGCTATTTGGCTATTTTCACGAATTCTTTTGATAGGTTTATATTATAGATATATAAAATTGTATAGTAAATAATTGTAAATAATTGTAAATAATTGTAAATAATTATAGATATATAAAAATTGTTACACTTAATAAACAAAGTCTGGAAATACATTTGAAAAAATTCTTTATTCATGTCACTATTTATAGACGAAAATGGTAGTTGAAAAAATGTCCTAAAAAATTGTAGGTCTGCGCTGTTGATGAAATCTCGGATGGATCATCCGAAACGAAAAAATCAAACGGTTTTAGATTTAGCATGTGAATGGCTATAGCGCATATCATACGATTTTTGATGTATGCAAAAATTACAAAATGGCGGACATTTTTCGAAACGAAACCAAAAAAAAGTTTTTTTTAACCGTTTTTGGCAAAAAAAATAGTGAATATCAAAATTTTAAAAAATCCTTGATATGGGTGATAACTATAGCTGTAAAGAATATGGAGTTAACATTTCATAAGGGTCGGTTCAGTAGTTTCGAAGACTTTATCAACAAGCCGATGAGAAACGTTGTTTCGAGAAAAACGGGTTTAAAGTTTGTTTGGGTTACATAAATACATTAAAAAATTTTTTGATGTATTTCGAAAGTGTATTGATTAAGTGTAACGACTTTTACATCAATATCTATAATACAAACCTATCAAACAAATTCATGAAGGAAGCCTTCTTTTTAGCGTCTAAAGTGAGAAGACCCCTTAAGCAACCATCCGATATATGGTGCTTCTACCATAATCCGTGTGACTAGGTGGGTCATCTATCCGATTATTGGTCGAGGCCAATCATCGGATCGAAACCAAACGAACCCACATCCTGCACTGTTGATCATTTCATGTATTTTCTTCAATTTTAACGACAGCAATGTTGCTTGTTCAATCATTGATCAATCGATCAATCGCAGGACTGTGTAGGGTAACGAATGAGGACTGCGTTTAAGGGGTAAGGCCACTGTGGAATTTTCAAAAAATCGATTTTTTTCGCTAGAACGGTGCGTCATCGTCATAAGAATAAGTTACTATTCGATTAATAGCAAGAATTTTTTTTCCACCGACTCTGAGCGTATAACGTAAGCCCACCTCGGGCACAGCCAGAGAGTACCTAAAACTTTAAACGCGTTTTTCTCAAAACAGTTTTTTCCAATCGGCGTGACAAATAAGTTCAACAATTTTCACTCGAGTTACTTTAAATTTAGAAGTTATGTTCCTAATTGCATTTCGCAGAGAAGTACTTACGGAATTTCTGATTAATCGAAAACTTTTCATTTTATGAGCAGTTTTATACGAAATTTTTCATTGAAGAAAATTCATTCAAATACCTACAACTCAATTCAAATACCTAGAACTTTTGGATAAAGCAATATTTTTTAATTCCGTTCGTACTTCTCTAGGTATTCTACTGTAGATTTACGAGAATTTTTGTTTTTTGTTCTAGGTAAAAAATTGTGGATTTTAATATCACGCCGCGGAGCGGCTAAAAAAAGATAACAAAAGAAAATATATATATATATATATTTTCTAACAGCTTGATATTCATACTAAATAGATGTGTAATTAATTTTATGAGTGAATCACTTTTTCGTACGAAAAAAATGGTTAAATTCGCACATGATTTTATGCCCTTTAGTCACTATCGAGACTGGCCTGCTGTCATAATGTCATGAAAGTCGTAGAAAAGAAAAAAAAACTTGACGAGCTTTCTCCGGTACTTTTTTTTCCACCCTCGCGTGCGTTTTCGCCTTTCCGAGGGACTTCTCCACATTGAACTTGGGATTTTCCGCTGAGAGTCTGGACCCAGCCGTGGGCGCATCATCGGGTAAACATATGTCCGACGAGAAAATTGAGGCGACAACGGTCACGCACTACGGTGTGCACTCCTCGACAAAAGCCAGAAGGACACGCGTTAATACACAAAGTCCTTTCCCTCGTGCATTCTATAAGGCAACATATGGTGCACGCGGTGGGCGGAACTCCGGCTCACCGAATCTCCCTGTCTCTCACGAGGCGCGAGAAAGGTCTGGCCGAGTGTAAGACCCTGAATTTCACCGGATCGATTATTGAATACAATGGTCCCGAATCAATCTATACACCAGCCGTGAAGTCAAATGGGGAATCAAATGAGGGCGACTGTGGAAAATCTTTAGAAAAAAATGTCGTGCTTTACCGATACAGACTCTCTGTACACTCAGAAAAAATATTTATTATGTTCTAATAAATTGGCACTTTAGAACATAATTTATTGGAAATCAATAAATGTTTACTCGTATGGAGACAGTTTTTATGTGATTGTAACTACAGCATTTATTCGGCGTCACTAAATATGTTTTTTTACGTGCTGATTTTTCACATCAATTAAAAGCCATATTTAAAATAGAACATTTGAATAAATATTTTGTACGAAGATTAATGCCAAACTACAACCCCTACGAGGTCGGCGCCGTGAGAGAAAATGTTCAGAAAAATCCGGGCTTTAGTTTTGTCCACAGCGCCGAAGTCGTAAAAGTTCCTTTTTGAGGGTGAAAAAGTGGGGTGAAATTTTGAAAAATCGGTTTTAATTCAATAACTCTTTGGAAAAAAATCGTACGTTTTTTGTTCAAATGGGAACGTTGTAGCCCTTGAAAAGACGCGTCGATCGAGTATTCGATCATCACTCTCCGATAATATCTTCACCCTCAAAAAATGGTTAAAAAAATAGTTTATTGAATAACTCAAAAACAATCGGTTTTTCGAGTATGGTTCAAATGTACGAAATGTAGAGAATAATTTTCTCCATATTTCCGTTGCTATGGACCACTCTTGAATTTTGATTTTCCAACCCCTCTCGGGGGTTGAACATTCAAAATGAAATTCTGGGAAAACTATTGACGGCACGAATTCGCCGCTGTGGAAGAATTTGTAGCTTGAACCCTCAGCTACATCTTTGTCCACAGCGCCAAACTCGTATCTCTTTAGTTTCGGTCAATAGTTTTCCCAGAATTTCATTTTGAATTTTCAACCCCTGAGAGGGGTTCGAAAAAGCAAAATTCGAAAGTTGTGCATAGGAACGAAAATATAGAGAAAATTATTCTCTACATTTCGTACATTTGATCCATCCCCGAAAAATCGATTGTTTTTGAGTTATTCAATAAACAATTTTTTTGTTAATTCCTCAAAAATTATTTTGGGGGTGAAGATATTATTGGAAAGGGTTGATCGAATACTCGATCTACGCGTCTTTTCAAGGGCTACAACGTTTCCGTTTGAACAAAAATTGTATGAGTTTGCCCTAAAGAGTTATCGAATGAAAACTGATTTTTCAAAATTTCACCCCACTTTTTCATCCCCAAAATGAACTTCCACGACTTCGGCGCTATGGACAAAAATAAAACCCGGATTTTTCTGAACATTTTGTCTCCCAGCGCCAACCTCGTGGGGGTTGTAGTTTGGCATTAATCCACCCCCATCCCCTAAAAAAACCCTACCCCCCGATTTTTAGGCAAACTTGGTTTTAGCACCCGTGGCACCTACAAAATCAACTGTCAAAAAACTAGCCTTCTTCTAATTTTTTCCGATTCCAATATACAGCACGACTGTACTATATGCCGATTTATTTCAAACTTGGTACACACATTCTACATACACAATACCTCCCCGCAACGGTTAGTTTGAGTTTTTTTTTACATTGGGGAGTTTTCCACCTCCAAAATGGCGGAATTTTTCGTGAAAAATAGCACTTTTCACTTTACATGGCCCCTAAAAATTTAGAAATGAAAAAAAAAATCATCAAAGACCGTTGGGGGGAGGATTTGATGATACTTTGACTAAATTTTAATGGTACTTGATTTCAGATAATTTCTAGCTGAGATACAGTGAACACTGCAAATCGTGTTCTTCCAAAGGCGTTCTTGGAAAAGCTTTGTCACCGGCTTATTTGTGAATATTTCCGCGCACAAATTTCACGGTATGTTCTTGAAATGACACTTAACAATGTACAAAAGGTTTCAATAAATTTACTCTATCCATATAGATGAAAAAAAAATCGCAAAAAAGTTTTTTTTTCACGCTGAAACCCCTACCTTGCCCTTAAACATAAACTTAAATAAAAAATGTTCTTAGCTGTTAATAAAATCGTAGTAGGCCGATATACGAATAAGAAATCTTATTCGCCGGGAGACAAACTTCTTTGTCCTTAATAAATCTTTTTTCCAAGTGTAAAAAAACAATTGCCTATTTTCCGTAGCTCCAATCTGCTAAGCAAGAATTTGGGCAATGAAAAAAAAAATCAATTGCTATGCAAGCTTCAACGTCGTTTCAATTCGCCGTTCTTATATTGCGCCTGCATTCATGATATTCCTGTGGCCGATAATGAAGCAACCCGACACCCCCGTGCTCATTACGCGACTTTGTACGTTCCCGCAGTTCAGGTTACTCCAAACATCATTACCAGTATCTATAAATACCCTCGTCTGTTTGACTCCGTCAAATCCAGACATCAACCTGAGACTAGTCCTGGAAATAAAACTGGCTATGCATGGAGCGATGGCGATGTTTTTTTTTACGATAATTTGTTATCACTGCAATTATCCGGATATCAAAGTCCTAATTTCATTGTTTTCGTATATTTATCTTTGGGATATGCGATTTTGTTGAATAGTTATTTGTCAGATTCTAGTTTACGAAAGGGCTAGGCTTCGGGGAAACGATTTTGGGCGCTCCTGTAAATCGCAGGAGGCTCTAAAAAACGTAGGAAGCGCGGGTTCTAAATCACTTAATGAACCGTTTCGCTTCGTCGTTTATACATCCAAGTCTGTCATATACGCCCTAAGGTATACACGTACACGTCTATATGGGAAATTCCACGCCATTTCACCCAGTCCGTGAACCCCGACCATTTTTGGTTTTCCTGTTTTTTTTTTTGTAAAATTCTACCCTATGAAAGGAATGTCCACACCAATTTTTAGATTTTTATCTTTTCTTTTGTAGGAGTTATAATTTTCCAAAAAATGTTTTCGGAAATTTCGGAAACGTTTAAACGCTGATAACTCCGGAAATAATTGGGATATCGCCAAATGTCACTCTATCATTTTTTTTCATTTTGAAGCATACTTTCGTTAAAAAATATGAAAAAAAAGATCAATTATCAATGTCAACGTTTTTTTGCTTCTAACGTTCCAACTACTTTTTTAAAAGACGATTACACTCTTTCATTTTGTTCAAAAAATTCTCTCCACTAGAGTGACCCATTTTATGATTTTTAAGGCTAGTATCATCGCGGACCTATTTTTCCCTTTTATTTTTATTTTTTTGAAGTAATTATATTTTTTTAGAAGATTTTTATCACTTTAATCTCGAATAATGCTATCAACGATTTTGTGATTTCCAATTTGGCTTCGACAGGCCTGAAACGGTTTATTTTTTATTTGTGGGGAATTTAACGAAAAAAATTACTTTCAATAAGAAATCATTTTGAATGAAAAATATTTTTTTTTCGTTGAATTCAGTACAAATGGACAATAAACCGTTTCAGGCCGGTTGACGCCGAATTGGAAATCACAAAATCATTAACAGCATTATTGGAAATATAAATGATAAAAACCTTCTCAAAAAAATATGATTAATACGAAAAAAAATGGAAGGAAAAATGGGCCGACTATGAGACTAGCCTTAAAAATCATAGAATGGGTCACTCTATTCTAGAGAATTTTTTGAAAAAATAAATAAAAAAAGGCAATCGTTTTTTGAAAAAATAGTTGGCTCTTTAGAAGCAAAAAAACATTGACATTGATAATTCACAATTTTTGTTCATATTTTTTTAACGAAAGTATGCTTCAAAATGAAAAAATTGATATAGTGACATTTGTCGATATCTCAATTAGCTCAGGAGTTATCAGCGTTTCAACGTTTCCAAAACTTCCGAAATCAACATTTTTTGGATAATTATAACTCCTCAAATAGAAGAGATAAAAATCTAAAAATTCGTGTGGACATTCAATTCATGGGGTAGAATTTTACAAAAAAAAATCAGGAAATCCAAAAATGGTCCGAATCACAGGCTGGGTGAAATGGCGTGGAATTTCCCATATGTATCTGCAGATATTATATTCATGTACGCTGGACCGGTACGAAATGATATTTCTCTTGAGCTCGATAGCTTCCACACTCCCTCGTTACGTAATTCCTTACCATTGACACTGCTGAGCTCCTCGAGCTGTTCACCAGCAATATTCTTTGATCTCGTATAGATGATGCCTTTATATACACACACACGTGTATATATGCATATAGGTGAGCTACGTAATCGCCGTTGAAAGGATTCTATATATCCGCACTCTATAGCAGTTTTTTTTTTCCTAGGCTTCACGAGCAATGCTCAGTCTTCGTTCATACTTTATTCAAATTTCAATGACATTTATACGTGAGAAAAGTGACGCGCACGACGGACGCGTTGTGCGTATTAATTCTTTCCACTTCCCGTTAAATAGTAAACAAGGAAAAACACGTTTTTCTTAAGACAATAAAATAAGGATTTAATGATTGCCTAAAAATAAAAGAAAAATAGAAATGGATTCACGGAATGTGTATGGTAATGAATCGACGCATTGGCTCATTTAAAAAAATGAGGAATTCATAGAGTTGCGTTTTTTATATCCATTAGTGAGAAGTAAAATTAGAAAACAGATATATACATGAATGCGAAGAATTTTTTGAAGAACAGTTTGAGGAAAAAGATTATAATATTAAAGTTCAAACATTTTATCACGACGTCGAAGTATGCATAGTCGGAATGCAAGGGAGATTTTTTTTTTTAATTTCTTATATGTATTTTTTACCGTTTTAGACTATGAAAATCACTCAAACCTTTTTACTTATTCTTATTAGAGATTCTTACTAGCTGAGTGCGCAACTTCGTACGCGCAAATCACTGAAATACACACTGATGCCATTTTTTCAATGAACTTTTAAAAACTTTAAATTCGCATAGGTATCTTTCGATTAAGTAAGTCAATTGAATTTGGATTGAAAACTCAATTCAAATTGGGTCAGTACTTTTTACGTGATACGTGCACAATAGGGTGGCACATTTTTGAGCTCTTTTTTTCCTTTTTCTCACAATCCAATTATCTACTTTGAAGAAGAGAAAAAATTGTCGCGACAGCTGCGAGCGGCCAAAAAATATTTACAGGTAGCTCAAACCTCCCGAAAAATTTAAATTTCCATTAAAAAGTCGATTCTTTTTTTTTTTTCTTCGATTTCTCACCCATGAATTTTACGCTTTATAATTTTTCACATTAACCTCGCATAAGTCTAGCCTTCCAGTGAACATTTAGTGGTCGCTCAAGAGCTTCGATATGTCCAATCTTCGCCAATCTTTTTTACTCTTCTCACTCATAAATTTGACGCTTGGTAAAATTTTCAAGACAATTAATCCTTTTCTCTTCAGAAACAGATTTTCCAAATTGACCTCACACTTCTAACCCAAAAATTATAAACTTTTGGAACATCAAAATTTGAATTTTCCGGAGACTCTAGCGATCTCTAAATATTTTTTGCCCGCCCGCAGCTTCCGCGACATTTTTTTTTTTTTTTTCAAAGAAGGATCTTACAATTGAATGGTGAGAAAAAGGGGAAAAAATAGAACTCAAAATTGTGCCACCCTAGTGCACAAACAAAACATACAATCAGACAATAAATCCAAAAATCATCTTAATGCATTCCATCACTTGTCCTTTGTCCCCCCAATTCCTTTTTTTCGCAAATATTTGCAATGTACAAACCTGCAAACTTTACACTTTTATTATATATATATATATATAAAATAAAAGTGTAAAGTATATATAAATACCCAGGTAGGAAATCAAAAGGCTGACGATGGAAACGAACTTGTGCGAGCCTTGTTTCACCGAGCCTGAGTGAGACAGGCCTGGGCCAGGTTTCATTGCATCGTTTGAAGCAGCCTGGAACCAAGACTGGCTGCTTAGCCTAAACTCAGGGTTATTTCAAGCTTATTCAGTCGGTGAATTTTAAGGCTGAAAAATCAAGGCTGGATGCAGGCTTGTTTCAGGTTGTGATAATATAAAATAAATTTGAAATAATATTTTTTCTGTACTTTTATGAAAAAAAATTTAGCAATAAATTTGTCGCGTGCGAAGGCACGAAAAACGAAAGCGAAGGAGGCAGCTCAGAACATTTAAACATATTCTCTTATCGATATTTATGAGGTACACAAAAAGGTTTTTTTCTCGTCACACACACATTTCGTATATACTCACTCTCTGGAGTTTGCGTACACTCTGTGTATTACGTGTCCCATAAACAACAAATAAAATAAAGTATTGTTTTTTAAAATATTTTTTATATATATTTTATAATAAATAATATAATGAATAATAAATATATATAATAAATAAAATGAATTCTTTACAAATTTATTAAATTTACCCCAATGTAGAATATAGAAAACTAAAAACAGGCCTCATATAGCCTCGAGAAGAGTTTGGGATAAGCCTGGTCATAAATGCTCGTGAAGGCTACATTAAGGCTCGTTTTGAACCTTGTTGTTTCGTCGTTTCAGGCTTAGTACAGGCTTTTCTACCAGCCTGTAGCTAGGCCTGTAGCTAGGCCTGAAATCAGGCTGGTGCTAAGCCTGAATTAAAAAATGTGAGCCTTGTTTCAGAGCTTGGCGAGCCCTTTTTTCATCGTCAATTCCTACCTGGGTATATATAATAAAAGTGTAATATATATATATATATATATATATATTGCGAATTAATATATATATATAGATCTTAATTCGCAAAAATTCGCTTTGGATAACGAGAAAAATGAAAAACTAAATAAATCGTTGCGTTCCAACGATGCAAACTTCCACGTCATATTTTTTCTATTCTTCCGACAATACTTTCCCCGCTGCATTTTTGCTGGAACGAGTACGCGAGATGTCATATCAACGGAGTCTTAACGAGACACTCGTCCGAACTTGAATAATGAAAAGTATGTACCTAAAAGCCCGCGAGATATAAACGCGAGTCAGGAGTACTTGGATGTTACCGTAAATGTGGACATCACATTCGCGTGTACTTTCGACGTTGTTACACGGCTTTAGATATATAACTATACGATACGTCGTTGAGAAAGGAAGGTACAGATGAGACCTGGATGTATGAGGATTCGTGTATATATATATATATATATATATATATATATATATATACCCTGAGGGCAGTCGCGGGCCTCTCTTCCGGATAATGACAGAGGCCGAAGCGAGGTTCGGGCACGTGCCTCACGCGATCTTCATCCTCATTATCTTCCCTCCTTTCGAGCGCACTCCGTTTTCGTTGAGTTTTTTTTGTCAATTTTTTTTTTTGCTTTTATCAACTCTTTCTCACCCTTTTCGTACAGCGCTCCATTCGCAGGTTCTCGCGCCTCAGCCCGCACCAATTGCCCCTTTTATCGGGCTCGAGCGGTTGCACCAGCTGCTCTCGTGCACCTCTCGCCGGTGGATTATACCAAGCCGATTCATCCACATGTCGAATTCCAGCGACGAACCAAGGGCCCTCGGCCCTCGTCGCTTTACGGCCCGATTCGAGCAAGTTGCGCCCTTATTGGCATATGCTGTTTTACAGCAGCTTGCCAATAAGTGCACGCGCACGTGTATTTCGTATTTCATTTAACGAAAAGTACGCGCGAGTGCCAATACATTTTTGGTGCATTTTCCGAACGGCCTGGATACGTGGATGGGTTAGCACTGATGGGCAGTTTTACTGAACATCACTTAACCCTTCTCGTACACGCATCGGCCGTCACCCGGGACATACACACGGGGTTCAGAGGGCCCCATCGACTTTTGAGCGCTTGCTGTGAGAAGACTATTTGCCCGATTTGAATAAAACAGAAACCAAAACGCAGCTTCAATCATCTAGAATGCGATAGGATGAAATTTAAAAAAAATTAATTTTAAGGTTGTGAAAAATGCACGAAAACGAGTAAAGTCGTGAAAAACGGTTTTTTTTTACAAAAAAAATCATAACTCCGTTAACTTTATGGATAATTAAGCAAAATTTTCAGGGAAGTACTGTCACATATAGTAGTTCCATTTAAAAAATAGTGCAATATTGGATGTTTAAAAAAAGGTATTTATTTGTACGTATGAACATGAGATATTTTGGAGTAAAAAAAAAAAGCTTTTTATTTCATATAAATATATATAAATGCATGCTATAGGCTCTAACTGTTTCAAATTTAGCTCACAAGTTGGCGTTGGGGTCCACTGTACCCTAGGTGTACGAGAAGGGTTAAGGCGGCAGCCTGAATTAGAAGGTAAAAAAGCGTTTTTTTTTCGGGAATTTTTTTAGAAGGGAAAAAAACAAGTGAGCCCCCGGGAAAAAAATTTCATGTCTGAGTGGATATGTTTATATATGTTTCAGATATTGTCATATATGTTTCAGATATTGTCATACATGTATCAGATATATTTATATCTGACATTTTACAGTATCATATATGATTAGGTCTGATCATATTCCACGTCGCATATGCATATGGAAGATCATATCTGATCAAATACAGTATCTGGCCTGACCATATATGAACTCATATCTGTTTATATCTGGCTAAGTACCAAGACGAGTTGGTACCGTAAATTCGTATCTGAACATACATGATGTGATACATGAACGTATCTGTTCGTATAAGATCATATCCGATCAAATACGGTACCAGACTCCGCTATATAGATCTCATATATGTTTTTATCTGGTCAGGTACCAAGGCGAGTTGGCAGCGTGAAACCATATCTGAACATATATGATGTGATATATGAGCAGGCACGTTCATATAAAATTTTATCCCATCAGGTACGATACCAAACCTGGAAAATGTACGAAGTCTTATACACTCATACCTTGTCGTATATGCAGTTCAGTTGTTCACACATGAAAAAATTTGAATATATAAAACGATATATGAGGATATGAGACGATATCCGATCAGATATGGCACATCACCTGACTGTATTATATGTGATCGTATGAGTTACTATAATATTATTAATTATTAGCACGTCAAGTGATGACGTGTTAATAACCCCGCTCTATATATGTAAACATTTTAATATCTTCATGACTGGCCTAACAAGATTTGATCTATCGTAACAGGGTAAGATTTGTTTTGATATAGTCGGAGTCATACATGGTCTGATGGTTCAGATAAACTATGATTTTATCATATGGGCAGGTCTATTGTTCATAGATGTCCAGGTCTACTGGGATCCACGGTATTTGATTCTTATACGGACAGACAGATCTGGTCCAATAAGATTAGATTTGCCTGACATGATCAGATCTGGCCCAATAAAATCCGATCTACCTGACATGATCAGATCCGGCCCAATAAAATCAGATCTGGTCCAGCGAGATCAGACCTTGCCTGGGGATTGGATCTGGTCAGACCTGCTTCGATATGGACGGGTCTGCTCTCAAAATTATCAAAATGGCTCTGATATGATCATAGATGCTCAGATATAAGCATACATGATCTGTCATGATGCTACATGAACAGATATTGCCAATTTTCTTGTCTGATCATATCTGATTCTACAAATATGATTCAGATATATTCAGATATGAACTTTTTTCCCCGGGCCTAGTAAATATTGTATAAGAAATGTATTTTTTTTAAATTCAACATGAAACAATAAATGACGTATGCCAAGGTTTTTCACACGTACCCTGTGGCCCCAAGCACATGCGATACTGAATAATAATAATAAATATCAAATGTTCGAACGGCACATCAACGAATAGCCGGGAACAAAAGTCAGCCGAGCCGGAAACTCCGAATCATATATTCGATCACTCAACATATAATTCGCACTCAACACTCCGCGCACACGGACTTTCGATATCCGTGGCGCCGTTCGCAATTTTGCAAATTATACGAGCTTTCCTTAACGATATCTCTGCATGAGGTTTTCATTAGATACGGGGCGCCGAGGTCCACGCCCCTTTGGCAATCATTGTCTCGCGAGTATTTTATATGAGCGCACACCTTGGTCGCGCGTGTCAGCCCCGTGCGTGTACCATACAAATCGTATATAGCGGTCTGGAGCGTGCATGTAATCCGAGTTGGCGCCGCTGTCGGTTCGGAAGGTGTTCAACGAGAAAATAGCTTCTCGGTATAATTCGCATTATGGACAATTAAGCGCGATTAAATAAGTTGCAAATTGAAAGGTGCGAGGGCCGTGTGGACCGCGAGGATATTATTCGTAAAATTGACACGAGTGCGAGAATTCGAATGCGCGCGGCTTGTGGGACATTCGAGTACTTTAAGGGGACTTCTCACTTTAGACGCTAAAAAAATGCATAAAGTATTAAATTTTTGGATCAAAATGATGTCAAAGTAACCCTTGATTGTTGAATTTAAGGGGCATTTAAGGGGTCTTCTCACTTTAGACGCTAAAAAGTTATTTTCATGAATTTTTGGACAGGTTTGTATTATAGATATTGATGTAAAAGTTGTTACACTTAATAAATACACTTTCGAAATACATGAATTTTTTTGAAATGTAGTTATGTAACCCAAACAAACTTTAAACGCATTTTTCTCGAAACAGCGTTTTTCGACGGCTTGTTGATAAAATCTTGACCGACCCTTATGAAATTTTAACCACATAATCTCTACAACTGTAGCTGTAGCGCATATCAAGTATTAACATTTTTTTATATTTACGATTTTTTGGCCAAAAACGGTGAAAAACTTTTTCTTTTGTTTTTTTTTCGAAAAATGTCCTCCATTTGGTTATTTTTGCATGTATAAAAAATCGTATGACATGCGCTGTAGCCATTAAACTTGTTTTCTCGAAACAACGTTTTCAAAATCTAGCTCCATCGTATCTCTAAAACTAATAAACCGATTCTCTTTTAATTTGAACCACATATTGTAAACATGATTCGCAACAAGATGACCCTCGATGGTTTTAAAATTTTTATTTTCACTCTTTTTTTTGCGAAAAACTGCGAAAAAACGCGATTTTCAAATACTTTTTTTCGTTTTTCATTTTCCATTTTTTTATTTTTTGATAAAACTTTATATCCGAGGGTCATTTTGTAGCTGGTATCAAACTGAATCTAATGGACTTTGATTTTTTTTGTTTCGGACGAGCCGTCGCCGAGTGGTGATGGAGCTACCTAGCCCACCTATTTTTGAGGCATTACGTTGAACTGTAGTTTTTGTACTTAAAAATGAATTGAGATGAATTAAAATTTTTTTAATGTATTTCAAGACTACTTATCAAGCCCAACAACTTTTATATTCATATCTTTTATAAAATCCTCAAAAATAATCGCGAAAATAGCCTTTTTTCGTGGCTACAAAGTTGACTGGCCCCTTAAAGTCTCGCTAGTTAGTCGATATAGAAGTCAATATATATATTTGTTTTTTAAATATATTTAAAATTTTTATTCTCTGCTCAATTTTGCAAATAAATTTTATCCTCTCTTATCCCGTTTATAAATATATAAACGGCATTCTTTATATATTTATGGGTTTATAGACTATATATATATATATATATATATATATATATATATATATATATATTAGACTGATTCAAAAAAAAAATTTCCTTCTGGATTCTCGTGCTATTGTTGGGCACTGATAAAACAAAATTTCTCTAAAAAGATGGGCGCGGTCACTCAATTTTTAGAGGTGGCTATCTCGACTTTTTTGTATTTGAATTTTTTTAACGAACGTATTGCATTTAAGCATAGTCATGGCTTCGGATTACGGATAAAAATCACATCCAGCAGCTTTTTCGTAACAAAAATAAACTCTAACAATTTGAAAAGGGTGCAATATTCACAATTCAAATCCAGGTAGATCAATAATGGCGTCTATACTACTCTCGTTATTCATGTAGATTTATTTATACGCATTAACATTTTGCACTTTTTACGAAAAATTAAATTATAAGCTTTTATTCATAAATCGTATATTTACATTTTCAAAATGCTACGCTTATATTATCTTCAAACTCATTTACATTTCTTCCCAGCCATTCTCAAGTTCGTTAACATTTTGGGCAGAAAGAAAATGTGCAACGTTGAACAGTTTGTCCAAATCTCTCTTAAATTTACGCTCCTTCGATATTTGTGACGGCAAATTCTTTTTAACTCGATTTTTTAAAAGTTGTTTCCAGACTAGATGGAGTTTTATTGATTTCAAGATTGCGTTATTCAATCGACGCGTTGGAATTTCAGCACATTTCCATTGTTCGAAAATTTCTTTCATCGTTTCGTGTGCACTTCGACGTATGGTCAGTTTTTCTCTGTTATGTTTGTAAAAGAACAAACTCAAAACTTTTCCGATTTTTATACGTAATCCGAAGCCATGACTATGTTTAAATGCAATACGTTCGTTAACAAAAATTCAAATACAAAAAAGTCGAGATAGCCACCTCTAAAAATTGAGTGACCGCGCCCATCTTTTTAGAGAAATTTTGTTTTATTAGTTCCCAACAATAGCACGAGAATCCAGAAATTTTTTTTTTTTTTGAATCAGTCTAATATATATATATATAGACTAATATATATATATATATAGGAAGACGATCAAACACACGTGCATGCCTCCAAAGCGGCACCGGACAGTGATCGTGACTTCCATGCGAGTCATCGAGCTCTCCCAGTGTCTTACATCGTTCCGACTACGCACACGCACCGTAATACACACGCCCGTTCTTACACTCGAGCACTTTGAATTCAATCGGGCACCGGAAACGTCGGATGTTTAATTCTTCGGGGCTCGTTTGGTCGGGTGTCTTTAAAGATGGGCGCTTTGCCGAACGCGATTGAGAAAGGACGCGGGAGATGCAAGATTGAACCTTCCGCTTCTCGGGGTCTTCGACAATTGCAAGAGAACAACAATCACAGCGATTGACGCGCGGACTTCGAAGAATATCCTAATTGGGCGATCCGTTAGGAAAATTACGACGCCTCGAAATCTCCGCGCATTAAATTTTTTTCAATAATACAGTAGACCGTCGATTATCCGAAACGTCAATTGAGGGAATGGCAATTTAGGTTATACAAAATATCAATTATCTAAGGAGTAATTTTGATCATCCGAATGATCAGTTATTCGGACGATTACGCCCTATATGTTGTCGCACGATGTATACATCGTTGTACGTCCCCTCCACTTTCTCAAGAAAACGAGCTTCCGTTTTGAAGAGGAAGCAAATGGTAGACATTTTCAAAATAAATAGATAAGATTTCAAAGATGTACGAATGTTGATTATTTTTACATACATATTTAACTTTGTTCTATGTCATTGTATGATACAATGGTTATTTTTAATTCACGAGAAATGTACTTGTATTATTAATGTATTAATGTTCATTGTATTTTTAAATATGTATGTTTTATTATATTGAAAGAATCAAGGTTTTTCTCGCCCACGGAATATTGCTGTTCGGTTATCCGAATTTTCGGTTATCCGAAAAGCGTACGGTCGAAATTGATTCGGATAATCGACGCTCTACAGTATATGCAGAGGAGAACATCGTACCGAGCGTCCATTGAGGCCTTAGGCAATGCTAGAGGCCGAAAAAATAGGCTTTTTGGGGATTTTTTTTTCAGAAAAACTACAAAATAAATCGGTATTACAAAAAAAGGGTGTCTATCATACATATCAGTGACTGTATACAATACTTTTTTTAAGCGATTAACTTCAACATGGCGGCTGTGCAATTCTATATTTAATACTTTTCGCATAAAAAATTCGTGAAAAATCGAACTATGCAATATAAAAAAAAAATCCTACGTACTTCCATAGACAATGTATTTTTCAAGATATATTCAATATTTGGAGTGAATCAGTTGAAAATTGTCTGAGTTATGTTTTCGGCCAACTTAAAAAATACAGCTTTGAGATAAACGCTGCACAGCCGCCATTTTGAAATTGATCGCTTCAAAAAAATTATTGTATACAGTCACTGATATGTACGATAAACACCCTTTTTTGTAATCTCGATTTATTTCGTAGTTTTTCCGAAGAAAAAAGATCCCCACAAAGCCTATTTTTCGGCGTCTAGAGCGGCCTAACTCCTTAAGGGAAGGTTCGGCCTTGTTGGGCCAAAAAATGTCGCAATTCTTTATCACAATTTTTTTATTTTTCGATCTTTCTTCTTGATCCTAGGTCAACTTATACACAATATGGTACAACGTAAACATATGTTTGATTTTTTCGCTTCAGATCACCTGTCCGGGACTTGGGACTTCCGCAACCGAAGAATGTCATCGCCCGCGCACCGACATCCGTGGCTCCTCCCACTCCCACCGCCATGTGTTGTCAAACTTTAAAAAATATTTTGATGTTCAATAAAGACCGCTTAGTCAACATACCAAATATCAACATTCTATATTTAATACTTTTCGCATTAAAAATTGGTGAAAAATCGAACATTTTTTGGTCCAAGAAGGCAGAATCTTCCCTTAAGGAGTTACCCCCACTTGCGATTTTGAAAAAATCGATTTTTTTTATTGCATTTTTTTGAAGTAAGTATCTGAAAAGATGTCCTGAAAACTTCAAGTCGATCCGAACAAAATTGACTGAGATATGAGCGTTGAAAGAGAAGAATGCGTTGTGTAAACGACCGGCTAATTGAAACTTTAAACGCGTTTTTCTCAAAATGGCATTTCTGAAGTCGGTGACCAAGATTACTCGAACGCTAATGAACCGATCTTCTTGAAATTTTGCAGGCTTATTTAATACATAAAAATGGAGTCTTTAATCGTTCGATTTTTTTTTCGAAAAAAAATGGCCGTTTTATAGCCAAAAAACAGCCGTTTTTTTCGTTAAAATCGAACCATTAACTTTGACTGTCCGCCATTTTGTGAAAAATGAATATTTTTTAAAATCCTTCGATTAAAGACTAGTTTATACTTATATTTGACTAAATCCATCCGCATTTTTTTTTTCAGATGATCCACTTCGCCGCAATATTGGTCACCGCAAACCGTGTATATAAAAACATTATTTCATTGACGGCCATTTGCCACTAAGCAATGTAATATTTTTCAATAAAAAAATTACTGAAAGTTCTTCAAGATGTGTTCTTTAAGATGGTATATTGATCGATTAAAAAAGTTTTGTAGTTTTCTTTAAACAAATTCATGAAAAAGGCCTTTTTTGCGCTACAAGTGGGGGTAACGCCTTAAGAATGAACATTTAAGAGAAAAAAAATTCGCAATGATTAATCTCGGAACCTCGCGATTCTCGCGTAATGGACCGTCATCCCCTCAATCAAAAAGTAACTCTTCCCAGTTACGAATGTGTATTTATTAAGTGTAACAACTTTTATATCAATATCTATAATATAAACCTATGAAAAAAATTCATGAAAATAGCATGTTTTAGCGTCTAAAGTGAGAAAACCCCTTAATGTGCCAAATTTTATTTTGCAAATTCACATTGTAGTTCGCTAAACGAGGATCCTAATAAATGCTCGCGTGACTTTCGTGGCTCAAATCTGGCCACGGAAGTTTTGGAAATAAAAAAAATCACTCTCGTTGACTTCCAACGATGCAAACTTCAGTGCCATCCTATTCTCTCGATTTAGAACCGCATCGACCATAATCTGCTATCGCTACAGCTCTCTACGGACGATACATCGTATTATGGGGTCTTATCTAAAAAAAAAAAAAAAAAAAGTCACGAGAGAGATAAGAAACTGCGAATTTGTCTCGAGGAAAATTTGCCTCCGCATAAGGCGCTAGAATTCTCGCTGGTAAGGTGTAATTGAAAACTTCATGGCACATCGTGTTGTACGAATATCGCGTACTTATCGCGCACGTCCGTGCGCATATGTACCCGCGATACGTCGATACACAATACCGGTGTTTTATTCCCCGCGATCTCACGCGCGAACGAATCGCCCGGGATTATCTAGGATTAGTAGCTTTTCTGCCGGAAATACACGTTTCGCGCACGCTGTTCTTTTTTTCTTTTCTTTTTTTTTTCAAATTACATTCACGTTGGAAATGCGCGCGCAGGGGTCTTGCAGTAGACCAAGTGCGGAAACAAGAGTCCCGTTTTCGCACGTTCGTTGCGTTCTCCAACGTATGTCTGCACAGTTGGTTACGCCTGAATTAATAATTCCTATATTTAGCAACGAAGCCTGGAATCAGCCTCGATTCGCTCATGGCCCGAACAGGCTCGCGAATCCGCGGCAGAGCAAAGAGAACACGTCATTGTTGCCGCGCGCGCGCGCGCGAATTTGTGAAATTACGACGAATCGCGTCACCACTCGAGCTCGTCACCTGCAGCATTGAAATAAACGAAAAAAAAAGAAATATCTACGTATGTATGTATGTGGAAGATTTGTAGTGGCTGTCGGACGAATTTGCCTGGAGGACGTCTTGCCTTTTTACAAGCTTTTGTTTAACTTGACTTTCTGTGAGATGCAAAACGGAAAATCGACATTTCACGCACTTCCCGACTACTTAGGGGTCTGAAATTTTGCATACATGCGTCTAAGAAGTGACAATGCATGATTCAAATTTAAAAATATATGTATATTCATGAAATTTACAACTTTTCAGGTAAAATTTGCAATATCTAATCATCCGTATAAAATCTCACTAACTCATACAAGCCAATTCGTAACCGAGTGCGTTTGTATGTGAAAAGTTTATATGCAGCAATTAGTCGTAAGTTCAATCCCAAGTCCTTGTCATGTTGATTGGGGTAGAATATCCATAAGTCGAATTTTCATAAGTATGAATATATATAAGTCGAATATCCATAAGTCGAATATCCATAAGTTGAATATCCATAAATACGAATATCCCAAACAAACCCAAACAAACTCACTATATTTGTCTACTTCCCGCCATTTCTAGCGCTCATTTCTACTCTATCCTCACTTATCTCTACCTCCCGCCATTTCTGGCACTCATTTCTACTCTATACTCACTTATGGATATTCGACTTATGGGTATTGGATTTATGGATATTCGACTTATGTATATTCGACTTATGTATATTCGACTTATGTATATTCGACTTATGGATATTCGAATTATGGATATTCGATTTATAGATATTCATACTTATGGATATTCGACTTATGGAGTCGAATATACACAACTACGAATATCCCAAACAAACTCACTATATTTGTCGACCTCCCGCCATTCCTGGCGCTCATTTCTACTCTATCCTCACTTATCTCTACCTCCCGCCATTTCTGGCACTCATTTCTACTCTATACTCACTTATGGATATTCGACTTATGGATATTCGATTTATGGATATTCATACTTATGGATATTCGTACTTATGGATATTCGACTTATGGAGTCGAATATACATAGGTACAAATAATCGAAACAAACCCAAACCCCAAAAAACTCACTACATTTGTCTACTTCACGCCATTTCTGGCACTCATTTCTACTCTATACTCACTAATGGATTTTCGACTTATGGATATCCGATTTATGGATATTGGACTTATGGATATTCGATTTATGGATATTCGACTTATGGATATTCGACTTATGGAGTCGAATATACATAAGTATGGCTTATGGATATTCGACGTATGTATATTCGACGTATGTATATTCGACTTATGGATATTCGGCTGATGGATATTCGTACTTATGGATATTCTTCCTTATGGATTATCGATTTATGGATATTCACTTCTGGATATTCGACGACAGTGGTTATGTCTTACAAGCATTCCATGCTCCTAACGCACAAACTCGTAAACTAGTAAACTACTAGTAACAACTAACTAGTAAAATCAATTAAAGACTAAAAAGTAGAAAGTAATTTGTATGTAAAAAAATATTGAAAAAAAAAAAACAAATTTTGATTTAATGTACTTAAAAGAGGAAAATCATTTTTCTTACCAAGTTACCTATATGTGACTATAAATAAAAGCTTGGGTGCTCAATATTTCGACATATAATCTTCAATTTACATAAATCCGTTAACATATCAACTGTATTTAATTTCCCGTAAAACAACCTTAGATTTCTTAAACAAAAATCCTGAAACTGAGTATAGACGTGTGGTAATAATTTCTCTAATTACTATTGTGCCAAATTAAATACGGTTAATCAAACTGAATTGACCAAATTTATTAAATATTTAAAAAGTTGAGCGCCAAGCTTTTATTCATAGTCACATACAAGTGACTTGGGGAACAAAAATTCTTTTCCACGTTTTGGTACGTTGAATAAAAGCATGTTTTTGAAATTTATTTTACATATCTTTCTATGACAACCTAGCGACAATTACTATCTTGATGACAGTTGTGAACGTCAAAAATCATTTTATTGTGGAACTGAAAAAAAGCTCGGCGACTATAGCAAGAAGAACGGATTCTCACGAGTAGTAGACGGGGAAGATTGCGCAACATAAAATGATTGAAATAAATTGCACGTTGTCCATGATTTTCAGCGACTTCGCTCGGCTCTAGGCGAGAATCAAGGCCCTGTGCAAGCGTGTACAGTCTCTTTTCAAAGTCGCGATATTAGCATTGAGACGATCGAGTTCGGGCACCATATACGCGCGCGGTCTCGCGGAATTCGATCTCTTCGTGATTGGCGTAAATATCGCGGCGAGATTAATTTATTTTTTCAATCGAACGGTCTATAGCGCACGCAGTTTTCGTCTCGCCCACGCTGAAGTCTACATACGTCGAGGAAAACCACGTGTTGGTTTTATGGCTACCTATGACTCGAGGCGGATTCTTCGAACGGATGTAGTCGATCGTAGGACCGGAACCCGACCAGAATTTCTACGAAAAATTGTGCGAGGTCTCGCGAACGGTCACCGTGGAAATTGCATTCGACAAATGACAAGTGGACCTGTTACACGTAACATAGGGGTGGATCCGTCGATCGTTCGCAACTCGCAAAGAACATCACTTAAGGGGTGACGTTCTTTAGACGCTAAAAAGGCAATATTCATGAATTTTTCTGATAGGTTTATATTATAGATATTGATATAAAAGTTGTTACACTTAATAAATACACTTTCGAAATGCATCATTTTTTTTTTAATTTAAGGGGCTATACCAGTGTGACACTTAAAAAAAACCGATGTTTTTTCGACAGTTTATACTTTCAAGAATATCATTATCATCTAAATCATTGATATCAATATCATTTTATCTTGCAAAAATCGATAGTCAAATTTTTAAAAGTTTTTCTCGAAATGAGATTTTTCAAATTTGCTGACATTGTAACTCAAAGAGCAATTATCCGATAGACTTGAAATTTTAACTGAGTACTCTCGAATATATTCACTCTACAATGACGTAGGATATTTTCGATTGAACAAAAATTGACGATTTGGCATTGAAAAAAACGACCATTTTATAGGCAAGAAAACAGACTTTTTTTTCATAACTACGCCATTTTGTTAGATTTCGATATTTTTCGAAAATCCTACGTCATTGTACAGGAAATACCTTCCAGTTTAACGACATTTTTTCCTTTTTCGGTTTCAGCTACTCAATCGGCTGGAATCATGTCAGCAGTGGAGAAACTTTTTTTTTGCGCCTCCAAAGGCAGCGCATAAGTCGCTTGGATCTCAATATTATTTCATGAAAAAATTATGTAATATAGGACAAATATAGCCAAATATATTCTTAATTTTCCGAAACATGTAATTGAGTACTTTTCTTCCAAAAATTTCCCGAAAATCGCCCAAATTTTCAGCGTTCACACCGTCATCGCCCCTTAAGTCACTATTTATAGACAAAAATGGTAGTTAAAAAAAGGACTAATAAAATTGTAGGTCTGTGCTGTTGATGAAATCTCGGAGATGGATCAACCGAAAAAAAAAATCAAACGGTTTTAGATTCAGAATGTTAATGGCTATAGCGCATATCATACGATTTTTGATATATGCAAAAATAACAAAATGGCGGACACTTTTCGAAAAAAACAAAGAAAGCCTTTTTTCACCGCTTTTGACCAAAAAAATAGTAAATGTCGAAATTTGAAAAAATCCTTGATACGCGCTATAGCTGTGATTGTAAAGAATATGTGGTTGAAATTTAATAAGGATTGGATCAATAGTTTCGAAGATTTAGTCAACAAGTAGTCGAAAAGCGTTTTTGTTTCGAGAAAAACGCGTTCAAAGTTTGTTTGGGTTACTTGAATACATAAATTATTTTTTAAATGTATTTCGAAAGCGTATTTATTAAGTGTAACGACTTTTATACGAATATCTATAATATAAACCTATCAACAAAATTCACGAATATAGCCTCGTTTAGCGTTTAAAGTGAGAATACCCATTAAGAAAAAAACAATTCCCAAATGCCGTCAATCGGAAAATAGTAAAAAAAATCCACTTACATTCCAATGTGGACTCCATAAGCGCGACATTATTATCAAATGTGATGTGGTTGGATCTGGGGGTTCACGGGCACAAATTTCTGCATGGGTATTTACAAAAAATGTAGAGGATTCGTATTAGGGAAGAAATATTTTAAGAGACAATCACGGATCCACGTGATAACGGCGAGCCGCCCACGCGCAACGTAAAGAGCGTTAACGAACTCGTTAGCTTTGCAGACTCTCGTGTACCTCGCAAGCTCAACATCTCGCTCTCTCGGTGCAATGAGACCATGACCTAACATCCTGTGCATAATCGGAACGTGAGCGTCTCGTGCTCCACGGATACATCTATCACGTTGTCGGCATATTAATACATTGCCACGAATATAAACGAATCTCTGTTAACAGTGGATCCAATTCTTGGCGGCTATTCGGCCAACGAGTTCATACATTTATTTTCGTGAAAAACAATTGTTTTCGTCAAAAATAATTGTTTTCGTCAAAAATAATTGTTTTCGTCAAAAATAATTGTTTTCGTCGAAAATAATTGTTTTCGTCGAAAATAATTGTTATCGTAAAAAATAATTGTTTTCGTCAAAAATAATGGTTTTCGTCAAAAATAATGGTTTTCGTCGAAAATAATTGTTTTAGTCCAAAATAATTGTTTTCGTCAAAAAGAATTTTTTTCGTCAAAAATAATAGTTTTAGACCAAAATAATTGTTTTCGTAAAAATCAATTGTTTTCGTCGAAAATAAATGTTGTCGTTAAAAATAATTATTTTCGTTAAAAATAATTGTTTTCGTAAAAAATAATTGTTTGCGTCAAAAATAGTTGTTTTCGTTAAAAATAATCATTTTCGTAAAAAATAATTGTTTTTGTCAAAAATAATTGTTTTTGTCAAAAATAATTGTTTTCGTCAAAAATAATTGTTTTCGTCAATAATAATTGTTTTCGTCAAAAATAATTGTTTTCGATCAAATCCGATGGATTCGTGAATGATGATCCGCCCGAAACTTCCAGACCTACCACCCGAATCCATACTCGCGTCTGTTCGAACGAAAAATATCTTTTTCCGAACGGATTGACGATTGGCCGAGAAAATTTATTTACGCTCGGAGTTTCGAAGATTTCGCGAAATACGATCTTCGATTATAAATAACCCGTTCGTTTCGATGCTATTTTTGGAAAATTAATGCGGCGAGCTTGTAAAACGTACGGAACGCAGAGGTTTATATAGCCCGGTTGAACCGCGGGCCTTCCGCCTGCCCGAGTGAGGCGCAAGAGCAGACGTGAGATTAATGGTAACGAAGCTCGTAAAGTTTCCTATACAAGGTGGACCGAGTAAAAATGAACGATGACTACGAATAGAGGCAAAGAAACGTCTATGGGGTGTTTTCGTGCGAAGGCGCGACTCGGGCATTCACATTTGTAAACCGATAGCGATATACGTCCCTTTCCGGTTCGATTATAGTCCGACCGGAAATCGTTGTCTCGCGGACCCTCTCCCTCCACCCGTCACACATCGTCAGAACGACCTGGGCGCAATCCCAACCGGCTACTATTTGGAAAATTTCGATCTCGCGCTCGCAATATTTTCTACGGCCCTTGAAAAAACAAAAACTAAAAAAATAAATATAAAGTGTGTGTAGGGACGTTTGATTAAGGCCTCATATGAAGCACGTTTGGGAAAAAAATATTTCGTATTTTTAATTGGCTGTATTAATGATGCATATAAACATCCCAAAAGTGATATAGTCCGAAGACAAATGGGTTTAAAACTTCGGGGCCGGGTTGAAATTCAATCAAAACTTCGAAAGAATTTTACACGGAAGACCAAAACTCCGAAAATCTGAACACCGCCAAAATAATTCGGCTATGGAAGTTTTAAAAGTTTCAAAATTTTCAATAAATCGACAAATTATTTCGAGAATTTTTTTTTATTTACAAAATTCGTCAAGATCATGCCAGCGAAAGTCTACACAGTTGACAGTAAATGTTGTAGAACGTCTAATATTGTCTAGACAAATTTCAAAATTGACGCAAAATCACTTCTTAATAGAAAAACACTCTTGAAATAAATCGCCGATGTATTGAAAATTTTGAAACTTTTAAAACTTCCACAGTCGAATTATTTTGACCGTATTAAGATTTTCGGAGTTTTGGTCTTTCGTGTAAAATTCTTTCGGACTTTTGATCTTTCGGGGTAATATTCTTTCGGAGTTTTGGGCGTTTTGATCATTCAAAGTTCGAAATTTCAACCCAGCCCCATCTTGAATTTCGGAACATTGAAATTCGGAATTTTAAACCGTCGGAGCATTTAAAGTTCGAAATTTCAACCCGGCCCCAAAACTTCAGACGCGTTTTTCTTGAAACCATGTTTTCAAAATCGGACGGACTCGTAGCTCCTATCATTTTCAACCCGTTGACTTCAAATTTTAACTGTAGCTTCTAAGATTTTCTATCGAAGTATACAGCGTTTTAAGATTAATTAATAATTACAGTTTTTGGATACAAATTAAGGACATTTTTAAGTCGAAAATGGGACTTTTTTTCAAATGGTGCAAAATCTGCAAAAATTAATATTTTGTAATAATCGTGTGCACTTCGCTAGCAAAGCTCACGTAGATTACGAGAAAAAAGGCAGCCTAAAAAGACATTCTCTCTCTACCAACCACCGTTTTTTTTTTCGAAAACAAAGAATAATGTGATGTAAAAATTAGTCTGATTAGTATTTTTTTTTTTTTTTTTCAAATTAAGAAAGCCTTGTTTTTTGGCCACCCAAAGGTGTATATAGGGCCTCAAGTGCCTTGCTTGACGAATTGATAAAATTCATTGCGTCATTAGTATTTTTTTATTCCCTAAAAAGCCATGTTTTCCGGCAATCCAAAGCTATATAAGGCCTTAAGGGGCCAGTCGACTTTGAAAATTTCAAAAATCGAAAGCAAGCAAGACTTGAAGAAATCGACGATGATGAGCAATCAGAAGGGATTTTGTACGGTGCAGGAATTGCCGATTGAGTTTAGGTAAGAGTTTTTCATAGTATAAACTTCAAACGCGTTTTTCTCGAAACAACGTTTTCAAAATCTACCTCCATCGTATCTCTAAAACTAATAAACCGATTCTCTTGAAATTTGAACCGCACATTGTAAACATGATTCGCAACAAGATGCGCTCGATGGTTTTAAAATTTCGATTTTTACTATTTTTTGCGAAAAACAGCGAAAAAACGCGTTTTTTTTTTACTTTTTTCGTTTTCCATCTGCCATTTTTTTATTTGTTGATAAAACTTACATCCGAGGGTCACTTTGTGGCTGGTGTCATACTGAATCTAATGGACTTTGATTTTTTTGTTTCAGACAAGCCGTTGCCGAGGTGTGATGGAGCTACCTAGCCCACCTATTGTTGAGGCGTTACGTTAAACTATAGTTTTTGTACATAAAAATAAATAAAAACGAATTAATTTTTTCAAAGTATTTCAAGACTTTATTTATCAAGGCCAACAACTTTTATATTCATATCGTTTATAAAATCGTAAAAAAATCGCGAAAATAGCCTTTTTTCGTGGCTCCAAAGTGGACTGGCCCCTTGAGTTCCTTGCCTGACGACTTGATCATCGTCGGAATACAGAGCCTTTCTCCATATTTCCCTAATTTTAATTTGGCATTGAGGTTTTTTCATGATCTTAACCTGTCGACAATCTAAATCGGCAAAAAAAATTGTACAATAAAAATAAAATAAGCAAATGAATGAAAATGAATGAAATGAGTGGCGAAACGACGCGACTCCAACGTCGCCGCCGCATTAATTTCGTAATTTCGCGCGAATGATTGGCAAATTCGGCAAGCAGTTCTTTCGTAATATATCTTATCGTAACATCACGGTGAGGGGTGACTGAGGGGAAGTTCAGGGCGAGCGTGTTTTCAAGCACGTATATATTTTGACTCGATTACGGAAGTAAATCGAGCGATGAGTCAAACACGTGTTGCAATTGGGGACGTCCGTGTGAGGTCGGCCTCAAATGCGCTCGCACGATGCTCTCAATTTCTATACCAGAGTCTCTCGATCTATACCGAGATGACGCGAAAGCGAGCGTTGCTCGGATTATGCTCGTTACGTTATTGCACACATAGAGTGGAGCCACCAAAGAGTGCGCGCTACCAAAGAATACCCTAAAATGGGCTTACTTTGAACAGGTTTTGGAAATTTTTTGTGGATAACTTTTTTTCAACATCCTGAATTGCAACTTGTTTTTCTCCAATGGTACAATGTGTCCTTTGGGTATCAAATGTATAGAAAAGTCAAGCCCCACCGAGCCCTCACAATTTTATATATGTTTTTTAAAAAGTGTCAAAGTGACCCCGAGTGTAGGGCTTCTTTGACAAGGCATTTAAGGGGTTTTTTCACTTTAGACGCAAAAATACTATTTTTTGATAGGTTTATATTATAGATATTGATATAAAAGTTGTTACACTTAATAAATACGTTTCGAAATATTTTTGGAAAAAAAATTATGTTTTTATGTAACCCAAACAAACTTTAAACGCGTTTTTCTCGAAACAACGTTTTTCGACGGCTTGTTGATAGAATCTACGAAACTACTGAACCGGTCCTTACGAAATTTTAACCACATATTCTTTACAACTATAGCTATAGCGCATATTCAGGATTTTTTAAATGTTGATATTTACTGTTTTTTTTTGCCAAAAAACGGTGAAAAAGCAAGTTTTTTTGTTTTTTCGAGAAATGTCCGCCATTTTGTTATTTTTGCATATGCCAAAAATCGTATGATATGCGTTATAGCCATTAACATACTGAACCTAAAACCGTTTGATTTTTTTGTTTCGGATGATCCAGCTCCGAGATTTCGTCAACAGCGCCGACCTACAATTTTTTTAGGACATTTTTTTAGGACTTTTTTTCGAAAAACCATTTTCGTTTATAAATAGTGACTAAAATAAATTTTAAAAAAATTAAATATATTTCGAAAGTGTATTTATCAAGTGTAACAACTATTATATAAATATCTATAATATAAAACTATAAAAAAAAATCATGAAAATAACCTTTTTAGCATCTAAAGTGAGAGGACTCCTTAAATGCAACTGATGTCAAAGATTGAGGTTTACTTTGACATCATTTTGATACCAACATTTAATATTTTATGCATTATACATAAAATTAAATGAAAAACAAACGATTTTTAACAATCAGAATATGATATTTAGTAAGGAAACACTTTACATCGAAATATCAAGTACCTAGGGTACTATTTATAGGCACTTAATCAGTCTTGTAATTATCATTGGGATGAAAATCAACTTCAGCAACATTATAATAAACTAAAGACATTTAAATGCGCACTCATTTAAACCGTATTTTGGGGCTCTGGTAAAATAGCCCCAAAAACTGTAAATGTTATCCTTAATTTCAATTTAACCTCGTTTTACGGTACGCAGCGCTTTGAATTGTTTTATTTGTTGTGGGTTTTATTTTAGAGTGGCATATGTCATGTCAAGGTGTTGGACAACAACTCGCTTCGTTAAGTCAATTATTTCCAGTTGTATGATTAATAATTGATTTTCGATGTTTTTGATCTTATTTCTTAACAATTTTAAGGGGTTACGTGGGTTTCCAAGTCAAAAACAGCATATTTTCTCTGTTAAAAAAAATAATATATACATTGTTTGAATCAAAACATAAAAGCGCAACATTTCAACAATATTTTCAAAAAAATTCATCCAAAAATTTGGGATACTCAACCGGTGGGACGTGGTTTCCGAAGATCCCTCAAAAAGTCGGTGGACACGATATCTCAAAAATGAATGCACCGATCTTATTGAAATTTTGCCCACTTCTTCAAGATAGCATGGACTAGTGACTGAACGAAGGTTTCTTTTTTCGATTACAAGTAATTTTCCAAGGCAATACGTAGTGTAAATTGCACCAAAAATTTAACTATTTCGCGTACAACTCTGCCAGAAAATTGAAATTTTAATTTTTTAAACATCATTCGTTCAATCACGAGCTATACTTATCTACTAACAGCAAAAAATTTGTTTTTAAATTTCAGATAAAGCTATCATGAGTTATCCTGACCACCACGAGGACACTTTTTTTCGGGGAAATTTCCCAAATTTTTGGGTGAAATATTCTTAAAATATTTTTGAAACGTTGCTCTTTTATGTGCTCAATTTTTGCATTTGCAATAAAATATACATTTTGAATAAAATAATTTATATATTATATTTTTTGTAAATAGAAAAAAAATATGCCTTTTTTCGCTTCGGATTATCAAAATTGACTTTTCTATGAATAAAAGTTTATAAAGTGCATACGCTTTGCTGATTTTACCCTCCACATACCTACGAGGCCGTCCCTATTGATATAAATGACCGCACCATGACGTTCCGTCACCGCGCCAGTGTCCATTTTTATTTGAATGAATCGACGTCGGTGAAATCGCTGACAATTTCATCGAATCAGCGATCATTTTGATTCCCGAAATCTCCGAGTCGTGTGACTCACATGTGTCGTCTTGCGCCGGTGCGTCATACATGCATATTCGCGCGCATACCTCACAAATCGTATGCTCGTGCGATACTCCGATTGTGCATGGAAATTTCATAGGCCGCAACTTTATCTGCAAGGTCGTCAAAGTTCAAAATTCCTCGGCTACGTTGGTACTCCGAAAAATTGCCGTGGAGCAAAAAAAAAAGAACGCGGCCTCGCGTACGTACGTTTTCACGTGTAATCTTATCTTGGGCCGATGAATCGGGAGACTGGTTGGAGACGAGTACGTTTTTGCTATTTAAGGGGTTAGCCACTGTGAAAGTGACGAACGCGCGTTCGTCACTTGAGGCAACTCCCATTGAAGAGGAAGGTCCAACATATGGTGCAGAAATCGCGAACTGAAGGTAAACGTACGATAACGACGATAGAACCGCTGGTAAGACTTTAAGGGGACAGTTGACTTTGAAAATTTCAAAAAATCGATTTTTTTTTTACTGTTTTCGAGAGTACGTAAATTCAGAAATATTGTGTTTTGCACGGTGCAAGAATTGCCGATTGAGTTTAGGTAAGAGTTTTTCATAGTACAAACTTCAGACGCGCTTTTCTCGAAACAACGTTTTCAAAATCTAGCTCCATCGTATCTCTAAAACTAATAAACCGATTCTCTTAAAGGCGGGATAAAGTTAATTCGGCGAAAAAAGGCATGTTGTTAAGATTTTTTTTTGGCGTAACGAATAGTGTTCGTTTATTGAAAAATTTACATATAATGAAGTTACATTTGAACAACATTCTCCTAAGTTTGCATTGCAAAATATTCAAAATTGAGCGAGTGAAAATTAAACCCCGGAGGCGCCTCGAAAAAAAGTTGGTTTGCGGTGTGCACCATAACTCGCAACAGAATCATTTGAAACAAAAAAATCAAAATGCATTTGTTAAAGGAGATGTTTCTCGACGTAATGACGGGAGGATTTTTTTTCTTTCGATTTTTCGATTTTTCGTAGCACTTGGGAGCCAAAAACCCGATTTTCGCTAAAAAAATCGGCTAATTTGTTGTTGAAAAATTAGTAATTATTTTTAAAAAACACAAAAGTCCTCGACAATACCTGGTGAATTATGTGAAGAAGTACTGTGCAAAATTTCAAAGCGATTGGTCCAGTAGATTTTGAGTTATCGTGCACACGGACTTCAAATATGACAAGTCTCAGAAAAACGGTTTGAAAAACGCAGAAGAGAAGAGAACGGCATGGAGCAATAGACGCTCAAATACTCATAATTTCGTTAATTTTACTCCGATCGACTTGAAATTTTATCACAATATTCTTGATATATTATGCATTCATTTTAAAAAATTAAAAAAAATGAAAAAAAATTTAAATACTTTACCCCGCCCTTAAAATTTGAACCACATATTGTAAACATGATGCGCAACAAAATGACCCTCGATGGTTTTAAAATTTTTATTTTTACTCTTTTTTTGCGAAAAACTTCGGAAAAAACGCGTTTCTTTACTTTTTTTCGTTTTTTATCTGCCATTTTTTTATTTTTTGAAAAAACTTTATGTCCGAAGGTCATTTTGTAGCTGGTGTCATACTGAATCTAATGGACTTTGATTTTTTTGTTACAGACAAGCCGTTGCCGAGTTGTGATGGAGCTACCTAGTCCACCTATTTTTGGAGCGTAACGTTAAACTATAATTTTTGTACTTAAAAATGAATAAAAGTGAATTCACATTTTTGAAATATATTTTAAGACTTTATTTATCAAGCCCAACAACTTTTATATTCATATCTTTTATAAAATCCATGAAAAAATCGCGAAAATAGCCTTTTTCGTGATTCCAAAGTGGACTGGCCGCTTAATACTATATTTAAGTATACAAAACAATATTTTTTAATTAATTCATCATCAAAATGACGTAGCTGTGGCAAAGTGTTACAGCAAGGTCGCCGCGGAAGTTGCGAATCGGCGTGCAGTCTAGCTTCCCGTAGACTTTCATTTGCAAAAAAGTTCAAACATTTTTTCAGTTAGAATATGTATAGTTTCTATGTGACGGTAATTAAAATGAAGAAAATTCAAATTTAAAAAAATAGCACGCATTTATAAAACAATTAACATTTCTGTAAAATGTGAATTAAATAAGTCGTTTTTTTTTTCAATTTTTCGAAAACCATTCTCGCCAAGTAAAAGGTACCTTAATATATTATATTATCTAAGTACCTAAGCAACTATCTATTATATTATATCATACCTTAATATATTACATTAATAAGGTATATTATCAATATTTCTACCGAGTTTCAACTCAATCGGCTTAAGGGCGGAGTAAAGTATAAAAATTTGTTTTTTTCATTTTTTTAAAATTTTTTTAATGAATGCATAATATATCAAGAATATTGTGTTAAAATTTTAAGTCGTTCGGAGTAAAATTGACGAAATTATGAGTATTTGAGCGTCTATTGCTCCATGCCGTTCTCTTCTCTTCTGTGTTTTTCAAACCGTTTTTCTGAGACTTGTCATATTTGAAGTCCGTGTGCACGATAACTCAAAATCTACTGGACCAAACGCTTTGAAATTTTGCACAGTACTTCTTCACATAATTCACCAGGTATTGTCGAGAGCTTTTGTGTTTTTTAAAAATAATTACTAATTTTTCAACAACAAATTAGCCGATTTTTTTTAACCAAAATCGGGTTTTTGGCTCCCAAGTGCTACGAAAAATCGAAAAAAAAAATCCTCCCGTCATTACCTCGAGAAACATCTCCTTTAACAAATGCATTTTGATTTTTTTGTTTCAAATGATTCTGTTGCGAGTTATGGTGCACACCGCAAACCAACTTTTTTTCGAGGCGCCTCCGGGGTTTAATTTTCACTCGCTCAATTTTGAATATTTTGCAATGCAAATTTAGGAGAATGTTGTTCAAATGTTACTTTATTATATGTAAATTTTTCAATAAACGAACACTATTCGTTACGCCCAAAAAAATCTTAAAAACATGCCTTTTTTTCGCCGAATTAACTTTACCCCGCCGTTAATAGTTTTTGAGTAATCCTGCTCAATTTCGATAATGCAGTTTTGAGAAAAACGCGTTTGAATTTCACGCCCGCTCCGAATCCGAGCGATGAGGCACAGCGATGACGGGTTGTAACGTTTGAAGTTTTTCAAATTTCGCTTTGAAACTTTGAGAAAATATTCTACTTGTATCGTTCTATCGTATAAAGAAGAAAAAAATTCAATTTTTTGATCGTTGTAAATGTATATCTCGCCTATACAAATAAAGGTCCAAGCGACTTTTCAATCATCTCACACATTCCTACAAAATTATATGCATATTTTAACAACCCTGTTTTTCAGGTCGTCGCAGTAGCCTAACACCCTAAATCGGACGAAAAAATTCTCGAGATAGTACTCGAGAAAAAGTCGAAGGATGTTGTAGACGCAGCACACCGAAAATGTATTTCACGAATGTACTTTCGAAAAGAGTGGCAACGTGCTAATTTCCTCCGTTGCGAAGCAACAAGACGGGACGATAAGGGCGCGCGAAATTTCAACCCGCGCTATCGCACCGTCGCCCGTGTGCATTTTTTCGTGCATTTTTATATTCTGGCGCCAAAAATAAAAATAAAATAATCGCTCACCAGCCTCGTCGGTTCCTGTCGCGATATTCAGCAACGGAAAAGCCAAACATGCTGCTCGCTTCTTTGTGATAACTCGTATAGTGTCTCGTCTCGACATTGAACGCCTCGATATTCCAGTTGGACGAATAAATCCCGAGGAGCACAAGTCCCAGGAGTATGTGAAAATTCCACATGTTATCACGATTCATCGTGATGTCGAAGCACAATTATTTCGATGTCACACTCTCGGTCCACTTTTTCCTTCGTCACCAATTACAAACCCTCGTCAACTACCCATTCGCCGGTATTTTTAAATCTTTGGTTCAATGTCGTTCGCGAATGTCAAAAATGAAATAAACAATTATAAAATAATAAAAAAATAAAAAAATCGAATTATAATAAATTCGCGTGATTGGGAGAAATATTGTTGTATGTATTGAAATTCGTATTTAGCGCGCACTCTTGGCAACATGTGCCGAGACTGAGTGATGGTAATCACTGCACACGACCTCCTGAACGAAGTCGGCTTGACGGACGGCCGCGGACAGACTGAGTCGAGAAGTCGAGACTTTTAGTTCTCTCACGACTCCCACCCATCGCTCCATGCTCAAGTACCCAGCGCCGGGCAATCGTTTTCTCTCTCTCTCTCGCTCTCTCTCGCTCTCTCTCGCTCTCTCTCTCTCTCTCTCTCTCTCTCTCTCTCTCTCTCTCTCTCTCTCTCTCTCTCTCTCTCTCTCTCTCTCACTCTGTTTCCTCCTCCACTCATCATCGGTCTCTCTCTTTTGCACCGTATGAATATGCGCCACTTAGCCCTCTTTCGATGTCCATCTTAATGCGCCATCGAGATTTTTTCCGATCATCGCTCTCATTCATACTTTTGCTACATTGATCCGTCGTCCAATTGAAGCACAGTCCGCACTACATTCGCGGACTTTTTCGCGTGCAACGCTCAAAATCGTCGAGCCTCTTCCTTTTATCGCCGTGAAATGTCATTCGTTTCGACGAACGCAACGGTAAATTAAGAATTCAATTTTAATCGTCGATTCAAGCGATTTTGGGCTGGTGAATCGAAATTTTGGCGGAGCAAAGCAGATAAGCCTGACATCTGGATTTTTAACGTTGGTTGAGTGAATTTCATTTGCAGACTCGATCAACCGCTCTTTTCGCGTATATCACACTTGTGTTTCGCGAGCCTGCCGGTTTTGTCGAAACTCCGAAATAGCGAAATTTTCGAACTCAATGAGCCCTCATGAGCGATAATATTTTTCCGATGGGAGGGAGCCTGAATTAGAAGGTCCGAAAAAGCGTTTTTTCGGGAATTTTTTTAAAAGGGAAAAAAAGAAGTGAGCCTAGTAAACATTGAGGTATTTTTTCATGTATATTTGAAATCTATAAAAAAAATCAACATAAAACAATAACGAGACGAGAAAAGAAAACTAGAAATATCGACAATATTCAGGTTCGTCATCTAACATAATTCTTATCATTTTTTATAACATCACACTCCCACACACCACCCTTGTTACTCGACAAAAAGAATAAATTAACATTTTACAAATAATCACTCATACAATATTAACTTGATCGAAAAATTAGGAGAGAAAAAACTAACACAAAATTAACACAAATCATTAAAATACATTTAATAACTCATTCATAACACAAAGTACAACTATACAAAATCTGTAAACTCTATTAATATAATTTGTATCACGAAATTTGTAGAACAAATAAAGTTTCTGAAGAGGATCCGAACCAAGGATCGAAACGTAACGAAAAAAACTCCCTTTTTTTCTTTCCACCACGATCTTGGAAATCTCAATCCCGATTGAGGAATCGGCCGAATCGAAGCCGATTCCATCAACATCTCGTATTATCAACACGGCCGCACACTACTCGTACTAATAATAAAACAATGACTGCAGATTCATCAGCCTATTCCATGTGCGTCTTGCCACTGCAGTCCCCAATGGGCCGGAAAGATTCAGCTCGTAATTCTTGACTGAACCAAATAAACGAATAAAATGTTCAATTGTCATGTATTTTTCGTCTGGGTGAATTGTGAAAAAGCTTAAAAAATCGTGAAATCATAACATTTCTCAGGGCTGAAAAAAAATTGTTTGAAAAAAACACTCTAACGTGCTATAAAAATAATTTAAAAAGACTTTTTCGATGGCTCTTTTAATTCACTTTGGAGATATTTTCATACTGAAGAAAATAAACTTTGGTTCGATTCAATAGGTCGTTTAGTTTTTTTTTGCTATCACGCCCGTCAATTTGGAAAAATCGTGAAAATGAAAACTGGAGAAAACGCGCTGTCAAAGTTTTCAATAGGAGGAAATATCAGTATCAAATATCAATCGTTTCTCTGCTTTCGGCGTCGAAAATATTTACAATTGACCACTGTACCTTTGTAAATATATTCTTGGATAGTTTATCTATCGATTTAAGCAATTAAAAAAAAACAATTTTTCGAACCTTCTAATTCAGGCTTCCAGCCTTAAGGGGTCTGCGTAAGCTTGGAATTTCAGAAATACGATGTTTCGTAAAAGAGTGTAAGTCGTATGTCAAAATCTATTCGTCCGATTCACTTCTAATTCGGACAGAGAATAGCTTACAATATTTCCGATCGTATGACCGGAAGATTCTTCGATATGTTTATCCATTTGTTGATAAAAAATTATTAAGGGGTTCGGCTACTGTGACGGCTCGGAAATCAGGGTTATTTAAAAATAATTAATCGCGAAGGAATAAGTAGGATGATTGAAAAATCGGTTGGACGTTTCTTTGTATGCACATTAAGGGGCTACATCTACCTAGAGGCCCGAAAAAATTGCCACATTCGGGATTCTTTTCTGGGAAACCGTTGATGAAAAAGAAACGCATTTTTTTAACACGACGATTTATATATATATAATATATATATTTGATTTTTTAAGGCTATTTTGATTTTAAAAAAATCACTGATTTCGATTTTTTTTTAAATCATTCAAAAATCAATCATTTTTTAAAAAATCACCCAAAAATACAGAAAAACAACAAAAATATGGTCGCCGATAGACGAATTTTTTTTCGCGACGTTCAGCGGTGGACACTATCCAGCTTAAACGGTGTATCTGAAATATAAAACGAAATGTCTTATTCAAGTTAACAAGAAATACGAGTCCTTGACGATCGTCGATTTTTTTAATAATTTTTTTAAACAACCCGGCGACGAATTGAAACTCGTGCATAAAAAATCTATTAAAAAAGTCGTCATTTTTACGTAACTATTAAAAAATGAAGATCGACTTTTGAAAAGTGCGATCGTCAACGACCTTTAAATGTTTCTCATTGTATCTCCTGTAAATTTGGAACCAATCCAGCGAGTGGTTCTTGTGATATCATGTCCACCGACTTTGAAAACAGTGTTTCGAGAAAAACGCGTTTAAAGTTTGAAGTTCTGTGCTGCTACCGCTCGCCCGAACGTCTGTCAGAAGCTGTAGCTCATTCAATTGTAGGAATATTTCAATGAAACTTTTTGAAGGAATATACCTAAAAGGTGCTACTATCGGATAAAAATATTTTTGGAAGTGCAATTTTTTACCTACTTAGGTAGATATAGGCCGTTAACGAAGTTGTGCACCAGATTTCATAAAAAAATATTAATAAATCAATAAGTTAAAAACAATCTCGTGAAAGACCTTCAAACGTGAGGGGCTCAACGGTGTACTTGATTTTGGCCACCCGGTTGATCCGTAACGAAAAAAAGTTTTATTCTCGAAATAGATAATATTGGCGGAGCTTTTTTTATCTTTTTTGTAGCTTCCATTGTATGGGGTCCTTCCTCTACTACATTACTCACCATATTCCACTTCACATCGCCACCTTTTTTAAATTTTGTTTCAACCGTAAAAAAAACTTGAAACTATTTTTTTCGATTTTTCGAGAATAAGCGACATCATTATTGTCAATAACTAATGGAAAAACGTTAAAGGAAGCTAAACGACAAAAATGATAAGAAGAAAAACGTCGATCAAGACTAAACTACTATTATACTAAATAAGTGTACCAAATTTCAAATCAATCCATTCATTAGATTTCGAGAAATCGTGTACACCCTTTTGAAAAATATATTTTCGAAAACAAATGCGTTAAAAGCTTTACTAGCTATTTCTATCGTTGTAATCATAAATTTACCATCAATTCTTCAATTCCTGCGCTATACATAGGACCTTTATCGTCAATTTAAATTGCCTCATGCGACGAACGATTACTCGTCATTTTCCGGTAGCCTAATCCCTTAAAGTTATTTTTTTTAATCGAAAATCGATCTTTCTGCTCGATAGCCTGCCATTTTCGTAATTTTCAATATTTCGCAAAAGTATCCAGTCTTACGCAAGTTTTATTATTACACTAACAAGGAACATCCCTCAGCTGACACCCTACGAGTTTGTTGAAATTTGGATATGTTATAAAGCACCGAAATGTAAGCGATACGTATATTTTTTATCGGCGGAATAACGGTTACAAGGGGTGGTTTACCACCCCTTAATATAGGGGTGGTTTACCCCTTCATTTTTTGCAATGTCACTATATTGGATTTTTCATTGCTTCGGATTAGAAGAATTTTCGTTTTTGTTTCATTAAGGAGGTACGGTGATGACCACGCTAGTAAACTAAGAGTCTTTTTTTCGCCATAATACCGCTACGTTTTAGACATATGTGTGTGGCCTATATTTCGAGAAATATTTTTTAAGTATTGAATTTCAAGCTACTTATTATTTTTATAATATGAAAACAAACGTAATAATCTACTGCTCGACTTCAGTAGTACGCCATATCTTTGACGTTTAGCATCGTTGCATTTTCGATAGCTGTCATGGGTCCCACGCGCTCGGCTTATTATTTTTGGTAGCCGGTAAACATGGAGAATGAAAATAAGTACTGTAGAAGTTTATCAAGAGAGTAATAGGATTGTACCTGAAGTCCAGTTTAGAGACAAAGGTAGATTCTGTCGGACAAGAATTAGAGAGTGAAAAGATGATATTGCGAATGCAAATGAAAAACGTCGCGTTGACGTTAACCTCAATATCCAATGTCCAATCTGTCCGAAGTCAAAACATATTTCATCGATTGTTATGTTATTTTTCCCTTTCCTAATTTTCACAATATTTGCAGATATAAAAACGAACGTTCATTTTATATGACGGTTTTCCATGCTGACTTTACATATAAATGCGTTGTATGCATGTCGCCAGAAAGATTGAGATGCCTTAGCTATACATAAAAGAACTTTGAGTAAATATCGACGAAAGGCCTTTTATAATCGATTAAAAAACGTACGGCTTCACACAACCATATTTTTAATTCGCGTTGAAAATATCCGATAGAAGCATCAAATTTGCGCGGGTATCCGGCGTTGCCACACTTCGAGCAAGATGGCTGCGGTTACGTCACGAGACGTCTCTCTCGCCGAATACTTCGGTTTTTCGTGACTTTATTTCTAAATTTATTGCTTATTTCTGCGGTGAGCTTTCCAATTCAAGTTGCCTTATTGATCACAACGAACCAACGAACGCAACCGTCAGTTTTTTTTACGCGTGTCTTGGCTCCAAGTAGCACAAAAAAATCGATATATGAGAGGACAGGCACATTTTGTCGTCTACGTGTGACTAATTGACCAACTTTAACAATTAATAACTCGGAAACTGTACGGTAAATCTCGCGGAAACTCCGCATACGCATGGACGAAGCTCTCGACAATGTTATTTAAAAAAATTGGGCTTTTATCTTGGACTCGCTCTAATCACCGTACCTCCTTAAAATCGGTGGACTCCTTGTGTATGAAACTGCTATATTACCCCTAGAGATGCCTTTTCCGAGGGGTGGTTCCACCCCTTAAAACCGTTTTTCCGCCGATAAAAAAAATACGTATCGCTTACTTTTCGGTGCTTTATAACATATCAAAATTTCAACAAAATCGAAGGGTCACCTGAGGCATGTTCCTTGTAAGAGTACATTTTTTAATTTTTCATTCAGAATAACCCTAGTTGCCATAATCACCTACTCCGATTAACCATGAAGTAACGGCGGCACTTTCTTTCAACGACAACAACTCCGTTGCTTGTCAATATGTTTCAACTTGAAGAAAGCTCAAACTTGGCACAACTGTGCATTATTTGTATGTAAAATTCCGACCTCGCCATCCCAATACTCTTATTAGAAAAAGATGTTGACAATCGACCCGTTTTTTTCGACCCCAAGCTCAAGGAGGCCCGTTAACGAGCTAAAGTTCAGCTTACCTTTAGGAAGGTAAGCTGAACTTTCCGTCCGGTATGGGTATTGAAAAATCGGAAGTAGTGCCTCACACTGGTTACACTTCCATCACGATGCAGCAAGCATGGTCGCGTGATGGAAATTCACGAGCGCATTCTGCTACTGGTGAAAAAAAAGAGTAGCGATAGCACCCACCAAATCGAGGACGACCAAAACAAACAACGGTGAGCTGCTTGGATCTGTTTGGGTACAGCCGAAGTAGAAAAATTAGACCTGACCTCGTAATACTGGAAAATTTGCCCTTCATATGACCTCGACTGCTTATTGTCTTTAAGGGGTTATATACAGTCTGGAGGACCAGAAGATCGATTTTTCAAGAAATTTTCTTGAGAAGACCTTCAAATCTATTAACGTAAAAATGTGTACATATATTATTGTAACTTTGAACTGTATTGTAACATTTTTTATTTGTAAAAATAATTATTTTGAAAACTGCTATAGCTGATCTTCGGAGCACCTCTAAAAAAGGCGTCTTGCTTTCATCTCATCTAAAATGAAAAAAAAAAAAACCAAAAATATTTCGCGAAGTCCTTAAGCCACAGTAACGGGTATACAATCATGTGCGAATTTAACAATTTTTTTTCGTATGAAAAAGTGATTCGCTCATAAAATTAATTACCCATCTATTTAGTATGAATATTATGCTGTTAGAAATTTTTTTTTTTCTATCCCGAGTCGAAATTTAGACCCTCCTTTAAACCTCCTTTCGATCCCAATTTGTCATTCAATGGAGGTTCAAGAGGTTCAAACGGAAATCTCACAAACATGTATATCAGAACCTACTGAATCTCCAAAAGTGGCAGAAATTGGACTTTTTCACTCAAAGGAGGCTTAGTAGGTTCATCTGAACCTCCTTTAAATCTTCATGAGCCTGATTTAATGCTTACGCAAACCTACAGACCCTCTTTTAAACCTCCTTTCGCCCTACTAACTCTCCTTTGACTCCTTTCACCGGTGGCTCGCAGAGCTTCCTAGCCCTCCTTTAAACCTCTTCTGACCCTACTAACCCTCCTTTATGCTGCCCTCCGCTCCCCCCCTTCTCTCCCATCCGCAGTTCACCGATATTCCAAAGAAGGGATAATTATAATTAAAAAATATTTTTAGATAAACTATATATCATTTATTTATAATAATGAAATAAACTTGAAAACACACAAACAAATGTAGTACCAGCGTACTTTACTGGACTACTAACGTATACTATATTTGTACTATACTATAATGCATATATAGTATACGTTTAATATAACGTTTTTTTAAGTTACACGAAATAATTTATAGTTGTGACAATGTATGTATATGTTTCGAATTAATAAATCAATCTTATAATAAATAATCAAACATCATATTTTTAATTCACACATATAATTTATTTTTCAGATATAGCTTGACCCTACAGAATCTCCTTTGGATCCAATCTTTCATTTTCCTTCTGCTTTGGATTCAAAGGAGGTTCTGTAGGGTACAGACAGGACTTTAGGCCAAAACGAGGTTGTGTAGGTTCACGCAAGCCGAGCCCATAGGCCTAAAGGAGGCTCAGGAGGTTGAATAGAAGGTTCAGTAGGGCTAAAGGAGGGTCGCCAACGGTGCAAATTTCTCCATATAGGTTCAAGGGGAGTCAAAGGAGGGCGGCGGTCTGTGCGTTACAAAGGAAATAGGTTCTCGAGCATTCAAAGGAGGGTCTAAATTTCGACTCTGGATATTTTCTTTTGTTATCTTTTTTTAGGCGCTCCGCGGTGTGACATTTAGCATCCACAATTTTTTACATAGAACAAAAAATAAAAATTCCCGTCAATCTACATTAGAATACCTAGAGAAGTACGTACGGAATTTAAAAAATATTGTTTTATTCAAAAGTTGTAGGTATTTGAACTTAAGAAATGAATTTTCAGTGAAAAATTTCGTTATAACTGCTCATAAAATGAAAAGTTTTCGATTAATCAGAAATTCCGTACGTACTTCTCTGCGAAATGCAATTAGGAACACAACTTTCAAATTTGAAGTAAATCGAGTGAAAATTGTTGAAGTTATTTGTCACGTCAATTGGAAAAAACCTATTTCGAAAAGTTTCGAGTAGTCGGCCATTTTATACATCGAAAAATATCCTAACAGCTTGATATTCATACTAAATAGATGTGGAATTAATTTTATGGCCGAATCACTTTTTCATACCAAAAAAAAAAAAATTGTTAAATTCGCACATGATTTTATACCCATTACTGTGACCTAAGGCCTTAATATAATGGATTATCTTGTAATTGATTGAAGGAATAAGCAAAATAATAATGTTTGACAAAGTAGCGGCTTCGTAAAAAAATTCGGCAAAAATGTAGGCCTTAAATTGTTTATAAAATGGAAAATATTTATCGGTGAGAAAAAACCTTCGATTAACCACTAAAAAATATACTGGAAAAGATTGCGTTAAAATTTGAGACTGATCAGTTCAGCCGTTTCCGAGAAATCGTGCTCACCGACTTGAAAAAAATAGTTTTGAGAAAAACGCGTTTAAAGTTTTAAAGTTTTAAAAGCACTTTACATATGGATAAAAACAATTAAAAATGTGCGTGTAACTTCGACAATGTTCGCCGGATTGACAAGAAACGTTCTGTGTGTGTACTTAAATATATGTACATTACGATTTTTTTCCATCAATTTTTTAAAGTTTTTAACTATATATCATTCCTTAAGAGGGACATACCTTTAGACGAGGAGAAAATTTGCTGATTATCATGACTTTTTTTTAACGTCAGATACCTTCAGCATTTGTTAAACTTAGGGTATGTTTTATTACTACATTTCGCCATGGTTACCATCATGATTGCAGGATATTTTTTTTTATTAATATTTAAGGTATTCTTTTCACGGACCCAAATATTTAACAATTAACCGATTTTCGTCTATAATCAAGTAGAAATGCATCCCAGTATACTGGTAAAGTTTCAAGCTAACTTACCGAACGTTTAACGAGAAATTACGACGCTAAAAATGGTCTCCTTTACACGGCACTTTATGTCAGGCTGGCCACTTTTCCATCTAATGATAATTTATGCACTAAATAATTCTAGATGCGCGATATAAACTGCTCACGGGTGTAAAAAAATCTTAAGTTTCCGTAACGACAATAAAAACGGAGGGTCGCCGAATGTTTAAAGACAATATTAATGATAAAACTTGGAATAATGTGACCAGCAGAATTTTCGTAGCCGTGACGTTTCAAAAAAATTGGTAAATCTACTAAATTGGCGCCAAATTTTTAGTTTAATTCTATCGTCGTGTATAATAATCGATTGGAACTTATCGTTTATTAAAGCCTTAGGTCACAGTAGCGGGTATAAAATCACGTACGAATTTAACAATTTTTTTTTTCGTATGAAAAAGTTATTCACTCATAAAATAAATTACACATCTATTTAGTATGAATATCAAGCTGTTAGAAAATATATACATATTTTTTTCGATGTACAAAATGTCCGACTACTCGAAACTTCTCGAAACAGCTTTGTTCCAATTGGTATGACAAATAACTTTAACAATTTTCACTCGATTTACTTCAAATTTAAAAGTTATGTCCCTAATTGCATTTCGCAGAGAAGTACCCACGGTATTTCTGATTAATCGAAAACTTTTCATTTTATGAGCAGTTATAACGAAATTTTTCACTGAAAATAAGTTTCTTAAGTTCAAATACCTACAACTTTTCAATAAAACAATTCCGTACGTACTTCTCTTGGTATTCTAATATAGATTGACGAGAATTTTTGTTTTTTGTTTTAGGTAAAAAATTGTGAATGCTAAATGTCACGCCGCGGAGCGCCTAAAAAAAGGTAGTAAAAGAAAATATTAATAGTCGGCCATTTTGTGCATCGAAAAAAACAAATTCCAACAGCTTGATATTCATATCAAAGAATGTGTGATTAATTTGATAAGTGAATCACTTTTTCATACGAAAAAAAATTGTTAAATTCGCACACGATTTTATACCCGTTACTGTGGCCTAAGGCCCTAAGCACCATTGTAATTTACCGCTGATTCAGAAGGGCCCTGCTTATGCCCCTACAAAATACGGCCCTCCGCGAAAGGAATACCTTAAAAATGGCGAACGTATTGCCCGATCTTCTAAACTGCGTTTTCAAAACTGGCGTGACGTATAGCTAAAAAACTAATCGTCCGATTCTGACGAAATTTGGTATTTGGTAATTTGCATTGGTATTTGGTAAATTAGAAATAAAAAAAAGTATTTATTGTTGCAAAATATAGCCATTGTTATGAAAATTCAATCTTTTCTGTTTTAAAGCGTACCATTTAATTGATTTTCAACATTTCTCACTTTTTCTTGGTTCACATTCTGCATATGAGTGTTGAAAAAGACATCTTCGTCGGTTTTTTTTTTAGATTTATTCCGCCGACGCTACGTGTCACGTCGTCTGACAAGATCCGCCGCAACCCGTTTAGAAGACGGTGCCATACGTCCGCAATTTTTAAAGAATAATTAAAAAAATACCATCTAACAGTCAAAGGTAGTAATAAAACATACCCTAAGTCTCGAAAATGGCAAATCAATCTTTGCCTTTTGAAAAAAATCATGAAAATCAGCAATTTTTTCCTTGCCTAAAAGTATCTCTCCCCTTAATTAATTTACCGCATTTAATAATGTCTTATGATCAGATAATCCGCCAACAATGCAAAACAATATAAACGATGGATGATATTGAAATGTTCAAACTCCAAGAAACAAAATAAAAGCTACATGTACAGAGTGTCTCATTTATATTGAAACATCGAGTTCGAGCAAATCAAATAGAACGAAATTTAAAAAACACAAAGTTAACCTCCAAATTATCTCGAGGCCTTCCGCAAAATGAAACACGAATCATGCCACTTGATTTGTCCTCCAATTCCGATCGACACGTATTTTAGCGATCTTTGTGTATTTTTGTTTGTTCCCGAGTCATTTCGATGTCTCAATATAAATGGGACACCCTATATTTATTTTTGCAGCACTTGCTACTCCGAGACGTTTGCATGCCTTTGTTTTACCATTTTCTATCGTTGGCACGTTACTATTTATTTGTTTAACCTTCCGCGAGGTGCAACATAGTAGAAGTTCACATCATTTAGTTGCAGCATTTTTCCGATAAGAAACAATTGCCGGTGAAGCATTTTACAAACGAAAAGAGGCTTTCCATTGTGCTTACTGCAAGAGGCTTAAACAAAAAATTGTCGATGCCGAGATCATCTTTTACGTATTTCCACGTACAGCCTCGCGGTGAATAAATTGGCTATCAAAGACAACACTTTTATGTACTCGCAAATGAAGAAATTATTCCGTATTGAATAAAAGAACAAACAAAACATTTGTACGCGAGGAAAAAACGTTTTTCATCTATTTGTCTATAGGTATGTTCGTCTAAGCCACATTTTTCTACACTTCTTACACCTTTTGCGGACTTTCTATTACTATACCTCGTGAACGTGTAGAAAGTGTAGCCAAAACGAACAGACCCAGTATCTCCAAGCATCCCGTGTACTAAAAAGCGCTGCAACAAAAGTCTAGCCCCGTAGACCGCAAACGTGTCCAAGACGATGCTCTGGTAACACCACAATTTCGCTCGCGCGATCTACTTTACCGGTAGCTGGTAAAGTAGACCGCTTAACTCTTTTCTCCGTCAACAGATGGCGCAATAAGTGTTTGACTTGTAATCACAAGCGAGATAGCTTCCTTACCGACAGCATTCGCAAAGTACAACAATCTTAAAACAATACTTCTCCGTCGGTACGGTAGATTCCGCCTCGACAATTACAAACGGTGTTGATAGCAAAGGGTTACGAGCTACCGAGTCATATCTCGAAATAATCATCCGTTGACACTTCTCTTTCCCGCGTAAAATGTATTTTCTGCGCATATCTCGTGTGCCGAAAGAGTGTTGAATCCGATTGTTTTATTTATCGAGCGAAGGCAACAATAGCGCGAGCATGCGTGTAGACAGGTTAAACGTTGAGAAGTTTCGCCATAAGTTTGTAAATCGTTGATTAATCCCGTCAAAACATCGTTATTTACGCATGATCGCGCACACTGTTGGCTCTTTGTTTATTTCGATGATTTGGATGTTATTCGAAGGCAATTCCGTCGATAAACATGGCAAGCGCAAATGAGGTGTGTTTCGGTGAATGGTGAAAATTGTTTCCGTAAACTGATTAAAAACTGCGAATCGTTCGATCCCACAGGTAACGTTCAAAGATCTCCAAATGGACGAACGATACAAAAGGTTGGAGCGCACTCTGAAGATGGTTTTGCTGAAGAATACCGACGGTAGAACTGCCGAGAATAGCAACACGGGTGCATGGCCGAGTATATCGAGCATCAACGGCGACAATTTGGACACCAGTTGCGCCGCCATGTCCATACAGTCTTCCAGAGTCGACAGCGAAGTTGTCGCGTCCAGCTCCAATCTCAGAAACATCATGGCGCACAAAAAATCGTCCTGCGGCCTGCGCAACAGTATGGTCACTTCCAGCGAAAATCAGTTCCCCATGAACAAGGACGACGACAGCGCCATGATGCCGCCGCCGAGAATCCCCGGCCCACCCTCCGCTCGTTCCAAGCGATTCGGCGTGGAAAACAAACGCACTCCTCTGTTGAACATGCCCGTGAATATGGACAGACACGAGAACGGCTTTACACGCTCTACGCCGGCGATCGGCTCTCCCTCCGTTTCGCAGTGCTCAGGCTCTGTGGATGGGGACACGGCGCTCAGGGAACATCACGACTATCAGTCTAGAAATAATTACGAAGAGCCCAGGGGCAACGCGCAGCCGAGCAAGCCTCAGGAGAGAATATTCTCCAGATGGAGGGTTTTACTCAACGACAAGACCCAGCTTATCATCAAAGGCACTCTGGAGTGCGGGAAAGTTGCCAGGAGCAAGCCCGTCATTAGGAGACTCACAGCCATCAGCGTCCAATCCATTTTCAAACACACTTATCATCTCCGCGGCAATCTTGTGGATGAGCGCAATGGTAAAGTCTTCTATCGAGTCAAAACCATGAACTTATTTTTTTTTTTTTTTTTTCATTTTTGGGAGTAATGACCAGCCTATGGGTTTTTTTCATATTTGGGGGTAAAAACCATAAACCTATGGTGTTTTTTTTTATTTTTGGGAGGAAAAACCATAATTCCATGGGTTTTTTTTCAATTTTGGGAGTAGAAACCATAAACCTAGTTTTTTTTTTTTTTTTTTTTTTTTCATTTTTGGGAGTAATAACTATCAGCCTATGGGTTTTTTCCCATTTTTGGGGGTAAAAACCATAAACCTATGGTTTTTTTTATTTTTGGAAAGAAAAACCATAAATCTATGGTTTTTTCAATTTTGGGAGTAAAAATCATAAACCTATAGTTTTTTTTCTTCATTTTTCGGAGTGATCACCATCAACCTAAGGGCTTTTTTTCCATTTTTGGAGGTAAACAGCATAAACCTATGGTGTTTTTTTTATTTTTGGGAGGAAAAACCATTTATCTATGGTTTTTTTCAATTTTGGGAGTAAAAACCATAAACCTATAGTTTTATTTTCAATTTTGGGAGTAAAAACCATAAACCCATGATGTTTCTTTTATTTTGGGGAAGAAAAACCATTCATCTATGGTTTTTTTTCCAATTTTTGGAGTAAAAACCATAAACCTATAGTTTTAGTTTCAATTTTGGGAGTAAAAACCATAAACCTATGTTTTTTTCGCTTTTGGGAGTTAAGACCATAAACGTATGGTTTTTTTTTTTTTTTTTTTTTTTTTTTCGTTTTGGTACAACGGTTCTGGCGTGATAAAATCATCGAATCAAAACGGCCGAAAAATACTTGCTCCGGATCGATTCACATATTTCAAGCACACCAAATATTTATTAACAAGCTTTAGTCATGAAGAATGAGCGTACGCATCGTACTGCATGACACACGGTGTAGCAGTGCACAGAATTGGCCGATCTGCGAAACTCTCATAATCTGAAAGACCAATTTGGTGAATTTTCCTGCCTTTAAGGGGTTACATGGGTTTCAAAGCCAAAAAAAGCATAATTTCTCTATTTAAAAAAAATATATTGAAATTATTTTATTCAAACTGTTAACACACATAAAAGAGCAAGATTTCAAAAATATTTTTAAAAAATGTCATCCAAAAATTTGGGCAATTCCACCGCTTGGGCAAGTGGTGGTCGGGATAACTCATGATAGCTTTATCTGCAATTAAAAAACCAATTTTTTTCTGTCAGTAGATAAGTATAGCTCGTTATTGAACGAAGGATTTTTAAAAAATTGAGATTTTAATTTTCTGGCAGAGTTGTATGCAAAATAGTTCGATTTTTGGTACAATTTACACTACGTATAGCCTTGTAATATTAGTTGTAATCGAAAAAGAAAACCGGTCAATTACTAGTCAATGCTATTTTGCAGAAGTGTGCAAAATTTCAATGAGGTCGGTGCATTATTTTTTGAGAAATCGTACCCTCCGACTTCAAAAATAGTGTTTTGAGAAAAATGCGATTGCCTGCGTCGCTTCCGGCCGGTCTTTCCCAAAGGGAGGAATTCCCAAAGGCTCTCTCCCCTAGACTTTTACTCCCATTGACTTAAAACTTTGGGAGAATATTCTAGACATATTGTACTATTAGATAATACATTTTTTATGGATTTTTTTGAAGATTTTAAACCCACGTAACCCCTTAAGGAAGTTGGAGAAGTTCAGTAGAGTCTAATGATGGTTTATGGATTTTTTTGTTCAATAAACCTCAAAAAAATGCATAGGAGGTAAAGATTCATTCCGTAGACGCTAATTTTTCATAAAAATCACAATTAAAGGGCAATATTGTGCATTTTAGGAGCAAAATGAGTATTTTTCTAAATGCTTACGAAGCTTTACTTTGCGTTAATCCGTTGAAGATGGTTTATCTTGGTGCTGAATAGCAAAAAAATTACATCTTCCGTAGCGTTTTGCCCATCTGACCGCACATAACATTGACTTACGTTCAACTGTTTTTTTATCTCTGGTGTTTCGTGATAAACATATTTTTTAAAGATCGTAAAGACTCAGTGTAGTCTACATAATAAAATATGAGGTAAGCCACGTGAATCCGGGGGACTTTTTCCGTGAGCCCCGCCAATTCGATTAATTTTTTCCATCTCATTCCATTGACTCTAAAAGACACCCTGATTTTTTTTACATTTCTCGGAACAACCCTTGTCAAAAAAAAAAAATGTTCTCCGAAAAAAACGCCCTGATTTAAATATCTGAAAAAATTCCCAGAAATGCGTGATTATATGTAAAAAATGTACAAGCTATCACCCGCAGTGAAAATATAATTTTGTCTGTGCTTTCTGAGCGATTAACGTTTGAAAAAAATCAAAACAATTCAAGAACCGCTTACTTCGTGCGGATACTTAAATATTTTGATACCCACAATGAATTTTTTCGACCATTTTTGAATGACCATTTGGTTATTTAAAAATAGTCCAAAAATTCATTAATTTTTTGAATTTTTTTAACGTTGATCGCTCAGAAAGCACAGACAAAATCATGCTTCCACTGTGGGTGATAGCTTGAAATTTTTTTACATACAATCACGCAATTTTGGGAAAGTTTTCAGATTTTTAAATCGGGTTGTTTTTTGTCGGAGAATTTTTTTTTTTTACTAAGGGTTGTTTCGAAAAATGTTTAAAAAACCAGGGAGTTTTTTTAGAGTCAATGGAATCGGATTTAAAAAAAAAACAAAACGAATTAGCGGGGGTCAGGGAAACAGTCAACTGGATTCACGTGGAATACCTCATATATATATTTTTCAAATCTTAGATTGTGGCTATTGCTCCAACCTCCTTAAACATAACATTTCGAAGCTCTTTGTCCCCGCACAAAGTACCATTACCCACCAGCGCTATTTCCCAATATTTGCCAACATTTTGTCCCGCAGAGCTGCCGGAGTACGTGAGCGGCAAATTTTGCAACGGTTTTCCGGACGACTGGGAAAACGTTTGCCAGGTATGGCGGAATTTCGTGAGCGACGGTAGCAGATTGAGTTTCCGTTGGCCGACGCCGATAACCGACAGCGACGACGACATAAAGAGCGAAATAACGGAGATCACGTACCAGCCAAGATTCGAAATACCCAAGAAATCAAGATCCCCTCGTAAGCGTACAAAATACACGAAGCCCGTGTCACCGATTTCCCAAACTAAGGCGCCCACCGACGAACATTCGGACAGAAATCAATGCGTCTGCTCGCAAGCCAAGACACCTTCGATCAGCCTCGACCATTCGATCAAATCGTCGGCAAGTGAATCCAAAGTGATCGCGCTGGACGAAAGAAGTAAATCGTTGCACGACGCGTCATCGACGAGCTTGGACAATAATCGGCGAGTTATCGGTAACTCGTTGAAGGACATGATCCAAGAGGACAAGCTCAACATAATAATCGATAATCTGACGAGTAAGAATTGCTCTTTGGAGTACATACACAAAATCGTCGAGATGTTCGACTGTATGAAGTACGTAGTGTCCTATCAATCGGCGGAATCGAAAAGCTCCGAAAATCCAAATTTATCCAAAAATGCAAACGAATCGCGCACGCTCGATGCGGAAATTCGATCGACGCAAGAAACGAGCGCGAAGCCTCCTCAACATTCCGGCAATCATTTGGCCAGCATTGCCAACGGCGATCCAAATACGCCGAGTAAATTGCACGGAAGTCGATGCAGCGAGAATGCTCGAAGAAAATTAACGAGAGAGGATTACGACAGTACCGAGTCGGATAACGATTCTTACGATACGCGCAAACGAGCCTACGTTGATTCACACATCCACGAGAGATCGCGCAAGTCGAACAGATTCAAAGATTACAAAATGGCGACTACCGTGCGCGCGAAGCAACGATATCGCGATTCCGAGGGAATTCACGGTGCGTCGCGCGAGAAGACAAAGTTCGAAGACCGAAGAGGCGGCGAAGAGGACTCGAGTCTGAGCGAGGAGGAGTCTTCGATGGATCAGCGAGTCGGCGTGAAAGATTCTCGGAGCAGAGCCCTCGCGAGCCCGCGAAAGCGTCGTATCAGGGAGAATAATTTTGCCGAGCAAGTCGATCATCGTGACTCGAGCGTCAGTCTAACCGAGGATGACGTCGAGGATTGTTGCAAGAAAGAATCGCGAGTCAAGGTCACGAGAAAAGAATACTACGACTCGAGTGTGAGTATAACCGAGGACGAACGAGGCGACGTTCGCGTCGATCGTAAAACCGTCGATCATCCGAAGTATCATCCCCAAACGAGTTCACGTTCCAACGATCCGGACCCGGCTAGAAGCAACGACTCGCGAAACGGACAAAAGACCACACCGCGGTGCTTCGACGAGATGGACAGCTACTCCGTTGATGGGAATGTCGGTCCGAAGGTTGCTCGTAGGAATTCGGGGAAAACATCACCCATCCAGAGGCCGACGACGAGCAGCCTGAGCAGTCGGGATAATGGAATTCGCGCGAATGGCTCGGCCAGCGAACGCGACGATTCTGCGTACGTGTCGGTGGACGTAAAACGCCAGAAGACGCCGATTCCGATAGTCGCGGAAACGGACTCGAGCAAATCGCACGCCAAAGATCGTCCGAAGGATATTCAATGCAACGCCCGACCGTCGACACCGTCAAAAACGACGAGTCAGCTAACGAAAAAACCCGTGGTCGTCAGCTGCGAGAGCGTGAATCTCGACATTCGACAGTGCGATCCGACGAACGCGAAGAACAACGAGAATGACATGAACGTCGGTAACGCACCCTGGAAATCCGGCCATCGATCGGCATCCATCCCGTCGACCAGCGCAGAGAAAAATACTCCGGTTGCCCAAAAAAACTCGGCCTATTCGATAGCGGAGCGCGCTAAGACTGCGGAACCATCGAACGCCAAGAGCGCGAAAAAAGAGAAGAGCGCCAATGTTGTCAAGGAAGATGACGAGACGGTATCGAGAGAGGTCGATTTGGAAAAAGCGACGGACGAAGCGGAAAAGAAGTCTGCTATATTCGGATCCGAAGATAATCCTAAGAAACTCACTGGTTGGGTACCCGCCGTTATTTGCGAGGACGACGACGACTCCAAGTGTCGTTTGGTCTTCGAGGGAAAACTACTCAAGTACGTTTTTAGGGAGTCAGCGCGTACTCTCTCACGTCGTAGTAACTTTGGCGTTTAAAGAGCCACACTTTGGAGCCACAAAAAAGGCTATTTTCGCGATTTTTTTTTTTTTTGAAGATTTTATAAAAGATATCAATATAAAAGTTGTTGGGCTTGATAAATAGTCTTGAAATATATCTAAAAAATGTTTAAATGCATTTTTATTCATTTTTAAGTACAAAAACGATAGTTTAAGGAGTAAGGCCACTGTAACGGCCCAAAAAAAAAGGTTTTTTCACTAATTTTTTGCTCCCGAAATTGAAGGTATTTGAAAAAAAACTTTTAATGGTGTTATCGGGCATACATTAAACTTTATTATAAAATTTTTTTACAGTAAAAAAAAACAAAATGGCGGTTCCACAGCTATCTTCCCGGGACATGTTTTGCTTCCAGGGCTCCGCGGCACGCAGCACCACTGGTGCACTTTTGAATCCAGAACAAAAAAAAAACCATTAATCTAGAGGGCTATAGCTAGAGAATGTCGATCGGATTTTAAAAAGTATCAATTTTTGTGGATTTGGCGTGCGTTTGAAAAAAAAAATTGATTTTTGACGAAAAAAACGGCAAGTTTTTTGTTAATAAAAAATCAATAAATAAAGTTCTTGAAAATTCCGATCGACATTCTCAAGATAATGTAAATGTTCACATCTGGTTAAAATTTCAAGTAAAAAAAATGAAAATTGTTCGAGTTATGCTGCGTGCCATTTTGAAAAACCATGTTTCGAGAAAAACGCGTTTAAAGTTTTGCGAATAGTTTTTTATTGGAAAAAATTTAAAAAAGAAGTTAAAAGGATTTAAACTATTTTTAAACTAGAGGGTTTAAACTATTTTTTAAGCCAATAAAAAAAAATATATTTTTCAACAAATTTACAGTGGCCTTACTCCTTAACGTAACGCCTCAAAAATAAGTGGGCTAGGTAGCTCCATCACAACTCGGCAACGGCTTGTCTGAAACAAAAAAAATCAAAGTCCATTAGATTCAGTACGACACCAGCTACAAAATGACCCTCGGATATAAAGTTTTATCAAAAAATAAAAAAATAACAGATGAAAAACGAATAAAGTTTGAAAAACGCGTTTATTCGCAGTTTTTCGCAAAAAGAAGAATCAAAATCAAAATTTTTAAACCATCGAGGGTCATCTTGTTGCCAATCATGTTTACAATATGTGGTTCAAATTTCAAGAGAATCGGTTTATCAGTTCCAGAGATACGATGGAGCTAGGTTTTGAAAACGTTGTTTCGAGAAAAACGCGTTTGAAGTTTATGCTATGAAAAATTCTTACCTAAACTCAATCGGCAATTCCCACACCGTACAAAATCACTTCTGATTGCTCATCATCGTCGATTTCCTCAAGTCTTGCTTGCTTTCGATTTTTCGAAATTTTCAAAGTGTCCCGGCCCCTTAAGGGACCATTCCAGTGTGACTGGATTGAAAATGGCTGATCTTGATGATTTCGTTTTTTAAATCAAATTCGATATTCAGTCCGATTTTTTTTCTTCGTTTATTCAAATTACTTATGTTGTAAAAATATTTTTTGATGTTTTAGTTTCATTTTTTATATAATTTTTTTGGCTATTGCAAATTGATGCCTAAAAAGGCGCCAAACGGTTGCGAGTCCTACACACCTCCAAAATTTGACTGAAAAAAAAAATCGAAAAGATTATTAATCAGTATGAAAAAGTGAAGAGGCGTATGGAGGATTTTTTTTCGATGAAAATTAACAAAATGGTGGCAATTTCAAAATTAAGTGTCAAATTGGGCCTGTTCGACAGTTTTTTTTGTTAAAAAAAGTGATATTTTCAAATAAAAAAAAAACTCTTTCACAAGGCGTTAAGGCGGGATAAACATTTAGACAAGAAAAAATAAAAAATATTGAGGGATTTTTTTAACTAAGAAATAATTATTCTACGATTTTGACACACTGGGTCAATGTGACCCGGATCGTATTTCATCCACCTGCTATAACAACCCTTCTGTCAGTTTTTAAGGGAAAAACAGGGACACGCATTATGCATTTCTTAATATGTCTGTATAATTGAAATTTGGAATGTATAAAATTGAATTGTTGTACAAAATTATTTAAAACGTTATTCTAGGGACGTGAGCATTTTATTTCAAATTTGCCCGGGTCGAAATGACCCAGTTTATCAACTTTGGGCTAAAATAGATAATATAGGCTGAGATTTTACCGAGCTTTTTTGTTATCGTATTTGAATATACAAAAAGAAATTAAAGGTTTTTTTTCGATTTTTTAATTAGAAAAAATGACATCATTATTGTTATTAACTAGTTAAAAAAAGTTAAGAAGAAAAACGTCGGTCAAGAATAAACTACTATTACACTGAACAAGTCTACGAAATTTCAAGTCAATTCGTTCATTAGACATCGAGAAATCGTGTGTACCGTATTGAAAAACATAGTTTCGGGAAAAACGCGTTTAAAGTTTCACTAGCAGTTCTATCGTTGTAATCATAAGTTTACTTTCAATCTGCGATTCCTACACCATACGTTAGACCTGCCTCTTTAATTTGAATTGCCTCAAGCGAAGAACGAGTTTTATATCGTTTACAGTAGACTAAACCCTTAAATTTTGAAAAATTTCACCGCGAAGGGCTTCATGCGGAAATGGTTTTGGCCTACTGTCAGTGCGCCACGATTTTATATTAAAAAATCTTGACCATTTTTTAAGACTCCTTTTTGTGTACATTTTGAGGGCCCAATTCTACATTATCGATAAAGGGTATTCATTTTTCAAAAATTAACTCCAAAGTCCCCCACCTCAGTTTGCGGCGGAAAACGGTGGGCGTATGCTAAAATTAATGGGCTTATCCTAAAAATTTATTCCGGTTTTGAAATAACAAGTTGAATGGGTAACGTATGAAAAGCTGGCGAACAAAACCGGACTTGTCCACACTACGTTGAATTTGTTTAAATGTCATTTATTTTCTTTATGTCAAAAAACTACCTTTTCGCTTGAAAACGTAGTTTTTAACCAATTTTGAGGCGTTCAGGGTCGGATTTGATTCAAAATATGTCGGCAGCTAATGAAGATGTGCTTGAAAAAAAAACGAAAAATTAAAATTAATACAAATTAAACATTAAAATAACACGGGAGGCTTTATATCGCACTCTGATATTTACAGCGAGGCTGGACACGTTGTGAATCGAAAATTTGTGACGGATTTTGTAAAGCGGCGCCGAAGTCCCAAATTGATCGAGACAGTTGGTCAGGTCTTCTATCAACTCGTCGGCGATTTAAATGACACTAAACGTAGTACGTAAATAAACATCAGTCACTAATTAGTTACGCAAACGATATTTTATATACGTTTAATTATAAAAATGTTTTTTTTTTTTTTTTTTTTTTTTCATTTGCAGTGGTGCCGAAAGAGTTGATCAAACTATGCCACACGGGCTGTCCCAGTAAAATCAATTATTTCTGCGAGAGATGGAAATCGTTGTCATCAGGTTGGAGATATATTTGTCGAAAACTCGATTTCCGTAACGTCTTTATTGGTATTAACAATAATTGTCTCGTTTAGTTAACAACGAAACCCCGAAGAAACTGGGAGTACACAACACATCAGTTGATTGTCTGAGCGTTCCTACAAGCTCCCGCGGGCGACGTATCTTACCGCCTTTGAATTATTGGACGGGTAGAGTTTGCCGTTGATCATACGTTTCTACGCAATTCTATTTTATTCTCTCGCTATACGTAAGTGCGTCACACCACGGGATTGCAGGTGAACGGATTACTACAAAGGACAATAGAGCGGTTTACAGTCCTGGAAATTGCAAGGAATCGTCATTCACTTCCTCGATGGAAAAGCCTGAAGCTGAAGCTATCGATGAGGGGAATTCGCCAAAAACGCGCAGGAATCGCGTTTCAAACCAGGCTGCAAGTGAAAAGCGAACGGAAGCGAACGACACGAATGGAGCTAAGAAAAAAGTAAAAGCCCGTTCCACGAATTAAAAATCATATAAACGTATCGTTACATTCACACATATGAGGGATTCTCCGTCAATTCAGCCACTTTTTTTTCGACCATCTCAGATCTGCCCCATAATTGGTTATATCAAAGTACTACTAAAAGGCATTCTATGTGATTTTCTTCACATTTTTTAATTCAACATTTTAGAAAATGCCCCTTTTTCCAAATCAATATATCTCGGAAACTAGAAGTAACTGAAAAAAAATGTCTGTATATAAAAGTTGTAGTTTTGTGTTAGCTTTCGAGCGGACGACTTGAAATAATTTTTACGTTCCGGTAACGCTGATTTTTTACCAAAAAAGGGGAAAATTATTTTTTATTCGAAAACGGCCATTTTTTTTGGCTGAAAAAATTACAGAGTCTTCCAGTATGTCTGACGATATGGCAGAAAAATCGCCAGAGTAGCACGGATCGAGGTTCTAGGGTAAAAAAAAATGAAAACACAAAAATTATTTTTTTTATACCCGAACCTCGCTCCGTGTCACTCTGGCGATTTTTGTGCGATATCGTCAGACATACTGGAAGACTCTGTAATTTTTTCAGCCAAAAAAACGGCTGTTTTTTTGCTTGCTTTGTATATAACGAAGAATCATAAATATTACAAATATACAAATAAAATTTATTTTTATGCTTTTCAGTTGTTTTTTTTTTTCAATTTCGTTTTACTTTTTGTAATTCTTGCAAAAAGCAAATATCGGAGAAATTCCAGGGAATTTACAAAATTTCAGAGAACTTACAAAATTCCAGAGAATTTAAAAAACTCCGGAGAATGTACAAAATTCTGGAGAGTTTACAAAATTCCAGAGAATTTATAATATTCCAGAGAATTTATAAAATTCCAGAGAGTTTATAAAATTCCAGAGAATTTACAAAATTCCAGAGAATTTACAAAATTCCAGAGAATTTACAAAATTCCCCTGTCTTCCGCATGCGTAACAGCCATGAAAATGTTTAGCGATTACTCGTTTACCTTGTTCGCGCAGAAACCGGAGAAAACATCACCTCCAGCGGTGAACAAATCATCCACGAAAAGATCGCCGCGTAGTCAAGAGTCCCCGAAAAGGCGAATCGGCAAAAAAAGATTGACTAGAAAGAAACACGACTCCTCCAGTGAGTCGGACGAGGATGAAACCAAAACGAAAATCGTGCTCAGAGTAAGAACTATGCGACGCATCTGCCTTTTTGCTTTTTGTTCCCGTTCTTATATTCATCGGTGTTGTCCGTAGAAACGAAACGCGAAAACAAACGATTCCACGGAAAAGGCCGATACGGTGCAGAAGAGAAAGTTAAGAAACTCCAGCAAAAATAGCGGATCTCCACCAAGTCTCGAGCAGGTATGACACAAAATTACTTAGCAGCCGTTCTTTTGAGAATCGGAAACGGGCAGCCCGGAAATGATACTATGGTTCGTACTGTAACCTTCGTCCGTGGAGAATTGAGAGTGTGAATATAAATCATTAACATTGAGATCGTCCATGCGTATTGCAAATACATCAGGTTGGTAAGAAAGTTTTGCGAAACAGACGACGCTTTTTCAACCGAACGAAGCGAAGTCTCACAATCTACTGGAACAAATTGGCGTTCGTATGTTTGCATGTTTGTTCGACCAAAGCTTGCGTACCGTTGATCCGATCTTCATGACATTTTCTAGGCAAGTAGTTCATCCTAATACAATTTTTCAGTTCGAATATGAGCGAAATCGGTGAAGGGGTTGTAAAAATATAAGGGTTGCAAAGTATCAGTTCGAGGCATTGAGACCGAGCGAAGCGAGGTTTCCGTGAACTAAAAACGTAAGAGACAGAAAGATAGAGTCACTTTCGCTTTTATAATAGTGTATTATGGTATCTTATGATAATATGTATAATCTTGTAGGCAAGTAATTCATGCAATTACAATTATTAAGTTCAGATAATGAGCCTAATCAGTCAAGGGCTTTATACGGTGATGTTTAGATGTTAGAACGAAAAATTGTAATCCGAGAAAAAAGGTCGACGCCTCACACACGGGCCAGCCACCGTCACCGCAGACCCACACGGGCCTGCGCGTCTTTTTCTTACAGGTACCAAACTTTTTTCCCCTTATTCTAGATGGTGCAAAGCATCTCTTAAGCCAATTTAAAGAAAAATCACTTTTGTAACATTCTACAGTGGTGTTAGACGTTAATAATTTCAGACAGCCTTTGCAATTCTGTAGAATAGATCTCAGCATTTATTGTCGTGTTATACGGAAGAAGCGCTCAACACTACAGGCCATCGAAATCCTAGCCTCAACAAAGTAAAACTTTTCTCTCTTCACGCGATGGTTTAGGAGTTGGTTCTGGTTTTCCCCCTTAAGGTAGCTATTGGCGCTTTCGTGTTCGGTTAAGGAGGTTGCTGAGCTATCGCGAAATAGTAAGAATTCGTTGAAATTTATGGGGGAAATTTCGAGTGCTTCGTCTGCGTGATTGTTGAGCAATTAATTATTGAAGTTAGGCTCTTATACACGGGCGACGTAGCAAAAGCTTCATGAGAACTCTAATACGACTGTCGCAACGTAATAAAAATAAGAATTGAATGAAAATAGGCGGAAAAAATTCTTGAGATTTGTATGAATAATTTCAACGAAGAGTACAGCGTTTTGTCTGTCTCGTTATCGAGATATGCGTGAAATAAAACAGGAAATTTCAGCTGATTCGCGTAAAACGATAAAGCGCCCTACGGCACGTGGCAACGCTGCTGTCAAGTCGGCCATTTTCAATAGGCGCCAAAATTTGAAACGCACAAACTATTGCTTCCTTGCTATAAACTTCTTACCGCGGTTTCACAAAGAGTATTTAAGTATTTTGAATCATTTTTTACATAAGCTGCAGTGCATGTGTTTCGACATAACCTTCAAATCAACTACGCGTCGTTCCTCGACTGCGCATTCATTTTCCGGCTCAACTACTTTCTTTCCGTCGCCTTTCAGATTGTACTTGCTCCAACCGTCGATTGTACTATTTTTCGGTTTGCATTTTTCCTTTCCATCTTTCCATTTTCGCCGAACAAACGGAATTCGCGAAGGATGTTTGACAGGTACGCGCTCACGCAGTGGCTTTCGTATCTGAGCTCAGTGATGCCAGTTAATGAGAACTAAATCGCGCGTTTGCCACATTTCAACTTGGTTACTAACTTATTCGCGATGTAAATAAACAAAAAAGACTAATAACATTTATAAACAGTCAATTATATGCATTCCACGTATTTATTAGCTGAAATTTATTTATTTTACATAACCGAAAATTTGATTGTTCGGCGTTGGCAGCCGTTAGAGGCGTCCGTGTTTAAGCATGTGCGCTCCCCTCTTGCCGCCTGCCCCGCAAAGACCCTGAGCAGCCTCCTTAAGGCAAAGTAGAAGATCTACCACGTGACATATGAGTACGAGAGAGATAGCTGCAATCTTCGAACAAAGATTTCTCAGAGATGAATAATATTTAGGGCAAAAGGAAATCATCAAGCTCTGCGTCAGGAAATTCTCTAGAGCCTAATGCTTTGTTTTTCCTACAAAATTTAACCATCTATAAGGAAAATGGGTTGGAAAATTTGTGAGGTTGACCTTGTACATGCCCTTAAGGCCACAGTAACGGGTATAAAATCATGTGCGAATGTAACCATTTTTTTCATATGAAAAAAAATTAAACAAATCTATTTAGTATGAATATTAGCTGTTAGAAAAAATATATATGCTTTTTTCGATGTACAAAATGGCCGAGTACTAATATTTTCTTTTGTTATCTTTTTTTAGGCTCTCCGCGGCGTGACATTTAGCAGCCACAATTTTTTCCCTAGAACAAAAAACAGAAATTCTCGTCAATCTACATTAGAATACCTAGAGAGGTACGTACGGAATTAAAAAAGTTTTGTCTTATTCAAAAGTTGTAGGTATTTGAACTTAAGAAATGAATTTTTAGTGCAAAATTTCGAGATAACTGCTCATAAAATGAAAAGTTTTCGATTAATCAGAAATTCCGTACGTACTTCTCTACGAAATGCAATTAGGAGCATAACTTTTAAATTTGAAGTAAATCGAGTGAAAATTGTTGAAGTTATTTGTCACGCTAATTGGAAAAAAGCTGTTTCGAGAAGTTTCGAGTAGTCAGCCATTTTGTACATCGAAAAAAATATAAATATATTTTCTAACAGCTTGATGTACTCAATAGATGTGTAAATAATTTTATGAGCGAATCACTTTTTCGTACGAAAAAAATTTGTTAAATTCGCACATGATTTTATACGCGTTACTGTGGCCTAAGGCCTTAAGCATATGCGGTCCCTCGGTGCGATGGTCTAGTGGTTAGCGTGCTCGCCACTAAACCAGCGGACCGGGAGGTCCCGGGTTCGAATCCCAGTCGCGTACATTTCGTCGTGAAATGTTTTTCTTCGGCATTTCGCGGCGAAATAAGACTAGTTCCACGACTGGGGGGCGAACTCGATGACCGGCTGTATTGGTGTAGGTTTTCCGCAGTTTCCCTATACCCATGACGGAAATGTCATGATGAATATAATACAGAGGGGGAAGTCGGCTGCGGCCGCAAGAGGGGGGAACAGTGAGGAAGATGGAGAAAAAAAGGAGAGTAAACAGTAGAGGAAAGAAACGGGCACAGTGAGGGGAAAAGTATAGGGAACAAACGCGAAAAGCGTGTACCTAAGGAAAAAACCAATAAAAAAAAACCATATGCGGTCCCTTCTTGCCGCCTGCCCCGCAAAGACCCTGAGTAGCCTTCTTAAGGGGAGATATACATCGAGGAGCCGGAAAAAAGGTCATTTTTGTGAATTTTTTCAAGGGAAACTATTTGAAATTTCGGATTGGGGTTTCAATTATCTAAAAGTATATACATTCAAAAATATGTTAAATTTTCTTTATTTAAAAATATCAAAAATATACAAGAATATTGTATAATTCTTGGAGCGTCGTAAAAAAATCTGCGTATACGGTACCAACTGGCGTTTCTTCAAAAATCATCTGAAAAAAAAACCAAAAAGATTATTAAATTAGATACTATATTTCCTAGTACCAGTACTTCCCATAGCCGATTTTGAAAATATCGATTTATGTCAAAATGGCGGACGTTTGAACATAAATAGTGATTTTTGGGCCAAAATTAGTTATTATTTTGCCTATAAAACAAAAACTAAGTAACGGAATAAAAAATCCTATGACAAGTACTAGATAATGGTGTATAGAATAACCACAAAAACCTCAAGGCAATCGGTTCATTGGTTTTCGAGAAATTTTGGGTACCGATTTGTACTTCCTATAGCCGATTTTGAAAATATCGATTTATGACAAAATAGCGGACGTTTGAACATAAATAGTGATTTTGGGCCAAAATTAGTTATTATTTTGCCTATAAAACAAAAACTACGTAACGGAATAAAAAACCCTATGACAAGTACTAGATAATGGTGTATAGAATAACCACAAAAAACCTCAAGGCAATCGGTTCATTGGTTTTCGAGAAATTTTGGGTACCGATTTGAAAAGCGTGGTTTTGAGAAAAACGCGTTTGTAAATTTGGGAATGAATAAATCATGAAATTTGTCAACTTGCATGGAATCATCGATACCAGCCCAGGTCTTCTACGGTCGACGGAATGTTTATAGCTTCTAAATCCTCGACCTCCACCATCTAGGTGTATATCTCCCCTTACCGTACACCACCCACCTTTCATCTTCAGTGACTATTTCCTTGAGCGAATCCTTTCCCAGCGAACGAAGCAACAATGAAAGACAAATATTACAGTGTCGCAAGACTTTCTCACCAACCTAATACATCCCTCGTTTTTTATACATAATATGGTTCGTTTTAAATAAGCTCGACGCATCTCAATGATGTTTCATTCAGAGCACGAGCTCGCATCCAAGTTCGTTCGAGAAGACAGCGGAAACGGAGGCCAAGTGGAAAATAAGGAAGCGCCAGAAAATGAATCAGGACGAGGGACAAACCGTCGTGGCCGGGACTTCGAGGCAGTAAGTTTCGACAGTTCGAATATTCGGCAATCCAAGCGTCGCGTAATTCGCATATCTCAATAGGATCACGACGAGAGGATCGTCCGGGGTAACGTGCACGTTCTACAGAAACGTTCCGTTGCACGATGACGATTTATCGGAGGATCAGTTATCAACGATGTGAGCATGTTGGCCTTAAGGTTGATCGACACTGCGAGGTTTTTATATTAATAACGTAAAGTTGCTGAATAGTTTATTGGACAAATGATTATTACGAGAAGGAAATGAATAAACAAATAAAAGACGATGATTCATCGAGTATGTATATCGTTTAATATCACTGTCAAGCCATTGTACCAAAATATATGCGAATGTCGTCCTCATGGTGTAAACGAACGTAACAAACATTTAACAATTCGAATATTCAAATGGAACCCGCACGTTTACGGAAACGTAGAATAAAAAATTATTCCGTTTCGCTCTGTCCTTTCGACGCAGCTACTGGCCAAACGACAGCGCGATATTACAATCTTCACAACATACATCAGTCCACTCTTGGTTGTTTTCTTTCGAATATCGTTCTCGTTTACGGAGAGACTAGAGAGTTTTGCATTCCATGTCGAGTTACGGAAACTTGATTCACGTGCGAATTTGTTACTTTTATCTTCCTCGAGTAGATAAAAAAAGAAAAAGAAACATTCATACAGATAACGAAGGATAGTTCGTTTGTCGGTGAGAATTTGAGCGATTTCCTCAAGTATCCCGACTCGCGACTGTGATGTTTTTCTCAAGTATAAAAAAACTTGCTGTCGTTCCCAGCACAAAATTACTGGAGTGTGATGTAAAAACGATGCCGCGTGCTGCGCAATCGTGATTAAAAAGAAAAAGGTTATGTACAATCGAGCAATTATTGGGTGGCGATGCGGAAACCAATAAAAAAAAACGTTTCTGCGCATCGGTCTGTCGAAAATTTCACACAAAAGCACGTGAAATCGACGAGAAATAAAACGCGGGGTAAATAAATATCGGAACGGGGCTAAAAAATAAATATGACTGAACATTGATTTTCGCGGGTGCACTGTCTCAATTTCGAGCGAGTGCCTTTAGAAAAAAAGGCAAAAATATTTTGCAGTGCTTGCTGAGGACTAGCGAAATTCTGGATTTGCGCAGCTGTTGTTGCGTGAGCTGCGAACGAAATCCAGTGTATACGGAAAACATTGTACAGTGTTTGGAGAGCCACGAGTTGGCGGTAAATTGATATCGCGGTTTTCCAAAAATGCACCAATATTCGGGGAAGTACAAAACTCAGTGTAGTCTCCCCTTAATACGAATAAATAATATGTATAATAAAAAAGTAAATGTAGCTCAATTCCATTACGGAAATTGCCTCCTCTCTTTGTACGCAAATATTATGTACAAACCGTATGGGAGCTACGGAATTAATTTTCAAAAAATCGTTGTAAAATCAATGATAAAACTGCCTCGATTTTCGCTGGAAAATCAATAATAAAAGTGCGTCGATTTTGGCTGGAAAATCGATCGATGATTATGGCAATTTGTTGCCATTTTTTTTTTTTCGTAAAATAAAGCGCGACAATGAATTCTCTTGTGCTCACAATCGAATTATCCCCGCTTTTTGGGAGTAATAGTGTGATAATATACTCATTATTCGCTACGATCGAGAAGAACGCGTGACTCTGTTAGCTCTCGTCGTAAAGCGGAGTACCGTCTCCGCTCAGCGACATGCTGCGTGGACTGGAATTCGTATGCGGTGTTCCACGTGGTGATTTGTAAGACGGAGTTCGTGCCGGCGGCGGTCGGGTTCTTGGAGTCGCCCGTCCTGACGAATCCTCGTAAACTCTTGGAGTTTTGCGGGAATCATCGTATCGCGGCGTAGTACTTCTGAAATTTGGAGAAACGAAGAATACGATGTGATGAAAAATTGACAAACTTGGTACTCAAGGTAATCGGACTGTTCGTACGTAATGACCTAATAATTAAAAAAAAAAACGTATTGGGTGTGCAACTTAATTCGGTCCGTTTTTTTGCTTAAAATACGCACTTATTTGAATGATAAAATGAATTAATACATTAATCAAAATATTGTCCATCGCTAGCTACAACTTTTCCCCATCTGTCTGGTAATTAAGGGAGCTTTCCAGTGTGAAATTTTCAAATAATCGATTTTGTTTTTTTTTTTTGCTTTATCGAATAGTATACACTCTTCCCATCGCTTCTTTGGCATCGCTGATTGACCGTAAGTAAACGATTTACCTAAAATTTCCTCACTTGAAACTTTGAACGCGTTTTTCTCGAAACAGCATTTTTCAAAACGGTGTCCAACTTGGAGGGCAGAGTTTTAAAGCTATCGAGTTGAATTTTTTACACAATATTCTTAACATCATTGTTTATCGTGCTATGGAAGCTTTTTTTTTTGACATCTTCCTATTTTTTTGTAAAAAAAACTGCCAAAAAAAAATGCTAAAATCGATACTTTTTGTTCAAACCGGCGCCATTTTTGCAAAAAAAAAAGCCTCCATAGCACGAAAGCCAATTATATACCGATCAATAATCTTTTTGTGTTTTTTGTTTCAGATCAAAATTGTGACCCCCAACGTGGACACCACATCCAAGTGCATTTTCTGCAACAATTGTTTCATCATTTTTATAGATATTAATTAATAAATAAATCGATCTTTAAAAAATTGTTTTGTATTCTTCAATACCCAATTAACATACAAAAAAAAATCAGACCGATTAGATTATTTTTTCTTTAAAAAAAAAAAATCGCGAAAAACAGCGATTTTTCGGGCTGTCACACTGGAAAGCTCCCTTAATGAATCCCGTCGCGGAAGAAGCGTTCATCTTTTGAAGCCAAGAATTAATCGAGCCAATTTTTGATACCCTGTTGTGACGTGAAGCGTATTCCAGTCAAAGCGTTCTGCATCGATCGAAACAAATGGTAGTCGGAAGGGGCAAGGTCTGGGCCATGGAGCCTAGATATCAGGAGGTTCAGCGAGGCCTTTCAACTCGTCCCCAAAACGAGAACAAGAAATGATGGCGCTGGGGTTCTCCGCAACCTATATGTATATAGATATACGCTAAACATGGGTGTGATCTAAGACAGATCACAGATGATGTACCTAACCCTCATTAGTGTTAAGGGATAACACCACTCTAGGATTTTGGAAAGACGTTTTCTTTCCTAAAAATACTTTGGTGTCATAAAAACAATACGGAATTGGTCCTGTAACAATTTTTTTTATTTAAAGGTTCAATTATCGCTTTGGCCGCAGCGCCTTGGAGCGCGCGCTGAGTTGCTCGTACTACTTTGAACGCGTTTTTCTCGAAACCACTTTTTTCGATCTCGGAAGACGGATTACTCGACCACCTTTGCATGCATCGATTTCGAGGTTGAAATTTTGACAGCAGCTTCACAATTATATTCTTTATGGGAGTACGTATCCGTTTTTTGATTAAATGTAAACTTCTTTTTATAAACAATTTACTGTTTTTTTGGCAAACAATCGATTTATTTCCTTCAAAGTGCGCTATTTAAAAAAAAATTAAAAGCAAATTTCTAGGTAGTCTCATAGCTAATAATATATAATATTATTTTTTTGGTTTTTGTTTCAGGTCTTATATTTTACGATAAAACCGTTCTCCCGTGAAGCTATATGTAAAAAAAAACACGTTTTTCTAGATGGACTATATTGCCGCCATTTTGAGTTTGAGTTTGAGATCTTTTCTCGCTTTTGCGTTTTTTTCCGAACCGTCATGAGGAAATTATGAATCGGCGGATATTTCGACGTTTGATGTCACGATCGGTCTGTCGTGAGGTTAGAAACTCATCCGATCACTTTCACCTCGTTGACCAATATATTACTATATATGTCGGTCGCGCTGCACCCCAGCGCCATCACTTCGGGACATTTTCGGGGACGCTTTTTTCAGCGCCTTTGCATTGCCGCTGAACCTCCTGGTATCTAGGCTCCATGGTCTGGGCTATAAGGCGGGTGAGCCAGAATTTCCCACCCGCTATTTTCCAAATAGTTTTTAACCACAATAGCAACGTGAGGCCGAGCGTTGTCATGTTGAAAGATTATGGACTCGTGTCTGGTCGCATATTCTGGACGTTTTTCGGCTATAGCTCGCTTTAAACGGATCAATTGGTGCCTGTGGCTGTACACCATAAACTTTCACAAGCATTCGGTGGGCTTCAGCTGCACTTTTCTTCCAATTGAAACAGAAAATCAACACTTCCCGCAAATGGTGCTTATTTGGGACGAAATTCGACATTTTCACCGCAGTAAAAAATTATACTTGATGCGCAAAACTCAAAGGTCTGTAAACGATATTTGGTTAAGAGATGTTGATACTTCACGAGACAGCAGAAATCAGCTGTTGCCGTCAACCATTTATAGCACCGAGAGCCATCTTTTGAAAACGGCGCGAACTAAGTTGTACACCTAATATGTTCAAATCTAATAGTAGTTTATTCGAGTCTTATGATCTCAGTCTGCCAACAAATCTTCCACTTCCGGTTTTTGCAGACAAACCTTGTATCCGCAATGGCAAGTCAAAAATCAAATTCGTAACTGGACTTTTCTTACGGGGCTACATCTACCTAGGTGGGTCAAAAATTGCATTTTCCAAAAATATTTTTGTTCGGTAGTACCTTTTAGCTATATTCGTGAAACTTTTATTGAAATACTCGTTAGACGTCGTTGATGATCTCACTTTTTAACAAATCGATCTTCATTTTTTAATAGTTACGTGGAAACGACGACTTTTTTAAATAGATTTTGTATGCTCGAATTCCAATTTGTCGCCGCGTTGTTAAAAAAAAATTATTTTAAGAATCGACGATAGCCAACGACCCCTTTTTTCTGTTAAGGGATCATCACAGTGTGACATTTTCAAATAATCGATTTTTTTTTGCATTACCCGGTAGTATAGGCGATTATAAAAATGGACCTGGCATCGCCGAGTGATCGTAAGTACACAATTTATATGAAAATTCCGCACTCGAAACTTCAAACGCGTTTTTCTCGAAATGTTCTACAAAACGGTGGACGCTCTCAAAGGAAGAGTTTTCAAGCTAACCGTCTCAAATTTTGACACAACATTTTTCACGCCATTCTTTATCTTGCTATGGAAGCTTTTTTTAATGTTCATATTATTTTCAACGAAAAACTGGAAAATATCGGCTACCGTCGACACTTTTTTTTAAAACCGCTGCCATTTTTTCCATTTTTATTTAAAAATAAACCTCCATAGCAAAATAGCGGCTTTTACACTGATTTATAATCTTTTTACAAAGTCTGTTTCAGATAAAATAATATTTACGGCCACAACCGTGTACACCGTGAGCACTCCTTTTTTCGAATACATTTTCAACCGTTAAAAAAACGTAAAAAACAAATAAAAATAAACGTTTAAAAAATTATTATCTGTTCTTCGTGAGTGCTACGACTTGACATTAAAATTATAAATTTTCGACTCGTTACACTGTAATGATCCCTTAACTTGAATAACCCGTTTGGTTTTTAGATTTCAGATGGGCCGTTTAAGCTGGAGAGTGTCCACCGCCAAACGTCGTGAAAAAATGTCATCTTCTGCCGACGGCCATGTTTTTGTTGTTTTTCTGTCTTTTTTTAAGGCTCTCAATATATGTACCTTCGTGTTAGAAAAAATGCATTGCTTATTCACCAACCGTTTTCCAGAAAAGAAAATTCGGATTTTGACCATTCTTTTCGGGCCTCTAGATGTAGCCCCCTTAAGGCGGGATATACATTTACAACGATCAAAAAATCGATTGCTTTTTCCTTCAACGATAGAACTATATACGTAGAATATTTTCCCAAAGTTTCTCAAAAATTTTATTAGATTAGATTACTCAAAAACTATTAAGCCAATTGAGTTGAAACTTGGTAGAAATATTGATAATATTGGTGCCTTCTACTTAACGAGAAGTGCTTTTTAAAAAATGGCAAAAAAACTACTTTTTTAGTCTGCATTTTACAGAAATATTGCGTGAAATGTTGATTTTTTTTTGTAAATGCGTGCCAATTTCTTAAATTTGCATTTTCGTCATTACAATTACCGTCACATAGAAACTATACATGCACTAACTGAAAAAATGTCTGAACTTTTTTGCAAATCAAAGTCTACGGGAAGCTAGACTGCACGCCGATTCGCAACTCCCGCGGCGAACTTGCTGTAACACTCTGTCACAGCCCCGCCATTTTGATGATGAATTGATTTAAAAAAGTGGTTGTGTATACTTATATATACTTAAATATACAATGTATACTTACATATACTTAAATGTATACTTAAATATACTATACTTAAGTATACCTAAAGTTTGATAATTGTAGAATAATTATGTCTTAGTTAAAAAAATTCCTCAACATTGCTTATTCTTTTCCTGCCCAAATGTATATCCCGCCTTAATAAAATTCAAATTTTTCAAAGAAGCTATATTTTATTTATAAAAATGTATATTTCCCTGTGCTTACGTAGAATATCAATACAGTAAAACCTCGATTATCCGAACCTCGATCATCCGAACCCTCAATTATCCGAACGATGACTTAGTTTATCCGAACTCTCAATTATCCGAACGTTGGCGCGAAAGATACATTGTTGCTCGCTGCCACCGCCGTGAGCAACAATGAGAGCAACCCAACGCAACTTCTTCTCAAACGGCTGCGAGACTTAGCCGCTCACAAACGCGTTACAGCCGTTCGTCAATTACAAATGGACCATTTTATTTAAAAAAATATAAAAAAGGTATTCAACTTTTTCAGGTGTTTCAAACACACACACACACACACACACACACACACACACACACACCCACACACACACACATATATATATATATTAGGGTGTGCGGAAAAAAATCGATATTTTTTTTTCGGTTGCATCCACCAAAAAAAGGTGAATTAAGGTAAAAAATGAAGAATCCTCGAAGGAGAGCTCATAAAAAAATTATTTCGAACGGCGCATTGCATTTGAATACTTCCATAAGAATAACACAGGACAATATTGGCACTTCTGAACGTCGTAGTAAAACTCTGCAGAAAAAAATCTCACAAAAATGTCATTAAGATATTCTGATAGAGAACTGAATTCCTTACAAAAAAGTTCCTACGAACAATTAGCTTAGAAGAACCGTTCAAGTGATATTGCTGTCTGAAATTAATTTTTTTTATTTAAGCGACGTGCGCGAAAAATGAATCCTCGAAGGAGAGCTCATAAAAAAATTATTTCGAACGGCGCATTGCATTTGAATACTTTCCATAAGAATAACACAGGACAATATTGGCACTTCTGAACGTCGTAGTAAAACTCTGCAGAAAAAAATCTCACAAAAATGTCATTAAGATATTCTGATAGAGAACTGAATTCCCTACAAAAAAAGTTCCTACGAACAATTAGCTTAGAACAACCGTTCAAGTGATATTGCTGTCTGAAATTAATTTTTTTTATTTAAGCGACGTGCGCGTCATACCGCACGCTGCCACCTGGCGGCAGCATGTGGTAGCTCGTAGTGCAAAATTACAAGCTTCACACTAGCGCCACGAACGGGAAACCGTGACATTTTTCCCCTATTTTGGCCCCAAATCAACATCTGTCACCGCTACAAAATTTCATTCATTATTGCAAAGTGAATCCTGTAGTAGGGGAGGCTGCCTCGAAAAAATTAACTAGTCATTTGTGGTACTTTAACGAGAAAATTGTTGCTTGATCGTTTTTTGACAACGCTGTGCCGATAAGTCTGAAGGCAAAAATGGTACAAGCTCTGCAATCTCGAGAAAAATCCAAAAATCCTTCCAAGTGAGTAATTGTTAAAAAAAATGATTGGGAAATGGTGCTGAAAAAAAGACATAAGCGATTTCGTTACTCAAGAATCCTTATTTCTTTTCTAGCAATTCAATTTACCTCATGATTTTTTGAGAATAAATATTGAAGTACGGCCGGAAAATGCCACTTATTTGAGTTGCTTAGATTTTTTTTTAATCCAAAAGTCGTTAATAACGTAGCCGAACGTGGTGTCACTTTGATAGAAGCATATAACGGTTCATTAACGAAAAACGAAGAGCAGCTACAATATTTATTGGGCGTAGTGCAAAATCATCGACAGAAATACCCTAATTGCAACAGACAGACCCTTAAAAAAAGGAACGATGATTATCAAGCATTATAATGTAAAAACAAATTATTTTATCTTATTAAACGAAATTAATTGAATAAAACGTTTCGAAACACGATCAATGGTCATGGACCACGATCATGGACGTCGTTTCTTTTATATTTCTTGTTGTACTTGATTCTTTTTTGTATCAGAGAAATATTTTGAGAATGATTCCATGCAAATTGTATGTTAGAGCAGAACATTTTCTACAAAAATAACCCAAGAAATTTTTTCGTAATGCGAAAAATTCGATTTTTACAGCCTTTCGAATTATTTTTTTTCGGATCAATTCAATTTCAGACAGCGATTCCACTTGAACGGTTGTTCTGAGCTAATTTTTAGTAAAAACTTTTTTGTTGGAAATTCGATTCTCCATGAGAAGTTAATGACATCTTTGTGTGATTGTTTCCTGACGAGCTGCACTACCACATTCAGAAATCCCAATATTTTCCTGGGTTATTCTTATGGAAAATATTCAAATGCAATGCGCCATTCGAAATAATTTTTTTTTTGATCTCTCCTTCGAGGATTCTTCATTTTTTACCTTAATTCACCTTTTTTGGTGGATGCAACCGAAAAAAAAGTATCGATTTTTTTCCGCACACCCTAATATATATATAGATAGTTATATATATATACAGGGTGTCCCAAAACTCAACGATAATCTGAGACCGGATGAAAGGCCAAGTTATACCAGTTCTGGGAAAAATACAAAAAAAAATCCATATCACTCAGTTCAGCGATAATAGACATTTAAAAAAAAAAGTTGAAATTCGACACCCTTGGTCGCATTTTCAAGTCCTGTGATCACCAATGTCACAATTTCGCTGTGATTTTTTAAATTTCGTGATCTTCATTAACGATGCTATTAATCGCAACTACAAATTAATGCAAAAAACATTGTTAATTTAATAAAATAAGTTAAGTTTTAGTGAGTCATGGTTCACAAAAATATTGTTACTTAACTTTGACACTTCATTTTGAAAAAAAAATGTACTACACTACCCTTGGCAAGTTGTTTCAAAAGATGGCGCATTTAATCAAGATTTCAAAATGGTGCAACACTTGCCACTTTTCTTGCCATTAAAAATGTTATTTCTTATTTTTTTCAAATTGAGCTCATTTCGAACAACTCAACATTAGGAATTTTTGTTACTAAAATTTGTTATTTTTTGTTTCTGGTCTGAAATAAAATTATTATTTTTAGTAAAGAGGTAATTGAGTCAGTTAATAACCAATTTTTATTGTAAAAAACATATGTTTTTTACAATAAAAATTGGTTATTAACTGACTCAATTATCTCTTTACTAAAAATAATAGTTATTTCAAAAGATGGCGCATTTAATCAAGATTTCAAAATGGTGCAACACTTGCCACTTTTCTTGCCATTAAAAATTTTATTTCTTATTTTTTTCAAATTGAGCTCATTTTGAACAACTCAACATTAGGAATTTTTGTTACTAAAATTTGTTATTTTTTGTTTCTATATATATATATATATATATATATTTCAACGTTAACATGTATGTTAAACTTTAATATATATGTATGTACTGTTTTTATACAAAAGGTGTTGTTTACGATCTCGTCCCAAAAAACCCACGTTTCGATTATCCGAACTAGTCTCGGTCCCAATTGGTTCGGATAATCGAGGTTCTACTGTATTAATTATTAAAAAAACGATCAGTACAAAGATTTGGATTTGGAAAAAAATCGACTGTTGAGCTGTGCAATATATTCAATAATCATCGCCACGATGGCGTTACCGCAAGACTTTCGCGAATCTTCAACGAAACGCTTATATATTACTCACGAGACTCTCGTTTGCTTCAATCGTGCCCACGCTTCAGCGGCCTTTTTCCAATCCATGGGATCCCCGGAGCTGTTCGATATCGGAGGAGTAGGCCGATGAGACGGGGTCGATCTGTGATGTACGCCGGTGGCTTGAGGAGCAGCGGGATGTAAAAATGGTCCCTGATGCTGGCTCGGCGTTTGTTGGCCGTATCTCGGCGTTGGCTGCGAGTGATGCGGCGTATGATGAGGCGTCTGGTACGGGGTCATGAACGGAGTTTGTCCGGACGGTGTGTACGGTGTGTTCGGATACGTGTGCATTCCACCGTAACCGGCGGCAGCCGCCGTTCCCGGTGTATGAGGCGGATAGTGATGCGGCGTTTGATTCGCTACTTGCGTCAGCGAGTGGAGCATGTGATGCGGAAGATTTTGAGCCACCCTCTGTATAGCTTCTTGATTAACACCTGGGACGGGATAAAATATAAAATATTATCAATTGCCGATTCCCAATGAATCGGACAACTTTTCAAAAAGTGTTGAAAATTAACCATAATGGATATATATATATATATAGCCAGGAAAAATGTTATTTTATATAAATTCAGCTTGTTAAGTACCTACAATTATGGCTAAATGTTACTTTTTCAAATTGCCGCGCAAACGTTACACGTCATCTCAGAACGCGTGACGTCATATGTTTGTAAAGAAACGCCAAGCTAACCTCGAAATCAAGTGCAAGGTGTTATTTTTTACGTTTTTGTGCAGCTTGGGGTTTCTGATTAAATCCTGGTTCCATGTCAAAAAAAAACGTATACAAGAGACGAAAATGTAAACAAGAGGGAAAAATACGCGTATGGAAACGTTTGTTTACACGCGAATGACGTCATACGCTGTGATTGGTGTTACGTTTCAGGCAAACAACAGATTTAAGGGGTAAGGCCACTGTAAATTTTTTGAAAAATCGATTTTTTTTATTGGCTTAAAAAATAGTTTAAACCCTCTAGTTTAAAAATAGTTTAAATCCTTTTAACTTCTTTTTTAAATTTTTTCCAATAAAAAACTATTCGCAAAACTTTAAACGTGTTTTTCTCGAAACATGGTTTTTCAAAATGGCACGCAGCATAACTCGAACAATTTTCATTTTTTTTACTTGAAATTTTAACCAGATGTGAACATTTACATTATCTTGAGAATGTCGATCGGAATTTTCAAGAACTTTATTTATTGATTTTTTATTAACAAAAAACTTGCCGTTTTTTTCGTCAAAAATCAATTTTTTTTTTCAAACGCACGCCAAATCCACAAAAATTGATACTTTTTAAAATCCGATCGACATTCTCTAGCTATAGCCCTCTAGATTAATGGTTTTTTTTTTTGTTCTAGATTCAAAAGTGCACCAGTGGTGCTGCGTGCCGCGGAGCCCTGGAAGCAAAACATGTCCCGGGAAGATAGCTGTGGAACCGCCATTTTGTTTTTTTTTACTGTTAAAAAACTTTATAATAAAGTTTAATGGATGCCCGATAACACCATTAAAAGTTTTTTTTCAAATACCTTCAATTTCGGGAGCAAAAAATTAGTGAAAAAACCTTTTTTTTGGGCCGTTACAGTGGCCTTACCCCTTAAGGCCTCAGGCCACTCTAGAGGCCGAAAAAATAGGCTTTTTGGGGATTTTTTTTCGCCAGAAAAACTACAAAATAAATCGAGATTACAAAAAAGGTTGTTTATCATACATATCAGTGACTGTATACAATAATTTTTTTTGAAGCGATCAATTTCAAAATGGCAGCTGTGCAGCGTTTATCTTAAGGAGGTTGGAGCGATTCAGTTGAGTCAAATGACGGTTTATTCATTTTTTTTTTTCAATGAATCTCGAAAAAATGCCTACGAGGTACAAATTTATTCTATATATGCTAATTTTTTTTAAATATATAATTGAAGGGCAAAATTATGCATTTTAACATTTTTATTACGTAAAGTAGAAAAACTTTTGTGTTGCTACCAACTTGAAAAAGCATAACATTATCGATGATTGATATGAAAAAACTACGACAACGAATGTTTTATACAATTCACAATGAAATTTTGAGTAATTCATAATTATGCCTATTCATATTTACGTCACGAGATTATTGGCCCATGGTTTACGATGGGCAAGATGAGGATTTTTTTTTCTAAATGCTCACAAAGTTTCAGTTTGCGTTAATCCGTTGTTAGAAATGGTTTATCTTGGTGCTAAATAACAATAAAAATTACATAACCTTTAGTGTGAAAGTCTTAAATTACATACATTAAACTATTTTTTATCTCTGGTGTTTGATGGTGAAAAAAGTTCAAAAAATTCGTAAAGACTCAGTATAGTGTAAACAATAACATGTATTTTTTTTTTATTAAATTTAACCTTGGATTGTGGCTAACGCTCGAACCTCCTTAAAAGTGCATTTTTTTGGTTGGCCGGAAACATAACTCAGACTATTTTCAATCGATTCACTTGAAATGTTGAATATATCTTGAAAAATACATTGTCCATGGAAGTACGTAGGATTTTTTTGTGATATTCCATAGTTCATTTGTTATTAACGATTTTTTAGGCAAATTTTTGGAAAGTGAAAAATTTGCCAATAAAATCGTCAGCTAATTGTTAATAACAAATGAGCTATGCAATATAAAAAAAAGTCCTACGTACTTCCATAGACAATGTGTTTTTCAAGATATATTCAACATTTCAAGTGAATCGGTTGAAAATTGTCTGAGTTATGTTTTCGGCAAACTTAAAAAATGCAGTTTTGAGATAAACGCTGCACAGCCGCCATTTTGAAATTAATCGCTTCCAAAAAATTATTGTATACAGTCACTGATATGTATGATAAACACCCTTTTTCACAATCTCGATTTATTTTGCAGTTTTTCTGAATAAAAAGAAATCCCCAAATAGCCTATTTTTACGGCCTCTAGAGTGGTCTAACCCCTCAAAATATTTGAATTATTAGATTTTATTTATAGATTTAAAAGTATAAATCATGATTATTTGAAAGATATATTGATTAAATGGTCGTTTTAATAACATAAACATTCATTCTAACGACATGTTAGATTTTTTCCCGATTACTGTCCGATTGCCTATTCCACTTCGGGGGGGGGGGGCGGGGGGGCGAATGTTCAACTTACCACCAGCCCCTGGGGTATTGTGATACGGCGTTCTGGAAGAGGCTGCCCCGCGCGGTGTGCTCGGCGTATTTTGGCCGGGTATGGGATCTCTGAAGTGTTTCTTGAACCAGCTGAAGAGATCACCGACTCTCGCGAACATTTGCCCTCGAAATCGAAAGCCGTCGGGCGAAACGGTCACGTACTCGTGACGGCAATTCGAACGTGGCAAGTACGAGAGCAAAAATTTTCCGGGATAATTCTGCAAGACGCGTTCGAATGAGGTTGGTGGCGGTTAATCTTTTAAAAGCACCATTCTAGTCTAACATTTTATAAATATCGTTTTTTTGTTTTGTTGCATTATCCAAAAATATGGACTTTCATAAACATGCTGTTCAATTTTGAACGCAAAAGTCGAATTATTCCGGTCGCTACAGCCTTAGAAAAAGGGACCAGCTGCCCGAACGGTGCGCTTTTTTTTACGAAACATCGTTTTTGAAAACGGTGGAAGATTTTAAACGAAGAGTTGTCAAGATATCCCTCTCAAATTCTGCCACATCATTTTTTACGCCATTCCTTAACGTCGTACAGAAGCGTTTTTTTATTTGAAAATTTCACATTCTTTTTTTTGACGAGAAACTGTCGAAAAAGCCACTTAATTTTTGACACCACTTTGTTGATTTTCATCGAAGAAAAAATCCTCCGTACGCCCATACAGGTCTTCACACTGATTAATAATCTTTGGTTTTTTTCTTTCAGACAATATTTGGAGTAGTAGGACTTTCCACCGTCAGGCGCTATTTTTTTAAGCATTTTGCACTGGCCAAAATAATCATATAAAAAATAAAGCTAAAACATTAAAATATATTTTTACGTACAACACAAGTCATCTGAATAAACGGAAAAAAATCGAACTAACGAATTTTAGTAAAAATAATGAAAATCAGCAATATTCAAGCCAGCCACCTGGAACGGTCTCTCAATCGAAGATTTTAACTGTTCGTTACCTTGGCAGCCGAAATGATGTACGGAATGCCGCCTGGATTCTCTCTCTGCTGTTCTTTCAAGAGTTCCTCGGCCTTGTCCTTCATGCCCATCACCGTTGGCTTGTAGTGTTTGTAATCGAGCAGCTCGGAGGAGTACGAGGCCATCGGATTCACGTGTCGCGCCAAAATTTCGTCAAGATCCTCGAATTCTTCGTTACCGATCCACAGACTCGTGCCGAGGGAGAACGCGTTCCCTTTGCCCTCCTCTCTCACGTCAATGTGCTGATAAATGTCCTCGGTGACTTTCCACGTGACGGTTAAGTGATCGGCGCCTTTGCTACTCGGTCGTACGACGGCGTCACCCTGTTTCGTCGTCTTCATCATCTTCTCGGCCTCCGAATAACTGATGTTGTGGAACGACGGATGAACGATTACGCGTTTCACGTAAGTTTGCCGCTGTTTCACCTTTTTCGCGTCTTCTTCAACCTTCGTGTCTTTCTCCTCGGCTTCCGTGTCGTAAAACGGATCGCGCTGAGGTCTGAAAACGTGAACGAGAAAATGCAAAGACGAGTTTTCGTGATCCCGCGTGAATCAAAGGGTTTTTTCACTTTAGACCCTAAAAAAGGCTATTTTCGTGATTTTTTTGGTAGGCTTATACCAGGTGTGTAAGTATGAAACCGGAATTTGCCCACAGGTGGCGCTAGATGTCGATGCAGTTACCGAAACATCACGTCAGCGGTGTCTTGTTATTGTATTGATATCCGACAAAGATTTCCAACTCACAATAACACGAGTTTCATTCAGTAGCATTAGTTTATTAGAGATAAACATGTCGAGTTTTGTGCCAACAAATTACGATTTGCCGACAGCACTACTTTTCTGTTTTCATCTGAAGAAAACCGCAGCCGAATCGCGTCGAATGCTTGTGGAGGCGTTTGGTGAGCATGCTCTCGGTAAAACACAGTGTTTCGAGTGGTTCAAACGGTTCAAAAGTGGCGATTTTGACGTGAGGAACGAAGAACGTGGAAGATCACCGAAAAAGTTTGAAGACGCTGACCTGCAAGCCTTGTTAGACGAAGACGATGCTCAAACACAACAACAACTGGCGGATGTACCTACGGTAATGATATGATACTTTGTATCATATCATTACAATAAACGTGTTTTTTCTGTACAAAAATTCCGGTTTCATACTTACACACCTGGTATCATAGATATTGATATAAGAGTTGTTACACTTAACGGGAGATATACACATTTTTCAAAAAATCATTTTTAGTGCATCATTTGATAGTATAGACGGTTATAAACATATCGGCATCGCCGATTGATCGTAAGTAGACAATTTATATGGAAATTCCGCACTCGACAGTTTAAACGCGTTTTTCTCGAAACGTCGTTTTTCAAAACGGTGTACACTCTCAAAGGAAGAGTTTTTAAACTATCCATCTCAAATTTTGATACAACATTCTTCACGCCATTCTTCATCTTGCTATGGAAGGTTTTTTTTTTTTAATATTCAAATTTTTGAAACGAAAAACCATCGAAAAAATCGGCTAAATTCGAGAATTTTTTTCAAACCGCCAAAATTTTGCCAATTTCGATTTTAAAAATCCTCCGTAGCAAGATAGCGGCTTTCATACTGATAATCTTTTTACAAATTTTGTTTCACATAATATTCACGGCCACAACCACTGTACACCGTGAGTACTCCTTTTTTTTCGAAGACAACCGTTAAAAATTGTAAAAAAGAAAAAATAAACGTTAAGAAATGTTTTTTCCGTTCTTCACGAGTGCTTTGATGTGACGTTAAAACATCAGACTGATTAGCGTATTTTAACCATCGAAAGAAAAAAAAATCGCGAAAATCAACTATTTTTCGACCCGTTGTGATGATTCCTTAAGGGGCCAGTGCACGTTGAAAATTTCAAAAAATCGAAAGCAAGCAACACCTGAAATAATCAACGATGATGAGCAACCAGAAGGGATTTTGTGCGGTGCAGAAATTGCCGATTGAGTTTAGGTAAGAGTTTTTCATGGTATAAACTTCAAACGCGTTTTTCTCGAAACAACGTTTTCAAAATCTAGCTCCGTCGTATCTCTGAAACTAATAAACCGATTCTCTTGAAATTTGAACCACACATTGTATACATGATTCGCAAAAAGATGAGCCTCGATGGTTTTAAAATTTGGATTTTTACTCTTTTTTTCGCGAAAAACTGCGAAAAAACGCGTTTTTTTTACTTTTTTCGTTTTTCATCTACCATTTTTTTATTTTTTGATATAACTTTATATCCGAGGGTGATTTTGTAGCTGGTGAAATACTGAATCTAATGGCCTTTTTTTTTGTTTCAGACAAGCCGTTGCCGAGTTGTGATGGAGCTACCTAGCCCACCTATTTTTGAGACGTTACTTAAGAATGAATAAAAATGAATTAAATTTAAAAAAAAATGTATTTCAAGACTTTATTTATCAAGCCCAACAACTTTTATATTTATATTTTAGATAAAATCCTCAAAAAAAAAAAAAAAATCGCGAAAATAGTATTTTTTTCGTGGCTCCGAAGTGGACTGGCCCTTTAAGGGGTAAGGCCACTGTAAATTTTTTGAAAAATCGATTTTTTTTTATTGGCTTAAAAAATAGTTTAAACCCTCTAGTTTAAAAATAGTTTAAATCCTTTTAACTTCTTTTTTTAATTTTTTCCAATAAAAAACTATTCGCAAAACTTTAAACGCGTTTTTCTCGAAACATGGTTTTTCAAAATGGCACGCAGCATAACTCGAACAATTTTCATTTTTTTTACTTGAAATTTTAACCAGATGTGAACATTTACATTATCTTGAGAATGTCGATCGGAATTTTCAAGAACTTTATTTATTGATTTTTTATTAACAAAAAACTTGCCGTTTTTTTCGTCAAAAATCAATTTTTTTTTTCAAACGCACGCCAAATCCACAAAAATTGATACTTTTTAAAATCCGATCGACATTCTCTAGCTATAGCCCTCTAGATTAATGGTTTTTTTTTTGTTCTAGATTCAAAAGTGCACCAGTGGTGCTGCGTGCCGCGGAGCCCTGGAAGCAAAACATGTCCCGGGAAGATAGCTGTGGAACCGCCATTTTGTTTTTTTTTACTGTAAAAAAATTTTATAATAAAGTTTAATGTATGCCCGATAACACCATTAAAAGTTTTTTTTCAAATACCTTCAATTTCGGGAGCAAGAAAAATTAGTGAAAAAACCTTTTTTTTTGGGCCGTTACAGTGGCCTTACTCCTTAAGGAAGTTGGAGCGATTCAGTCGAGTCAAATGACGGTTTATTCATTTTTTTTCAATGAACCTCAAAAAAATGCATACGAGGTACAGATTTATTCTATATATGCTAATTTTTTTAAATATATAATTAAAGGGCAAAATTATGCATTTTAACATTTTTATTACGTAAAGTAGAAAAACTTTTGTGTTGCTACCAACTTGAAAAAGCACAACATTATCGATGATTATTATGAAAAAACTGCGACAACGAATGTTTTATACAATTCACAATGAAATTTTGGGTAATTCATAATTATGCCTATTCGTATTTACGTCACGAGATTATTGGCCCATGGTTTACGATGGGCAAGATGAGGATTTTTTTTCTCCAAATGTTCACAAAGGTTCAGTTTGCGTTGATCCGTTGTTAGAAATGGTTTATCTTGGTGCTAAATAACAATAAAAATTACATAACCTTTAGTGTGAAAGTCTTGCCCATCGAACCGCACGTTAAATTACATACATTAAACTATTTTTTATCTCTGGTGTTTGGTGGTGAAAAAAGTTCAAAAAATTCGCAAAGACTCAGTATAGTGTAAACAATAAAATGTATTTTTTTAAAATTAAATTTACCCTTGGATCGTGGCTAACGTTCCAACCTCCTTAAGCGTAACGAAAAAAAAACAAACGCGTGTTTACCTCCATTCGTGATTCTTGTCGGCGAGATCGCTGCTTTTGCTGGTACACTCGACGCTGAACCGATCAACCTCGATCTTGATAATCCGGCAATGTATCATCTGACCGGGGCTGACTCTCTCCTCGGGATTGGCAACGTGTTTGTCGGACAAATTTTTAATATGAACGTATCCGGATATACCGTTATCGAGGCGCAACCGTACACCGGTAGCCTTGCCCGGGCATCCACCGGCGTCAAAGTGATTCCACACCTCGGAAAGCTCGGGAAAGTCGTTCTTGAGACAGAACGGACACTGCCAAAGTCCGGTCTCGTCGTTGCGCACAGGATTCGCTTGATCCAACTGTTCGCCCTGTGGCTTTCGATGGCTAATGCCCGAGACAGTGGCGAGTATCAATTTCCCGATGTAAAAAGTCTCGGGTGTCTCTTTCGTGAGCATGTCGAAGAGTTTTTCGGGACTCGGCGAGACGTAAGGAGCTCGCAGATCCTTGTAGCGACAGTTCAATTCGGCCCTGATGTCGTAAAGAGTGATGCACTTGTTGCCGAAGCCTTGTCGCTCGAGTTCCTCGGCGAAAGCGTCGAGATCGAGATCCTTGAGGCGTTCCGGCGATCCGAGAATTTCATCGAGGGCCATACTCGGATTGGTGTCCTCGTCGTCGTACTCGAGAGCGTCAACGGCCATTTTTCTCGCCCACTCGTAAGTCTCCGGGTGTACCCTCGAGCCGTCGAGAATCTCGACGTAAACGTCCGTACTGTCGCCTAGGCTGTTCGTGTCGATTTTGATGAAACCCGCGCAATTGATGAATACCTTCGGACCCATGTGACACGCCGTCACCAGCTGCGTGCGATTTTCCAATCGTTGATTCGTCTGCTTCAGCATCTTCATCAACGCTTGGCCCTTTCGCGGGCCCAAGCCGCACACGAATTGCAGCAGGTTGCCCGAATAAGCTTGTTGCACGGCTTTGTTTATGTCCACACCGACCTCGTTCACGCGATTCACGAACTCGAGATAAATATTCTCCAGCAGGTCCTCCTTCGGCAATTGATCCTGATAAACGTGATACTTCAGGCACAATATTTCCTCGTCCGGCGTGCACAATTGGGAAAATTCAACGAGCGGATCTTGCAGACGTCGCGCGAGAGATATAGCCTGACGCAACAAAAGCGGATAATCGCGAAACTCGGCCGTTCCCTTGTGGCTGTTCGAGTATATTTTGGCCAATTCGTTCTCGCATATTTCAACCTGAATAGGAGGGTATTGTTCCTCCTCGGTCAACGTGGCGATGCACTCTTTCAAATCCTCGGCGATCATCGTTGCCTCTCTGGACTCGCCACCGAGAACTACCACGTGAGGCTTCTTCGTCGATATGAAATGACGGATCGCCAATAGATCAGCCTCCTTCAGAACTTTCTCGTCCTCGCGAAAGCCGTTTTTACGCTTGAGGAGATGCGGCAATCTCAGGTAATCCGTGCACTCGCCGTCCGGCGCGACGATACAGGCGAACGCGGCTTGAGAATAATCGGGCTCGTAAGCTACGGCCATAACGCGCAAGCCCTTGCTCGTGTTCCACTCCTCGTCCTCCTCGCCGGGGAAATTGCACGTGTAAGGCGCGACCTTGATCCAATTGTACATTTTTCGACAACACGCGCGCATTATGCACTCCTTCGCCTCGGTGGTCAGATGCGTTTTCAGTTCTTTCTTCATGTCCGGTATGACCATGCGTTTCAAGGCCATCTCGACGCTTCCGACTCTGAGGGCGTTCCAGTCTTGGACGTTTTTGCTGAATTCGTCGCGATAGTAGAGCTGCTTTATCTCGTCGACGTAATTGCTGGACGTGTTGCCCTCGATAACGTCGCTCAGCGTTATCACGACGAGTTTGTTCTCCTCGGCCATCGTCAACTGCAGGTACTGATCACCCACGAGGTCACGAACGGGCTTGTCCTTGAGGTACTTCATCGTGTATATCGGATGATTCTCGTCGATCTCCTTGATGCCTTTCTTCGTCGGTTTGACCGTGATTTTGGCCCTCTCCATGTACATTTCGCGTACGCACTTGCGGACGAGCGGCTCGCGGGCCAATTGGTAAGCGACCATCAATTGGACAGCCTTGATAACCTCGTCGGCCGTTTGGAACTTCGCGCCGCAAAAATCGAGGGCAACCGTGGCGGGCTCGACGGGCTCTTGGTCGACCTCGTGGCGTTGATAATTGTCGCGAAGATTTTCGGCGAAATGTTCGGGTGTGAGGCCGAACTTTTTGGCGAATGTGTCGAGGCCGGCCCTTCGACATATCGCGTAAGGGCCCGATCTTAGCGCCTGTTTCAACGTGTCGTCAACCTCGTCGTCCTCCTCGACGTTTGTATCCTCCTCGGGCGGTGGCTCCTCGCCGTTCTCCTCCGCCTCCATTATTTGCTGCTTACGCTTGAGCGCTCGGGCCTCCCGTCTAGCTGCTCTCTCCTTCTGACGCACCGCCTCCTGCATACTCGGTATGTCTTGGCTGTAATAGAGCATAAAGTGATGGTGCACGTCGTTGAGCTCCTCGCTCGTTTGCACCGCCTTCAAGCGCTCGATATCTTCCTCCTTGATGACGCGAACGTTGTCGGGCAACGGTGCGTCCGGATTTTTCATTATCTGATCCAACTGGTAATTTCGCATTTTCTCGAAGAGCCCCAACAAATTTTCCTGCCTCTGTCGCAACTGGCACCACTTCGCGTCGTACTTGTACACCTTCCAGAGATCGTTTATGTTGAGCTCCTGAAGCACGTACTCCTTACGGTAGAACGATATGAAGGGCACCTCGAAGTACTGATTCCTCATGAAGTCGAGAGCTTTCTTGATCTTACCGACGGTCTGGGGACCCTTTCGAGCACGCTCCTTGGCTTCGTCGTTCAGATGAGCGTCCTGAATCGATATCGTTGGACGGCAAAATGCCTGCTTGTATATCCATTCGGCCTCGAGATCCAACTCGTCCGAACCCTCGGGCACCGGGGTCACTGGCACCGAGCGCAGCTGCATACGCTCCGGTATGTCGGTGTTACGAATCTGTATTACGAATAATGGAAAGAGTCAATTACGACACGGTGTTTTCGTTAAGGGAACTGTGACCGGTCGGAAATTTGACTTTTTTTGCATTTTCTCAAAGTATACGTATTCAACAATGTATAATGTAGATTTTAAGTAGGAATTCCGAAAATTCGCTGAGTTACAGTCAATTTAGGGGGAACAGCGCGGCCGGTTGTGAGTTACAGGCCCATTCTAGGCATTCCGGCACTTTCATTGTAGATGGAATATCAGGTATTTTTGCTATTGTGAAATAACGTTTATTAGGTCGCTTGCCGTGCAGTGTAAGGGGAGGGTTGGGGTTTCAGCGTGAAAAAAAAAAACTTTTTTGCGAATTTTTTTCATCTATATGGACAGAGTAAATTTATTGAAACCTTTTCGACATTGTTAAGTGTCATTTCAAGAACATTCCGTGAAATTTGTACGCGAAAATATCCACAAACAAGCCGGTGCCGCGTTTTTCTCGAAACCACTTTTTTCAAAGTCCGTGTTCACTGCCATTTGAAAACTACGTGACCGATTTATTCCAAACTTGGTACACACTTTCTACATATGAAATACCTCCCTCCAACGATTAGTTTGAGATTTTTTTTACATTGAGGGGCTTTTCCATCCCCAAAATGGCGGAATTTTTCGTGAAAAATAGCATTTTTCACTTTACATGACCACCAAAAATGTAGAAATGAAAAAAAAAAAATTATCAAAGACCGTTGGGGGGAGGATTTGATGATACTTTGACTAAATTTCAATGGTACTTAAGGGAGCTTTCCAGTGTGAAATTTTCAAAAAATCAATTTTTTTTTTTTGCTTTATCGAATAGTATACACTCTTCCCATCGCTTCTTTGGCATCGCTGATTGACCGTAAGTAAACGATTTACCTAAAATTTTCTCAATTGAAACTTTGAACGCGTTTTTCTCGAAACAGCATTTTTCAAAACGGTGTCCAACTTGGAGGGCAGAGTTTTAAAGCTATCGAGTTGAATTTTTTACACAATATTCTTAACGTCATTGTTTATCGTGCTATGGAAGCTTTTTTTTTTGACATCTTCCTATTTTTTTGTAAAAAAAACTGCCAAAAAAATGCTAAAATCGATACTTTTTGTTCAAACCGGCGCCATTTTTGCAAAAAAAAAAAAAGCCTCCATAGCACGAAAGCCAATTATATACCGATCAATAATCTTTTTGTGTTTTTTGTTTCAGATCAAAATTGTGACCCCCAACGTGGACACCACATCCAAGTGCATTTTCTGCAACAATTGTTTCATCATTTTTATAGATATTAATTAATAAATAAATCGATCTTTAAAAAATTGTTTTGTATTCTTCAATACCCAATTAATATACAAAAAAAACCAGACCGATTAGATTATTTTTTCTTTAAAAAAAAAAATCGCGAAAAACAGCGATTTTTCGGGCTGTCACACTGGAAAGCTCCCTTAATTTCAGATAATTTCTAGCCGAGATACAGTGAACACCGCAAATCGTGTTTTTCCAAAGATGTTCTTGGAAAAGCTTTGTCACTGGCTTGTTTGTCGATATTTTCGCGTACAAATTTCACGGAATGTTCTTGAAATGACACTTAACAATGTACACAGGGTTTCAATAAATTTACTCTATCCATAGAGATGAAAAAAATTCGCAGAAAAAGTGCTTGTTTTCACGCTGGAACCCCTACCCTCCCTTAAAAAAATTCTTTGTACACTTGAATATACTATTGAAGTATAAACACAGTTTGATAAATATAGAATACTTATTACTTAGTTTTAAAAATCCGTCGAAATTGCTTAAGTTTTTCCCGACCAAATGCAAATTCCGCGTTAAGGGGAGGTACCTGAGTAAGCAGCGAGAAAAACAGGTAAACGTCGGGAATTTTTATCTCAGAAACTAATGTTTCGATTGGATCCGGGTTTTTTTTTATTCGAAAATATGTACATTGAGGTATGTTGAGGAATTTTTAAAAATAAATTCGTTGACTGGAAGCGATTCAAACGTGATTATCTCGAAACATAGTTTTTAAAAGTCGGTGCCAGATGTATCTCGAAAACGACTTGTCCGATTTTGTCCAACTTTGGATACAATATTCTTCGATCGTTTTTCTCATTCGCCACGTAGGGGTTTTTCATTTGATTGAACCATTGCTTTTTTACGCAATTGGTATGCAATCCTAAATCGTCGGAAATTGCGAACGAAAAACGAATGTTAAATTAAAACGGTCGCAATTCCGTCAAAAATGAAAATTTCAAGAAAAATTCTACGTGGCGAACGAGAAAAACAATCGAAGAATATTGTATCCAAAGGCCGGGTAAGTAGGGAAGAATTGCCCCCGCATTTTTTCCACCGAAATTAGGAGTATATTCTGAGATGTAAAAAAAAAAACAAATTTTCTGAACATTTCATCCCCGTCATCGCAATGGTTTTGGAAAAATTATTTTTTTTTAAATAAAAAATAAATAAAAATTCCGGAAACGCTTCAGTGGATCGATTCGATTTTTTTTTGGTACTTGTTACGATCAAACGTGTTACGAAATAAAATTATAGAACATCTTGTGAAAGACTAAGGTTTAAAAAAAATAATGTTCCTTGTTTTATTTTTTTTTTACTATAATCCACTTGGGGTACAATAACGAAATTTTTTCATATAATCTTTGGGCACCCTATTAGATAATATAATTTTTTTTCAAAATGATCGGTTTGGTACGCCACAGTGAAAAAAAAGAAACAGACTTTATTGATATATTTTATTTATATATCTATATAACTAAAATATATCAATAAAGTGTGTTTCTTTTTTTTTTCACTGTGGCGTACCAAACCGATCATTTTGAAAAAATTATACAATCTAATAAGGTGCCCAAAGATTACATGAAAAAATTTTCGCTACTGTACCCCAAGTGGATTATAGTAAAAAATAATAAAACAAGGAACATTATTTTTTTTTTCAAACCTTAATCTGTCGCAAGATGTTCTATAATTTTATTTCGTAACACGTTTGATCGGAACAAGTACCAAAAAAAATCAAATCGATCCACTGTACCGTTTCCGGAAAAAAACTTTTTTTTGATATTTAAAAAAAATTCATTTTTCTCAAACCATCGCGTTGACGGGCATGAAATTTTCAGAAATTTTTTTTTTTTTTTTTATACCTCAGAATGTACTCCAAATTTCGCTGGAAAAAATGCGAGGGCAATTTTTCCCTACTTACCCGGCTATGGCCTTTGGACAAAATCGGACAAGCCGTTTTCGAGATACATCTGGCACCGACTTTGAAAACTGTGTTTCGAGATAATCACGTTTGAATCGCTTCCAGTCGACGGATTTATTTTAAAAAATTCCTAAACATACCTCAATGTACATATTTTCCAATAAAAAAAAACCCGGATTCAATAGAAACATTAGTTTTCTGAGATAAAACTTCCCGAAGTTTACCTGTTTTTCTCGTCGTTTAGTCAGGTACCGTCCCTCAAACACGTGAAGGTTCTGCGCAAATGTTCTACCTCGTTGTCCATGTCAGTGAAGTGGCCGCGTTTGAGCTCGCTGGGTTCGTAAATCTCGAAGATGCTCTTTCTCGTTGGTCGTTTCTTGGAGGTTTTCTTCGGACGACGAGGTCTCTCGCCGTCACCGTCGTCGTCCAGATATTCATCTTCCTCCTCGTCCTCGTCCTCCTCGTAATCTTCCTGGCCGTACTTGTCGAACTCGTCGTAGTCGAAGTCCACGCCGAAAATATCCTGAGCCTCCTGGAGGGCACTGTACAGGCGCGGTAATGAGCAAATTTCGAGCACGGAGCCAAGCGGTATTGATAATTCATATATCTCACTCCGAAAAGCCATACATCAAATTACGCCAAAAAATTCACATAAACGATTACTCCAAAAAAATCTATACATATACAATTGCTCGAGAAAAGTTGTATATCGTGGTTGTTACGCATTATTGACTCGGAAATTCCCTGACTTTTCCAGATTTTCCACACAGGTTTTGCAAATATTCCAGGGAGATTGAGGCGAAATAAAGAACATAATTTTTGTCAAAATATATGAGAATATTAAAATTAAAAATTAAAAAAAAAAACCTAAATCGAATAGTACTTTAAATACTGCAAAGTAAAAGAAAATACATTAAAAGCAAATACGGAACCTTTTCTTTATTATAAACAGAATTTTTATATCGGTGCCTCTAAATAAAAAATACAACACTTATCTACAATAATAATTGTGTGGTTGTGTATCGACAAATCGAATGCAAATGGACATAGAGTAAATTAGTTTGTAGTTTATGAAATTTGCAATGTTTGACACTGACATAACGTTTTTTTTTTTGTTTAATGTTAATATTTATTTTTATACTTTTCCGTTTTTTCTTCAAGTCGGTTTCATTTTTCATAATTCTTGCAAAAAGTAAATTTTTGAAGAATTCCCGACAATTTTCAAAATTCCATGACTTTTCCTGATTATTCCAAGAGAAAAGAAATTCCTCGGGTTTTCCCGATTTTCCCTGTTTTGCATATGCGCAACAGCATATGTAGCTTTTTTTAAAAAATAATCGTCTATATGGCTCTTTGGAGTAAACTCCATGTACATGTAAACATCGTGAAACTAAAACGATTAACGTACGCGTCGGAAAATATAGGCTTTTTCTTTCGTTTTCTCTCGGCGATCGGTCTTCCATCATCGTCCACGATAAAATCATCAGCATCGGAGTACTCTCCTTCGCTGCCCTCCTCCTCGAAGGGTAGTTCAGCCTCGGGCCTGTGACTGCGCTCGCTTCTTCTCTCGTCCTCCTGAAACACGACGATCGCAAGTAAGTCAACAAGAAGCTCCTAGTCTCGCAGGATCTAAGTCGCAGAGCTTCTGAGTGTCGTTCCGGACTGTTCCAAGTTCGCACGTACCGTCGGCGCTTCTCGCTCCTTTGATCGTTAGATAGCAATGAAAATGAAAATTAAGCATGTGTGAAAATATTCGCGTTCTCCGCTATACGCGGTGATGAGCAAATGTGTTTAAGGGGTAAGGCCACAGTAGAATTTTCTAAAAATCAAGTTTTTTTTCGCTAAAACGGTGCTTTGTCATCATAAGAATAAGTTACTATTCGATTTATAGCAAGAACATTGTTTTTTCACCGACTTTGAGCGTATAACGTAAGCCCACCTCTGGCACGGCCATAAAGTACCTAAAACTTTAAACGCGTTTTTCTCGAAACGGCTTTTTTCCAATTGGCGTGACAAACAACTTCAACAATTTTCACTCGATTTGCTTCGAATTTAAAAGTTATGTTTCTAATTGCATTTCGCAGAGAAGTACTTACGGAATTTCGGATTAATCGAAAACGTTTCATTTTATGAGCAGTTTTATACGAAATTTTTCACTGAAAATTCATTCAAATACCTACAACTTCTGAATAAAACAATATTTTTTAAATTCCGTACGTACTTCTCTAGGTATTCTAATGTAGATTAACGAGAATTTTTGTTTTTTGTTCTGGGCAAAAAATTGTGGATGCTAAATGTCACGCCGCGGAGCGCCTAAAAAAAGATAACAAAAGAGAATATTAGTGGTCGGCCATTTTGTAAATCGAAAAAAAAAAAAAATTCTAACAGTTTGGTATTCATACTAAATTGAAGTGTAATTAATTTTATGAGTGAATGACTTTTTCATACGATTTTTTTTTTTGTTAAATTCGCGCATTATTATATACCCGTTACTGTGGCCTAACCCCTTAAGGGGAGATATATACCTAGATGATCGAAAAAATCGATTTAGAAGCTACGAACATTCCGTCGCCCGTAGAAGACCTACGCTATGGGCCTGGTATCGATGATTCCATGTAAGTTGACAAATTTCATGATTTATTCATTCCCAAATTTTCAAACGCGTTTTTCTCAAAACCACGTTTTTCAAATCGGTACACAAAATTTCTCGAAAACCAATGAACCGATTGCCTTGAGGTTTTTTATGTTTATTCTATACACCATTATCTAGTACTTGTCATAGGATTTTTTTTTCCCGTTACTTAGTTTTTGTTTTATAGGCAAAATAATAACTAATTTTTGGTCGAAAAATCACTATTTATGTTCAAGCGTCCGCCATTTTGTCATAAATCGATATATTCAAAATCGGCTATGACAAGTACTAGATTATAGTATCTAATTTAATCTTTTTGGTTTTTTTTTCAGATGGTTTTTGAAGAAACGCCAGTGGGTATCGTATACGCAGATTTTTTTACGACGCTCCAAGGATCATACAATATCCTTGTATATTTTTGATATTTTTGAATAAAGAAAATTAAACATATTTTTGAATGTACATACTTTTAGATAATTAAAACCGCATTCCGAAATTTCATATAATTTTCCTTGAAAAAATTCACAAAAATGACCTTTTTTCCGGCTCCTAGGTGTATATCTCCTCTTAAGGATAAATCGCCTGTTGCGTAATTTCGATGAATGTCAAAATGAATCAGCTTTACTCGTAACATTACGCGCGATACGACAATAGCGTAATCTCACGAAAGAGCTCTCCGATCTAATACGAACAAACGTGCAAAATGCTCACATCGTTGGAGCCGCCGTCGAACAGTTCATTGGCGATGGCGTCTCGCTCCTCCCCAGGCTGCTGCTCTTCCTCCTCGTCCGATTCTCTGTCCTCCACACGCTTGAGGCGCTTGAAACGTTTCTACAAAAGAAACGAAACACCCGCGACGTCAATATTCGCCTGGAGCGACCGTCGACGCACCGCGCTAACGCGATCTTACCCTCTCGACGGTTATCCCGAGATTTTCCTCTATCAAATCGTAATCGTCGTCCTCAAGTCTGTCGTCGAAGTCTTCGTCGTCGCTCTTTTTTCTCTTCTTGGAGGTTCCGGAAGCGTCGCTGTCCTCGCCGTCGCTCTCCTCTATCGGATTGTCGTCTATGAGATCTTTGAGCTCCTCGCGCAATCTGTCCTCGTCATCTGCTCGGGGGGGGGTAAATTATATTTCGTTCAGCACACGCGTGGGAGATAAAAATTGACAAAAAAATGGAGCAAGCGGACACTTCTCTTTACCATCTTCCTCCTCGTCGCTCTCCTCCATTGCTTTGGCCTTTTTGGCCTTCTTCTTGCCACTGTGATCCAATCCTTGCTCCTCCTGAAATTGAAAGAGTAAAATAAAGAAATTAGGGCACGCTCGTGAAATACTCCGTTACGGAAACGCACGCTTTGAGGGAAGGAAAATACGAGAACAAGCCGATAGAACGGTTGCGAAAGATTTTTCATTCAATCCAGATGATAATCGAGCATCGCACGTCGATGAATCTATATTGCGTGTGTACTTGCCTCGCTCTCCTCGGCCTCGGAATCCAAAAAGTCTGCCATTTCTCGACGAAAACAACACGCACTATCACTTCCTAATTTTTACTCGATACAATCGAGTTTTTTTTCTTAATTTGTAAAAAAAAAATATATATATATATGTCGTCGAGTTTTGTAGGTTCTAGTTTTCGGCGGACACACGCCAAGAACTCGATCTTCGGTTCTCCGCGTGAATGGCGAATATATTGGAGTTTGATGTGGCCGCTGGGCGGCGGGTGGCGCGACGGGACGGTGGGAGGTCGATCGTCGCGCCTCGCTCGTATCCTGCGCACACTGTCTCGTTACTTTTGAAAATTGATGACGCACCGTGCGGAAATTTGTTTCAATAACAATGCACGTAAGAGCGACGAGTATTGTAATGTTGCCGCATCGAAAAAATAGGCCAATTTTCTGCTGTCCGAAACGTTTGCACAATCGTTTCTCTCACCACGGACGTGCGGTGAGATCAAGCAACGCGCTCGAAACTTTCAATGTGTTCACACCGTGTTGGAAACGCAATTTTAAACATGTGTCCGATATATTGGAACGCGTATATACAGATATGTAGTGGAAAAACGAAACGATTTTAAACGTTGCCCGCATGCAAAACGAATTCCAAACTGTGCGAGATCTCGAACGAAACTGAATTAAGAATATTTGGAGCTCCGCGGGTTTTTCGGGGCAGTATTCCGAGGGTTTCTGGGGGCAATATCAAGAGCTTCTGACTCGTCATGAGTTGGATGACCTCGGAAAGTTGACAAGTGGGGATCAGGCTCGAGGGGGAGGGGGTACCAACCCCCTTTTCTTCGTTGGCAATTTCGCAGGTATATCATCGATTTGCGGCCACTGAAAATTTCCCGGTAAAAAATTTACCTGCCCGAACTCTTGGCACGCAAGTCTGCCATTGCCTGGTTTATTGCTGGACGCACCTTGCAAAGACTCATCGGCTCAATGGACTCTTCATTCTGAAAATCTTAAAGGGACGTCAGCTCGACTGAGGTTGCCCGAATTTATGGTTGTATTGTAACCCTTATGAGATTTGTTACGCCGTGGAAGGATGGATACATATATATGCATATACATACCAACGCAGGTATACCGATTTTGGGCGATTTCATGAAAGACACGTTGCCATCCGTCTTACGCGCTCGCATAGATTTAAAGCTTGAGCTAACCGAGCACTGCGTACGCAGAATTACATTAAGGCGTTAGGCCACAGTAACGGGTATAAAATCATGTGCGAATTTAACAATTTTTTTCGTATGAAAAAGTGATTCACTCATAAAATTAATTACACATCTATTTAGTATGAATATCAGGCTGTTAGAATTTTTTTTTCGATGTACAAAATGGCCGACTACTAATATTTTCTTTTGTTATCTTTTTTTAAGCGCTCCGCGGCGTGACATTTAGCATCCACAATTTTTGCCTAGTACAAAAAACAAAAATTCTCGTCAATCTACATTAGATTGACGAGAATACCCAGAGAAGTACGTACGGAATTAAAAAAAAATTGTTTTATTCAAAAGTTATGAGTTAAAGTTAAAAGTTAGGTTAGGTATTTGAAAAGTTAAAAGTTAGGTATTTGAACTTAAGGAGGTTGGAGCGATTCAGTTGAGTAAAATGACGTTCATTTTTTTTTTCAATGTTCAGTTGAGTCAAATGACATTCATTTTTTTTTTCAATGAACCTCAAAAAAATCGAGATACAGATTTATTCTATATATGCTAATTTTGTTAAATATATAATTAAAGGGCAAAATTATGCATTTTAACATTTTTATCACGTAAAGTAGAAAAACTTTTGTGGTGCTACCAACTTGAAAAAGCATAACATTATCGATGATTATTATGAAAAAACTACGACACCGAATGTTTCATACAATGCACAATGAAATTTTGAGTAATTCATAATTTTGCCTATTCATATTTACGTCACGAGATTATTGGCCCATGGTTTACGATGGGCAAGATGAGGATTTTTTTTCCTAAATGTTCACAAAGGTTCAGTTTGCGTTGATCCGTTGTTACAAATGGTTTACCTTGGTGCTAAATAACAATAAAAATTACATAACCTTTAGAGTGAAAGTCTTGCCCATCTAACCGCACGTTAAATTACACATACATTAAACTATTTTTTATCGCTGGTGTTTGGTGGTGAAAAAATTCAAAAAATTCGCAAAGACTTTGCGCGTTTTTAGTGTAAACAATACTAAAGTTTAGTGTAAACAATACTAAAGTTTAGTATTGTTTACACTAAACTTTATTGTTTAGTGTAAACAATAAAGAATTTTTTTTAAATTAAATTTAACCTTGGATTGTGGCTAACGCTCGAACATCCTTAAGAAATGAATTTTCAGTGAAAAATTTCGTTATAACTGCTCACAAACTGCTCATAAAATGAAAAGTTTTCGATTAATCAAATATTCCATACGTACTTCTCTGCGAAATGCAATTAGGAATATAACTTTTAAATTTGAAGTAAATCGAGTGAAAATTGTTGAAGTTATTTGTTACGCCAATTGGAAAAAAAGCTGTTTCGAGAAGTTTCGAGTATTCGGCCATTTTGTACATTAAAACAAATTCTAACAGCTTGATGTTCATACTAAATAGATTTTATACCCGTTACTGTGGCCTAACGCCTTAAAATGTTTTCGAAGTTTCCTTTTCCCCAATGCACGGCAAATCCATGGGTGTAAAAATTGATTCCATTGATCTTCCATACGCTGAATATTTATGGTTTTGAAGTTTGCATCGTTGGAACGCAGCGAACGTTTCGTTTTACATTGTATTTTCCATATTTTTATTATTGTAGGCGATCTTTTTTTTTTATAGATTTATAATGTAGATCGCTAAATAAATATCTTGAAAAATAGTTGAAGGACTTTTGTAGGTGAAATATGCGAAAAGAAATTTAATTCGTTGCAGTCCAACGATGCAAACTTCAGCATCGTGAATATTTTTACTCTATTCTTTCTCATATGCAATGATTCCCGCCACCGCCAGTGCTGCCAACGTAGCGGCGGCTAAAACGCGCGCGTTGATTTGTTTATTCGCGTTTTATTTCAAAACGAAAACGAGCCAAAGCGCCTGATTCTGTATGAAAATGTATGATACTTTTTCATTAGAAATCCCAAGGAGTTCAAATTATTTTCTTCGGGCTTTCGACGACTGGAGTAAAAATAAGGCGGGAAAAAAATTCAGATAAAAACGCAAACGCGGGGCTGGGTAAATTTCCGAAAAGGGTAAGACGCTGATCGAGGTAAAACTTTGCGCAGACTTTCCTTTTTTACTTTCTAAGAGAACGCCTAAAAAGATTTTTTACGACGTGCGAAAGTTTTGGAAATATTGAATTTTAAAAGTCTTTGATATACTGGTGGCCTACTATGTCTATACCCAGTGGGCTATGTTCTCCCTATATCGATACATTTAATCGCGCTCTCCGCTTTGTGCGGATCTTCGTGTAGCCTGCACGTTAGCCCACACGCAGTGTTGCCAGGTTAGGAGATTTCCCTCTAGATTTAGGGGTATCTTACCTGGGTTAGGAGGGAAATAAGGAGAACAAATTTGTAGGGTTTTTTTAGGAGAATTCTGAAGCGTGAGGGTATTTTTAGGGGATTATAAATTTCCAAGGTTTTTTTTTCTTTTTCAAAACATGCTTCAAGAGTGAGATGCAGTCAGAGGCGTGAAAAAACGAGCGTTTTCAATAAATTTTTTTTACAGTAATTAAGTTTGTTTTACAGAAGTGGTTACAGAGACTTTTTATGTTATATTTCAACTTAAATTGTACAAATTTGCAAAGAAAAATATTGATTATTGATGAAAATATCGCTATCTTTGTCGGACCCCCTTCGGCATGAAGTGCTTTGCGGTGACCATCATAAAATTTGACTGGATCATGTGAAATCTAAAAACCAAAAAAAAATCATTAGTTTAATAATGAATCTAGTCCTTGATCGAAGCTTTTTTTTAATCAACAAAATGGCGGCCTCCAACAGATAACTTTCGATTTTTGACCAAAAAATCGCTCGTTTGTTGATAAAAAAAAATATAATTTTCAACAAAAATGAAAATTCTTCGATTAAGGACTAGTTTTTAACGGTATCAATAAGCACACCAAATTTCATCAAAATCCATCAAGTGGTTTTTGAATTATAGTGGTCCCCGACTTGAAAAACATACTTTCGAGAAAAACGCGTTTAAAGTTTTTCGATGTGGATACGGTATTATATGTTCGTAAAATTTTGAGCTCGGTGGATGAAGTTAAACTTTTTTTTATGTATTTTGATCCGCTGAATCCGATTATCACAATTTTTTGCCAAAAAGTCGAGCATTCAATTGTGTATAGCCAATTATTGGAACTTTTCAAAAAATTAAAGTTTTTCGGGATCAATTATTTAAAAAAATATATTTTGGGCAATTCTAAAACGAAAGTATTCGTTATAAAATTGTGCTAAACTTCATAGTTTTTGAGTAATAAATTTTTGAAAATTTCTTGAAAAAAGAGTTTTCCAATTTTACACTTGATTTGTGTATAGAAATACTAATTAAAAAATTACTTACATCGAATTATCAATTCCTGGCGCATACTAATGGGGCTTTTGCCGATGTGGAAGCTTCCAAAATATCAATTTGTTGTTGTCTTCGAAGCATTCTGCCTTCCCGGGTATTATCATACCTGACATGGAGACCCGACGCCCCTTCACTAATTGTGGGATATCCCGGAAACTATCATCGGATTGACTTGAAATTTTCAGGGAATATTTTCGAAACATCATACTTCAAGAAAATGCAATTAAGAAAATCGATTTTTTGAAAATTCTGACTGCATTTTACTCCTTAAAAATCAACCACAAGTGCACCAATTCCGAGTGAACGCAAACAAACAAGTAAGCCCAAACAAACGAAAACAATCATTCAAACCCAAACGTTACAAGCTGCCGAACAAAATGTCGATCGCAATGGTCGAGGCTCACCCTCAGCGTTGATTGCTGTGACTTTAAGCCGACAGCTCGTATGTTGAAGCATTTCAGCTCGGAGAATATTTATTATAATATAAATGACAGCGATGTTCGAACCCTCGATATATTTTCTGACAATTAGGGCTGAAATTTAGCTATTCATGCATCAGTGAATTCTTCATTGCAATGAGTATCAATCCGATATGGAATCCACTCTGTGCTCATTCTGTTCGTTATCGTTTTTGCTTTAAAATGCCGCTTCGTCTATCGTGCTGCAGGTATTTTTCGATTTTTGGCCGAATTTCAAACAGATCGATTTTAGCAAATTTTTTCACACTTGTTCAATAAAAATTGAGGGTTTCGGGGGAATTAATAGTGAATTTGTATTCAGGGGGCAAAAATACGTAAAATGGGCTTGGAATGGGCCGTCGTCAATAAGTATAAATCACACTATAGAATAGTTCAAAGTATATACTCGGCTAATAAGTAAAAATTGTAATAATAAACAAATATATAGACAAATATAAAAGCGGGATTCTTGTAATGTGCAAATTCAAAAAGAAATAAGTCGCCTCCAAGGCTCAAAGACAGATTACCATACCACGATAAATGTTTTTACCGAACGTACCTTTCACCTAACTACAACAATTGTTTGAACAAAAAGAAGTATTCATCTTCATATATAATTCGCACAGATCTTAGCAATCAAGTTTCAAAACAAAATACTTAATACACAAGTAGGAAATGCATTTTAAATAACAGCTACAGTCCGACCTCCGAATAAGAAATCCAGCAATAAGAAACTTTCCCCAGTGCCTCACTCGAGCGCTTCCCCCACTCCGACTTGAACTCCGAGCTCGAGAACTTTGTGCGCGGAACCTCTGGTTAAGAAACCAGCCTGAAAGAGATTATTCGGGCAAAATAGAGTGAACATGTAGTGTAAATTGATGTGTGCATGCGTGCGCGAGTATGTGTGTGTGCGTGTGTGAATGTAACAAAAAATTTACAAGTTTATTAGAAATTTTTTGTATTCATTAAAAAGATACATATAAGCCTTCGAAGTAACTCTAGTGGCGCAGCCATTGCGGCGAGTTTTGGCAAAACTTGGATTGGTTTTCGTCTGCTAATGCAGTATGCCGGTCGCCATTTAAATCAGGTGTTTGCTCGAATGACAGTACCGCGTGTGATGTTTACGTTGTAAAAACAGCGTTTCACGTTATATTTGGGATTGTTGACGCATGTTTGAGGAAGAACTTTTCCCATCACAGTCCTTTTCTCACCAGCAACAATTTCGCGAACTTCCGATACATGATGACTATCGAAAGTTTTCTGCCTACACTGAGAAAACAATATATTTCTATGTACCAAGATTTGTTAACTATTAACAAATGGTAAAGTTGCATATGGCGAAATAAATATCTTATTACAGTTAATGAATCATTTATTTGAGCATCCGAATTGTCACAAACAAAGATTTGGTAATAGTTAAGAAATGGGTACTTTAACGGAACGTACAAGTTCTTAGCAGCCACCAGATGTATAGTTGGTCAAACCCAATGCTTCGTATTAATATACTATAAATACTTGTTTCCCATAACTGAGGCGTTTATTCAATGAGATCAGTGGAAAAGTTATCCCGGATGTAAAGGATAGTTGGGTAAACGATATTTTATATTCGCACAAATCAAGATCCATGTCTAGTTATCAAATGAATATTTGGACAAAGTCATTCATTGATTGTCGGCAAATGAATGTGCAGTTGAATCAATGTAGCACTATAGTGCTAGTGGGCAAGTGTACAAGGAACAACTCTCATAGTAAATGAAAGTTGTTCCTTGCTACCTGTAGAGGACAAATCGTTGGACAACGATTTCTGCCCTACAAGTAGCAAGTCCGTTAATCGGAGGACAACAAAGATGGTAGCATCAATACGTCATAGAGTAAGGAACAACTCTCATAGAAAATAGGCGGTCGCCCGGCCCCGCGGTCGAGGTCTTGACCACCCATGCTCAAATGCATAATTTAAAATTCTTTATATATACTTTCGAAAGTTTCCTGAAGACTTGGCAGGCTCCACAAAACAAGCAAATCGTTAATTGATGCCATTGGCGCAGAGAATAAATTCACGTTTTCATGGTCACAAACTGATATCCTCTAAGCAAGTGGAAATGCGCTCACGCACAGTCTCTAGTGTACCTCGATCGTATCTACGTCGCGTCTGCGCACAAACGAGCTTGTGCGACAAAGGGCCATGGTAGCGTACAAAGTAAACGGTCTTGCCAAATGTACGATAGTTATCTCAAGTACAGATTTGTTAACTATTAACAAATCGTTATTTGAGACGAGTCGTCGATCTTTTAACAGTTATTTGCTAACTATTAACAGGGCTATATTTAATTCAACTGAAGATTTTTTAATTATTACCAAACATTCAATTTGTAATAAGTATACGACTGTTATCCCAAAGAACTACTGCGCCAACATCTTAAATACAGATGCATTAATAGTTAATAAATCCTCATTTGCGTTAAATAGAGAAGTTGTGGCGTCAAGGATGTGACTCTTGGCTCAATTGCGGCCGAGATGGCCGTTTTGAATGAAGATCAGTTTATTGTTGTGACATGTTCATTTGCATTGAACACAGGATAGTCGCGGCAACTATACGTTAACAGCCCCAAATCTAAATATATTAATTGTGAAAAAATCTCTATTCCTTTGAACTGTATTATCATATCACAATTTCAACTCGTTTTTCGATGACCATAAACATCTACTGAGTTAAGAGAAATAAAAGTGATCAAATAAATAATTATTTTCGAAGAAATACTATGGCTATACAATTTTGTCACGAGAACGAGTATATTTCTTAACGACGAACAAATTTTGTAACAGTTAATGAATATTTGAATAAAAGTGCCAACTAAATGTATTTCTTCACTATAAATAAACTGTTTTCTCAGTGTATATTACAACATCCTCTATATAAATTTCCGATGCAAATAATAATTTAAACAGAATATTTGTTGTACGGCAGAAAAAAAAATTGTGTGCAGCCAATGTACGCAATTTCATTAACATTCTCTTCGTCACATACCTATAGATATACTTTTAGGGCGAAAGGAAGTCATGATAAATCCGCTAGTAATCGTTATTAGTTCCATCACACTATTTTATTTTATTTACAAACACATTCCATTCACAATGCGAGATCTACAATCGATGATGCTTGCTCAAGCCTAGCTCCAGGGAGGCTAGAGTTCTAACCTCCATGCCTAGCTCTTTCGTGTTTGTGCCAGTTTGACTTAACCGCCATGCGCCAATCCAAGTTTTGCCACCGGCAGCCGTTGCGCGGCGCCACCACAAAAGTTATTTGGGGGTTTGTCACGTACCCCAATAACGTAATTATAAGAGGGTTTTAATTTCTCAATATATTTATTGGTTTGTAATTGTTCTTTATTTTGTAATCAGTCTCATTTCCTTTATCGACTATGACTCTCGCGTGCCACTCGTTTCTTAAACCGGAAGAGAATGAACCGCTACGTATCTAGCGGGTAGCTGGAAGAGCTGTTTCCCCTAGGCGTCCCAACGCCGGGGAGTTATAGTTTGCTTCCGTTGTCGTTGTGGTGCCTTTCCTTGTGCGACCTTCTCTGTCGGTATAACAGCTTGAGCAGGTGACGATTCCGCCACATCTACTCCCTCCCCAGTGGCCTGGACTGGGTCCGGAGGGAACGAGACTCTCTTTTTATTCTTATTTGCTGGATTTTCCTGAATCTGCGCTGACTCGGTGCTGTTGGTACTGCTCTGCTGTCTCGTGTTTTCTTCTCATACTGCAAGGTATGCCGGCTTCAATCTGTCGATTGAGATGGTCTTATCCTCACCGTTGACGTTGATGACGAATCGTTTCTCGTCCAGCCTCTTTACCCCCCTGTGTGGTCCCGTGTACGGCGGTTCCAGTGGCGGTTTTACCGCTAACACCCTGACGACATACACGTGCGAGCACTCGTTCAGGTCCTTTAATATGAAAATCTTTGTCTTTGTGTGGTGTGCGGTCGGAGTTGGACGCATCTCTTGCATATACGTCCGGAACTTCTCGACGAAAATCTGCGGGTTGGCCGGGAGGTCCGTGGTGACGAAAAATTCGCCTGGCACGCGGAGTGTCGTGCCGTACCGAATTTCTGCACAGGACGCTCCGAGATCCTCCTTGAACGCTGTCCTCAATCCTAGCATGACGCTAGGAAGCAGGTCCGTCCACGGAGTCTGTCTCCCGCACATCCGTGCGGCCTTTAGCGAGCCATGCCACCTCTCCACGAGCCCGTTCGATGCTGGATGGTACGGCGTTGTCCTGATCCTTTTCGACCCGATCAGTTTTGCCAGTGATTCGAACAGCTTCGACTCGAACTGCCGTCCTTGGTCTGTTGTGATCGATAGCGGGCTGCCGAATCTGCACACCCACTGCTGGTAGAACCCGGTTGCCACTGAATCTGCAGTCACGTCCCTCAATGGAATCGCCTCTGGCCACCTGGAAAACCTGTCAATAATTGTCAGGCAATAGCGGTACCCGTTCACTACTGGCAGCTCTATGATGTCCATATGTATGTGGTTGAACCGCGCATCCGGGACATCGATCGTCGTCGGCTTTAGTCGGTTGTGGCGATGTACTTTTGCCTTCTGGCATGTTTCGCATCTTCTCGACCACTCCAAGGCGTCTTTTTTATCCCAGGCCAGACGTACTTCTGCCTCAGCATCCGGCATGTGTTACGTCCGCTTGGATGTGAGAGAGCGTGTACGGAGTCGAATGCCTTCCGACGTAGCCCTTCTGGGATGTATGGACGAACCACGCCCGCCTCCACGTTGCAGTATACCTGGACATCCCGTTCTATGCGTAGCCGTTGAAGTCCCAGAGATGTTCTGTTTTCTAATAGCTCTGGCAGTTCCGGATCTGTTTCCTGTGCCTCTGCAATGTTGTCTGCTCCCAGCACCCTCGGCATGTCGATGCGGTTGACGTCCTCGATCCGTAACAGCGCGTCTGCCACGACGTTATCGCCACCTTTAACATATGTTATTTCCGTTGTATATTGCGATATGAAGTCGAGTTGTCTTAATTGCCTTTGTGGAACTTTTTTCCGACTTTTGACCGAAAGCGAAAGTCAGTGGCTTGTGGTCCGTTTTCACTACGAATTGTCTTCCATCGAGGATGTGGTGGAATAATTTTATGGCTTCGTATATGGCCAACAGCTCCCTGTCATAGGTGCTGTACTTCTTCTGCGTTGGCGTCAGTTTTTTTGAGAAGAAGCCGACCGGCTTCCATTGCTCGCCTTCCCGCTGTTCGAGCGTTGCCCCGATTGCTACATCGGACGCATCCGTCGTGAGCGCTAACGGTGCTCTCGCCGACAGGAAACTGGTGATTGCAACTGACGCTACGCCTTTCTTACATTCCTCGAATGCTTCCTCGGTGTCCCTGGTCCATTGGATGGGTCTCTTATCTTTTTTCTTACCTCCTTTTAGGAGCTCATTCAGTGGCGCCTGGTGTTTCGCCGCCTCCGGGACGCACCTGCGGTAGTAGTTGATTAGGCCCAGGAATCTTCGTAGGTCGCTGATCGTCTTCGGCCTAGGGAATTCGTTTATTGCTCGCGTTCTGTTCTCCGGTGGCTGGTAGCCCTCCTTGTTCACGCGATATCCCAGGAACACTACCTCGAACTTCCCAAGTACGCACTTGTTCGGATTGATCCTCAGCCCGTGTTGCTTTAGGCGTTCGAAGATGATGCGGAGGTGTTAGCGGTGCTGTTCCGGGTTTTCCGACGCCACCAAGATGTCGTCCATATATATTATGGCGAAGTCGATTCCCCTGAAGATCGTGTCCATGTATCTCTGGAAGGTTTGCGAGGTGTTGCGTAGTCGGAATGGCATCACCAAGAATTCGAACATCCCGATCGGTGTGGTTATCGCCGTCTTTTCTATATCTCATTTTGCCATGGGTATCTGGTAATAGGCTCTCGACAGGTCAAGCGTAGAGAATGTGGTTGTCCCGTATAAACGCTGAAACAAGTCGTGACTGTGAGCTGTTGGATACCTATCTGGTATCGTCTTCGCATTCAACGCCCTGAAGTCACCACACAACCGCCAGCCTCCATTTCGTTTCGGTTGGAGGTGTATGGGACTCGACCACGAACTTTTTGACGGCCTTATCCATCCTTTCCCGAGGAGGTACTCGATCTCATCGCGCAGTGTCTGCAATTTCTCGCCTACGAGCCGTCTGGGCTTTTGAAACACCGGTGGGCCAGTTGTCTCGATGAAATGCTCTGTATGACTCGTGGGTTCCGCGTCTGGCGTCGCCGTATGTTTTGTGATGTCTATGAATGACTTGAGCAGATCGGTGTACTCACCCACTGGACTAATTGTCGATATGCTGTGTACCTCGGCGTGTGAAACCGTCCCTTGACAGGTCAGCAGGGTTGTCGTGTCGATTATCCGTTTCCTCTTTAGATCCGGTAGCAGTCCGTATTCGACCATGAAATCTGCGCCTATGATCGCCGATTGTACGTCAGAAATTATAAATGGCCATCGCAGCGCTCGACGTAGTCCTACATCCACCACGAGATCCTTTGTGCCGTAAGTGCGGATCTCCGTCCCGTTTGCTGCGTACAACCTTTGCGTACCCTCGGGGATTCTGTCTTTGAAGTTGCTGCGTGGTATCACCGTCACTAGGGATCCTGTGTCAACTAGAAACGTTATCTTATTCTTTTTGTCCCGAATGAATAGACGGATTTCTCCTTGTGGTCCACTCGAGCTGTCTCCCACCGCCTGAATCGAGGACAGCTTTGCTAGTTTCCCGCGTTCCTCGGCTCCACCCATGCGCACGGTTTTGTGCACTTGGTGGATCGTGTTCCGAACCTCCTGTGGTAGAAGCAGATGTCTCGGCGACTGGGCGTAGCGGATCTGCTACGAGGACGACGTTGTCTCGAGCTCCTGTCGTTGTCCTTTGACCATAATTACTTCATTAGCTTGGTAAACATGCGCCTCAGCTCCTTCACCTCCTCTGAAAGTTGCGTGCAAGCGTTACATGCGCCGTCTGTACTTTTTTTATGCTTGTCCGCCACCATCACCTGCGGTGAATCCATTGGGTCTAAAACCCGGCCTGCTATTTCAGCTAATCCGTCCAGTTCGACGTTATTAGTCTTCACGAGCAACGGTTGGAGGTGAATTGGCACGCGGCTCAACCACATTGGGTATAATACGTCATCCGTCACACCGTCCGCTGCGAGGTCACGCATTTCCCTCAACAGCTGTGACGGCTTCTTGTCCGCGAGTGTTAATTCGTTTAAGAGTGTAAATATTTGCCTCTCTCTTGATTGTGACAGCCTCCGGATCAAGGCTTGCTTCAAGTGTTCATATTTGTCTTGATCCGGCGAACTGGTCATAATATCGGTTACCTGCGATAGAGTTTTTGGGTCCAATGCCTTGAGAACTGCGCTGTACTTCGTCTTGTCGTCCTCGATGCGTGACGATTGGAACTCGGATTCCACGACATAGAACCAGATATCCGGTCTGTCTGGCATAAAGGCGGGGAGGTGTACCTTTCGCATGCTCGAGAAGAACTCGCCTCGGAAGAGTTCGTTGACTTCTGGGCCCTGCCTGCCTCCGTTGTTGAACATCCCTTGCGGTGTCGACGTAGGTTGATCGCTCGTGCCGGCTCCGCTCGTAGCCGCCTCGCTCCTCGTGTTTGGCCTCTGCTTCTTTGTCCCTTGTCGCCTGTCATTTGTTTGGCGTCTGTCGCGAATTTCGCGTCACTCATCATTGTCTCTTTTTTTTTTACGGTGGCACTTTTTATTTTATCTTCGAGTCACTGAACCGTACACTTTTGTTGACTGCACGTTCTCTTTTGCCTTCCTCTTTTCTTTTTTCCCGTCCACGTGGTCTCGCGCGCGTCTCCTATTTAGCGCGTCTCGTGCGCGCTTCCCGCACTTCGTCTTTTTGTCCACGCAATCCGAGTCGGGGTCACCAATTTTGGGGGTTTGTCACGTACCCCAATAACGTAATTATAAGAGGGTTTTAATTTCTCAATATATTTATTGGTTTATAATTGTTCTTTATTTTGTAATCAGTCTCATTTCCTTTATCGACTATGACTCGCGTGCCGCTCGTTTCTTAAACCGGAAGAGAATGAACCGCTACGTATCTAGCGGGTAGCTGAAAGAGCTGTTTCCCCTAGGCGTCCCAACGCCGGGGAGTTATAGTTTGCTTCCGTTGTCGCTGTGGTGCCTTTCCATGTGCGACCTTCTCTGTCGGTACAACAGCTTGAGCAGGTGACGATTCCGCCATAGTTACTTCGGAGACCTATATGTGTTGACTTCATATAAAATGTACTACAGTCTAATCTCTTACGGTTCTTTACAGTTTCGGTCATTTTATGACAGTTAATAGTAATTCAGATACAGTAGTACACAATAATATCCAATAGTATGTATATTAACGTGAAACAAAAATTCGCTAAATAAATGTCCACGCGCAGTCGAAAACGTTTTTGCATGGGCGATGTGAATACTAAGTTGCACCTCGTTCGAGCGAGTTTCTTGTTGAGAGGATCGCATGCGGAAAAGAGTGAGAGAGACAGAAGAGGTAGTGAGCGCGGAGCGCGCGCCTAGTGGGGGTATGCGATATATAAGAAAAACTCTTCCCCTTGGGGGCTATTGGTTTATTATTCGGAGGTCGGACTGTATTTGACGACATTTGACCGATCGCGAAAATTACCCTTCATTTACAGTAGGTAAATGAAGGGTAATTCAGGTGATTCAGGTAAATGAAGGGTGTTCAGGCCAGTAGATCGGTCGAGGCTATTTAGGAGATTTTGGGAGAGAACACTGCCTCCACCCCATCCGGTCGCCAAGGTTTACCGGCAGGTTCGCTGCTTGGTGTAATGCTTTTTTTTTAATTTCCATCGAACTCAACCACTTTGGTTCTTCGCTAAAGGATCCCGCCCATCGTTAAGGTAATCCTATCGCCAGGCTTCAATCAATAGGATTTTCATTTTTTTTAGCTTCACCAAATACATTAATAATCGTCACCGTAACATTTCCAGGTTGGTTATCGACCTAATTACAGAGAACAAAATCTAAAATTGCGTATTTTTGTGAAGGCGACGCGATGATCCACAAAAATCCAATTTCCGGTCGCTGCAAAAGGGTATATAATAGTGGGAATTCGTCGGATTCTTAAAAATAATCAGATTCACATACTTAACACTTGTAGTAATCTGATGCCCTCCGAAAAAAAATCGCTTATTGACCTAATTTTTATGTAACATCAAGTTTAATTTGAACTTCCGGTATTGGACTTATTGCCGCTTGCTACGTTAAAGCGACGTGACAGCAAGGCAACAACTGACTGTAGTCCTAACCTTATCTCACTCATTCGAATTTCCACACATATTTCATTTTTAACCGACATATTTCGGCGACACAAATTTTCCACGCTTTTTACCAGTCATGACCCGAATACACGGTCTTACATACAGGTCTGGAAACGGCCGTGGTGGGGGTAGGCACCGTTAACGAACTCACGTTTGTTTCCAATTTTCGCCACTACATGGCATTGCTATCGGCGTGTACGTGTGCGACAAGGACAGAACAGCTTCCGTCCGTCTCTCTCACTCTTCTCGATGATCCGAAATGCACATTACCTTTTTCGTGTGGGGCGAAGGGGGAATAGAGGTAGATGAGAAAGAATTGTGGAATAAGGACGGGGGATTGTGGAAGAGAATAGAAGTCGGGCTTGTAAAAAGGGGAAGATCCTGTATGGCTGGAAGAAGACCAATATAAAAATTTAAAAAATAAATAAAAATACTTACGTTTTTCGAGTGAAATGGATTTTTATTCGCATTTTATTCCGAGTTTCTTTCGATGACGAAAGTAAAAAAATACGCAGCACATGGAATGTTAAATATACAAATACATTTATTGGTTCGTCAGTTTAGAAAGCCCTGAAACAACGGTCCACCTTCGCCAGCTTTATGAATATTTTTCAAACTACAAATGCTCGTTGACGCAAACAGAGGTTATCGAGAACGTTGTCATAAAAAAATGGAGTAATAAATGGCATGGGGCACGGTCTAAGACAAGGCAAGGGGCGAAGGGAATGAAAAGTGAAGCTCGTAACGGTGCCTTGCGACTCCATTGAAATCTGGCTTCGTTTCCAGACCTGTATGTAAGACCGTGCCCGAAAACAATGCTTTATATTTCCCGCACCTGACATTGTTTTGGCAGATCGACGTTGAAAAGCATGGAGGTTAAACTGGCCTGGTTGAGTAAAAAGAGACGGAGATAGGACCAATGTTGCCAAATATCAAACCAAAAAATACTGCGCGAATTGTTGGAATAGAATTTTTTATTTTTCTTATTAAATATGAACAGTCATTAACGGGAGATATATACCTAGATGGTCGAGGTCGAGGATTTAGAATCTATGAACATTCCATCGACCGTAAAAGACCTACACTATGGGCCTGGTATCGATGATTCCATGTAAGTTGACAAATTTCATGATTTATTCATTCCCAAATTTTCAAACGCGTTTTTCTCAAAACCACGTTTTTCAAATCGGTACCCAAAATTTCTCGAAAACCAATGAACCAATTGCCTTGAGGTTTTTTGTGGTTATTCTATACACCATTATCTATACTTGTCATAGGATTTTTTTTTCCGTTAGTTAGTTTTTGTTTTATAGGCAAAATAATAACTAATTTTGGACCGGTGCGATGGTCTAGTGGTTAGCGTGCTCGCCACTAAACCAGCGGACCGGGAGGTCCCGGGTTCGAATCCCGGTCGCGTACAATTTTGTCGTGAAATGTTTTTCTTCGGCATTTCGCGGCGAAATAAGACTAGTTCCACGACCGGGAGGCGAATTCGATGACCGACTGTATTGGTATATAGGTTTTCCGCAGTTTCCCTATACCCATGACAGAAAATGTCATGATGAATATAATACGGAGGGGGAAGTCGGCTGCGGCCGCAAGAGGGGGGAACAGAGAGAAAGATGGAGAAAAAAAGGAGTAAACAGTAGAGGAAAGAACGGTCATAATGTGGGGAAGAATAGGTAACAAACGCGAAAAGCGGTGTATCTAAGGAAAAAACCAATAATAACTAATTTTTGGCCCAAAAATCACTATTTATATATATGTCCGCTTGGCAGATAACATATTTGTGCCCGATGGTGAACTATACGGCAACTTTTCATGGTTAACAAAGTGTCGACAAAACGTAAACTCTTATCTGTTGTCGGTACGTTAGCATAAAGTCATCAAATCGATATATCTGAAAGATATCTTCTTAATGGCACAAAAATGGCACGATGCCACTGCCATCTAAAAGTCGTCAAATAGGCATCCGAACACGGTCGTATATACAGGTCTGGGCACTCCCGTATATTCCGTATACCCCAAAGCGTGCCTCTATCTGACGCCTCTCTTTGCGGAATTGGCCGCAAAAGCGTGGAGCGCTGCTTTCTCGGAGGCATGTGCGACAGAGCGCGATGTATGCGCGTATGCGAATTGTCTTTCCCTTCACGTGGCTGTGATGAAAAATTAATACATCCTAAATAATTAGTCGAACAGAAAAACTACAACCATAAACCGAAAATATGAGCGATGAGCCATTAGTTAATGATACTCATCGTCTTTGCCATGGATATGCCGATTTAACTATCGCTCAAACCAATTACATTTTTTTTCGTTTACGGAAAAGAAGAGCATTCGAAATTTACGTGTAGCACGCATTCCTTTCATTAGTAGTAGTAGTAGAAACGTAGTAGAAAATATCAGTAGTCATCATTGGGAATTTTAAATAATGAAACGTGCTCCGGGTTATTTATGTATCCACTTCTGCATCCCGGAACATGCACCGCTTCGGCATCGCAATATATAGATACTTCATCTTTTGTTATTCCGTATTGAATAAAAACCGTGGCTACGATACACTCGAAACCACCCCGCCAAAACGAGGTTAGGCCACACGTACATACGACCGTCACCATAACAACGTGCATGCCATGCCCCGTAAACGCGGTATAAACAAAAGTGCCTCTCCTTCACTAGCGCCGTGCTGGAATGCGCAAATAGAGGCGTCACTTAGAGTCACGCATTTTTGAACGGAGTGCCCAGACCTGTATATACGACTGTGCATCCGAATAAGGTTGACAAACCGACAGTAAACGGTATCGAAGAGTACTATCGAAAGGATATCCATTTATTAGCGAAACACACACACACACACAACAATATCCTATCCATATCTTTATAAAAATTAACCTATTAATAGTCTAGAATATTTAATATAGCTCAATATTCTAGACTGCTAATAAGTTCATTTTTATAATAAAGAAATTGATAAGATCATGTCATGTCGGTCGGTTTCGAAGTGGGTTAGGTCATTGTCATGTCGGTTTCGAAGTAGGTTAGGCCATTATAAATAAAACATCAAACAATTAATTATAAGTGAAATATAATTTAATATTATAAAAAAGCTACAGTCATTATTGGACTTCTTTCCCGTTACGGTCACGTCTTTTGACGGTTGCAATGCTCCGAACGATCCCTTGTATAACCTCAAAGGCAGACGTACGCTTTTAGAATAAAAAGACAGTACATCAAATACATATATGTACTCACAGAGACGAAAAGAATAGTAGGATAAAAGGCACTCACGTATATATAGTTCAACACCTTTATTTTTTCAACTACTTGCTATTACACACAATGTTTTGCCCGTGAAATGAAATATGACACGCTACATTCGCACTATGAAAAAAAATGATCCGTTTAATATCATCTTTAGGACAACATTTCGATGACTTTTTAATATTCCCCGCCAATACCAAATATCTTAAAAGACAGCACATTACCAATATCTGAAATATGTCGTGAAAAAGACATCTTATGTAATTCGTATTTATGATGTCCTTTGGACAACGTTGGACTAGGTACAATTGATAACAGTAAATAGATAACTTTAAAATATCATCCATTTGATAATATTTTGGGATACCTTTTAGACATCCGTTTTCATCGCCAAAAGATATCATAAAAAATATAACTTTACGGCAGCATTATACGGGATGTTGTTTGAAAGATTTCGAATAGTTATCTTATGGTCATGTCTTAGAGGTAACCTGACAACGGTAACGTATCGATGTCAATTGGACATTCATGCTGCCTGGGTAGGTATAGTCAGAACATAACCTACTTGCAATGATGGGTAGAAAAACGTTAATCCGTTAATCGTCAATTAATGAAGTTAACGTATTTCTTAATGATTTAACTTTTAAGTTAAATTCAAAAACCATTAACGGTCTTATTAACTTCCGTTAAATTTCACTTCCGTTAATTTAAGTTCATTACTTCGTCGTCGCGACGACCGCCACGCCCATGCGGCAGGCGGCGAACAAATGAAGTGCGCGGCGCAAGTGCGAGTGAGATGAGTAGCTACGCGGACGCTATGCATAGCGTGCGTGTAAGCAGGAACCCTATACTGCGTTCAACAAGATAACGACACACTTCCGAACCCAAATTCGTCTGGTGCGGTCAGATCCTGCTGCTTCTTTACCCTCTCTACTTAGTTTTTTTATTTACTTTCGTTACCTAGCCTACCCTACTAGGCCTTATTATACTGTATGTCCATCTACTGCAGTACTATGTGCCCCTGCTGTTATAAAAAAGTAGTTATGTATTAATCTGACTATAAAATTCTTAATTGACTGGTTAGTTTTTAAAATAATTCCTAGGGAAAACATAATAATAAGAATAACCTACAATTTCATTTAAATTGTTAACTTTAACGTGCGTTAGTTTTTCAAGCAACTGCCGCTTTAAAAATTAACGAAGATAACTCTTTGAGTAGCGTAATAGCGATTAACAAAGTTCATTTTTGGATTAACTTTGCCCACCTTTGCCTACTTTACATAAAAGGTGTCTCAAAATGACCTGACTTTTGAAATTGCGCGCCATTTTTTGTGTGGCGAATATTGAGTACTAATCTTTGTCAGCTGGCATCACGAAGTATTGCGGTTTAGTCATGGAGAATTACACGATCGAGCACTGCATAGCTGCATCCTTTCCGTAGCAAATAGTAATATAATTCTTGCAGACGAAGTTTCATAATCGTGTTATCTCGCGCCGCGGCGATGTGAATTGGCCACCAATATCGTGCCATTTAACGCCATTGGACTTCTTTCTTTGGAGTTTCCTGAAAGAAAAAGTGTATGCCAATGATCCACAGATCATTCCTAAGCTCAAAAAAGCAATAGGGCATCGGAAAACTTTCGAGATAGAGTTTGAAATTAACCATAATGGATATATGTTGTCATGAAAAATGTTATTTTATTTAAATAAAGTTTTTAAGTAGGGGAGACCGGGGCAAAATGGTATAGCGGGGCATAATGGGACCGGGGCAAAATGGGACCGGGGCAAAACGGGTTTGGGGCAAAATGGAATAGTGAAAATCAACACTGCTGGAAAATACGTCATTGGGGCAAAACGGGACTGGGGCAAAATGGGCCGGAGAAAATCAGGCTCCTCAGAAAGAGGCGGTTGGGGCAAAACGGGATCGGGGCAAAATGGGACAGTGGAATAATTCGATGCAGAAACGAAAGAAATGCAGGGGTAAAAAACGAGGGGTAATAAATGAGTGAAAACAGGTTTTATTGAATGTTACACGATATTTGGGTCACACTCTACGATACTATAATTTAACGGTGGCAATGTTTAATTTTTATTGCTTGTTTAACTAAGCTAATTTTTATCGGCACAATTGTCGCAAACGTACTCGATTAAGTTATCGTCAGCATGGGCACATGAATAGTGGGCCCATTTCTCTTATGAATTACAACGAATCCAGGATTCTTGGATTTCGAATATAAGCCCCCGCAGAAAAGGCTCCCCATGAAATCGACGGATATGTGTCGACAAATATATCGGTCAGTCCGTATTATCTGCGTATATGTGGACTGAAACGAACCACAAGCACCATTTAGATTAGATTATGTTTCAACAGCTCTTTCATAGAGCCGAAGCATGAATTTTCCTGTCATCCCATTTTGCCCCAAATTCAGCGGGCTGCGACACTTCATTTTTGTGTGTCCCATTTTGCCCCGATTCCATTTTGCCCCAATTTGATATTCCACTCCTCTCTGTCCCATTTTGCCCCAAATCAAGCACCAAGAAACTTCATTTTTTGCTATCCCATTATGCCCCGATCCCATTATGCCCCAGTGCCGTTTTGCCCCGGTACCGTTTTGCCCCGCTATACCATTTTGCCCCGGTCTACCCTACATAAAACTATGTCTAAATGTTATTTTTTTTTATTGCCGCGCAAACGTTACATTACGCCATCTCAGAACGCGTGACGTCATATGTGTGTAAACAAACGACAAGCTAACCTCGAAATCAAGTGCAAGGTGTTATTTTTTACGTTTATGTGAAGTTTGGGGCTGCTGGCTAAATCCTAGTTCCATGTAAGAAATAACGTAAACAAGAGAGAAAAATACGCGCATGGAAACGTTTGCTTACACACGAATGACGTCATACGCTGTGATTGTTGTTTCATTGGACGTGAAGAACAGATTTACAATTTTTGCATCATTAGATTTGATTTATTGACTTAAAAGTATAAACCATTATTATTTAACAAAGATATTGATTAAATGATCGTTTTTATTGTTTAAAAATTCATTCTAACTACATTTTAGATTGCTTTCTGATTACCGTCCGATTGCCTATGCACCATTAAGGGGCTATACCAGTATGAACGCTGAAAATTTGGGTGATTTTCGGGATTTTTTTGGAAGAAAGTACTCATTTAAATGTTTCGGAAAATTAAGAATATTTTTGGCTATATTTTACCTATATTACATCATTGTTTCATAGAAAAATATTGAGATCCAAGCGACTTATGCGCTGCCGTCGGGGGTGCCAAAAAAAAGTTCCACCACTGCTGACATGATTCCAGCCGATTGAGTAGCTGAAACCGAAAAAGGAAAAAATGTCGTTAAACTGGAAGGTATTTCCTGTACAATGACGTAGGATTTTCGAAAAATATCAAAATCTAACCAAATGGCGTCGTTATGAAAAAAAGTATTTTTTCTTGCCTATAAAATGGTCGTTTTTTCGATGTCAAATCGTCCATTTTCGTCCAATTAAAAATATCCTACCTCATTGCAGAGTAAATATATTCAAGAGAACTCAGTTTAAATTTCAAGTGAATCGGATAATTGCTCTTTGAGTTACAATGCCAGCAAATTTGGAAAATCTCATTTCGAGAAAAACGCGTTTAAAAATTTAACTATCGATTTTTGCAGGATAAAATGATTAGGCCTTGAAATTTTGCACAGTATATTCTTGAAAGTATAAATTGTCGAAAAAGGCAAAAAAAATCGATTTTTCGAAAGTGTCACACTGGTATAGCTGCTTAATGAAATTAGCCCGCAGTTATGCCAAAATGTTATTGAAAATTTCTTCAAAAAATGAACGCCTGTAAGTAGGGACGAGGCGGCCATCTATTAGCTATTGTGTTCCACACATAACCTTCACGTTTGTACCTTATATTAAAATAAAAATATGCGTACGTTTCAAATAACACGTTATATTAATAAATAAAAATGTCAGGTTATTTTGAGACACCCTATAGTAGGAGCAGAGTAAAATAAATAAGTTCTAAAGATCCATATTTCGGAAACTACTGCAAGTCGCAAGGAATTCGTTTGCGGAATATATTTAAACTGTCACAAGGCAGGGCTGTGTAAAATTTCAGCTCGATCGGTGGTTTACCTTTTTCGAAACAAATGCAGGTTACCTCGACTGGTAAAGTAAATTATCGCCCATAAAGTGGCGTTCATTAAAAGTGCGGTGCCTTGGTTGATTGAGACTTGCATTATAATAATAATAAGGTCGTGACGAGGGTTCATTTGTAGAGTAAACACGCTATGTATGGGCCCCGTTACACAACTCGAGTTGACCCGAATTTAAAGACGCATGGACCAACTAGAAATCACGTTGAGCCCAGAACCCCTTTAAACTCGGGTTAACACGAGTTGTCGAACTGGGAATAACAGACACGCGGCACAGCCTTAAGGATGTTCGGTACGGGCGATACAATGTTGCCATGGTAAACCATGTTAAAAACATTAAAAAAATTTCAAAAAGTTCGGAATTTTATAAAATTTGGTGAACATATTCTTTAGTGCCAAATTTGTCAATACAAATTTTTTCAGATTTTTCTTTTGCACAGTTATCGAGTAATTTAACACTAAAGTTCATGTGTATAACCATAGCATTTCCATCTCGTAAGTGTCTACGCGTGGATCGCACGGCGGACGAAGACGCGGGTTACGCAAGGTTTTGACATTAAGCGCAAATTGGCGGTAGGGCAAGCTGCGTGGATTATTGAAATTTCGTATAGAGGACGAAAAACGAGATCGAGTAGCGCGAGATTATCTTTGCTATTCGACGCTCGGAGGATTACTGAATTTTCGGTAAGAACGCGCGTATTACCGGGTGCGAGGATCGCGAGGGCCGAAGGGTAATTCGGGAGTACGAAATCGCGCTTGTTTTTGCGTACGTACGTCATAATCCGTCGCGAAGAGCCGGGACTACAATCGCGCATAGCAACAGGAATTTGTAAACGCTTTAAATTTAATATTTGAGAATGCGCTAAATTGATGGAAATTCGAACACTGATCGAGTTGAAACTTTGCATAGACCTTCGGTTTGACATGCTAAAAGAACCCCAAGAAGGTTTCGGCCACTCGTAAAAGTTTTTGAAGTACTGCATTTTAAAAGTTATTTATTTTTCTGCGCGCTTACATATCTACACGCAGTGGGCGATTTTCTGCCTATACTATACGTAATCGCGCTCTCCGTTCTTTGCGGATCCTCGTTTACGGCATCTAGTCATCGGGGGGAAGTACGAACGGGGCGCCCTATACTTATGCATGGGGCCGATTGACCGTTACCAACTGTTAGCTACAAAATAATCGTCATATTAAACGTACGTTTTCGAACAATTTTTATACATTTATTTATATAAATATACATATTTGAACATTCGACGACTACATGAAATATTAATCTGAAAGAAATAAAAAAACTCAACACTTTCCGATATTCTCAATATATGCTATGTTTAAAAAATAATCTGCTGCATTTGGTCTTTCCCTGGAATTTCCGGGAAACTTATATTTTGGGAACTTAGATCTCTAATAAATATTAAGTAATTATTACTAATTAAGAGAATAAGAATAAATAGTATTCCTCGTTAATTATCCTGACCGAGTAGTTTGAGGGCTCCGGGCATAGTTACCGAATGTGGATAAGGGAGGTAGCATTTGTGCCATCTACGATGTTGCCATGTTTGCACAGCCTAAGGCCGACCGCGCACTACGTAAAAAAATCCACATATCGCCGTTCCAACTTGTGTCCTTGAGTCAATTTCAGGGCCAACAATTCTTATTAAATTGTCAAATGTTTTTATGATCATACATCTTATTTTTTTAAACCTCTAGATGGGTCTGAATGTAGTTAAGGATGTACGGTGATGGAAGCGAGTCCAAAATAAAAGACCGATTTTTTTTAATAGCATTGTCGAGAGCTTCGTCCATGCATATGCGGAGTTTCCACGAGATTTACCGTACAGTTTCCGAGTTATTAACTGTTAAAGTTGGTGAATTAGTCACACGTAGACGACAAAATGTGCCTGTCCTCTCATATATCGATTTTTTTGTACTACTTGGAGCCAAGATACACGTAAAAAAACTGACGGTCGCGTTCGTTGGTTCGTTGTGATCAATAAGGCAACTTGAATTGGAAAGCTCACCGCAGAAATAAGCAATAAATTTAGAAATAAAGTCGCGAAAAACCGAAGTATTCGGAGAGAGAGACGTCTGGTGACGTAACCGCAGTCATCTTGCTCGAAGTGTGGCAACGCCGGATACCCGCGCAAATTTGATTCGTCTATCGGATATTTTCAACGCGAATTAAAAATATGACTGTGTGAAGCCGCACGTTTTTTAATCGATTATAAAAGGCCTTTCGTCGATATTTACTTAAAGTTCTTTTATGTATAGCTAAGGCATCTCAATCTTTCTGGCGACATGCATACAACGCATTTATATGTAAATTCAGCATGGAAGAACTGTCATATAAAATGAAAGTTCGTTTTTATATCTGCAAATATTGTAAAAATTGGGAAAGGGGAAAATGACATAACAATCGATGAAATATGTTTTGACTTTGGACAGATTGGACATTGGATATTGAGGTTAACGTCAACGCGACGTTTTTCATTTGCATTCGCAATATCATCTTTTCATTCTCTAATTCTTGTCCGACAGAATCTACCTTTGTCTCTAAACTGGACTTCAGGTACAATCCTGTTACTCTCTTGATAAACTTCTACAGTACCTATTTTCATTCTCCATGTTTACCGGCTACAAAAAATAATAAGCCGAGCGCGTGGGACCGATGACAGCTATCGAAAATGCGACGATGCTAAACGTCGACGGTATGGCGCACTACTGAAGTCGAGTAGTAGATTATTACGTTTGTTCTCATATTATAAAAATAATAAGTAGCTTGAAATTCAATACTTAAAAAATATTTCTCGAAAAATAGGCCACACACATATGTCTAAAACGTAGCGGTATTATGGCGGAAAATAGACTCTTAGTTTACTAGCGTGGTCACCACCGTACCTCCTTAATGAATGTACCCAATACTGCCTGCGCTTATATTTTTTTGGGCACTTTAATAATAAATAAACGCAAATGCGGACTTTGGTTTCATAGTCCATGGCCGTGTTTCTTCGACAAAGGTTGCGATACGAATGGCAAAACTCACACAAATTTTACCACAGTGCGCGTACTAAATTTATGGCAGCATTTTCTCGTTACGATCTAAAGACGCACCGCGACTCACCCCACCGCAGTGCGCGTTAACCCTAATAGTATGGGTGCTTAATTTTTGCACAAATTCGCGATTAAAAACATCAATAAAATTATAACGGTGCTGTGAATCCTCATTTTCACGGGGCCAAGGGTTAGTCCGATAAATGATCGTACCGTACTTATTCCCTACGGTGGATCGCACCCACACATGTACAGGATGATCAGCAAAGGCGTTATATACTTGCGAAAAAAATTCAGCATAGTGGTAGCATTCGGACCTCGCTCCATAACAACCTTAAACGCGTCACCAGAATAATGTTAATATCGTCATAGATTGTCTGCCGCGAAACCGTCAAGCTTTTGCAGGAAACGTTTTTCCAGTCGAGTTTAATTTCACGATTTATTTTCGGTGACAACTTGAGATGGCACACTTGCACCAAAAAAATCCTCAACTGAAAACATCGCAGTGAGATTTTTTTTCCTTCACGGTTAGTAAGAGGGTAGGTGGAAACGTCCCTGAAGCTCGGGTCCCACCCAAGTGGAAAAAATATGCATCTTTCGAAAGTGGCACTGACAAAGCACAAAAATGTGTGTAAAAAATCAGCGAAGAAAGGAAAGGATTAGGCAATGGAGTGGTTTCGTGTCGCAGAAGAATGTTGAAAATTAAACTTTTATTGAAATTCTTGCTCCCGGTTCCGGGTAATACATTATTTTCATGGATTCTTAAGTTAGGACTCGCACGTAGATTTTTCAATTTTATTTGCTCTCGTATATGTCCATGTTACAGAGTTAGACGAGGGCGTTTCGCCTGCGATGGACCTTCGGATGAGAGTTCTGAACTTGAAGGCGTTTCGTGTCTCGTGCAATTTTCTATGAAAGTTTTCCATCTGAAGACATTTAAGAAGTAGGAACTTCGCCTATTGATGCTAGAAACTGTCGAAAGTATTCCTATGATTCTCCCGTCATAGACAAGTGGCGCACCGCGATCGACCTATAATGAGAGGCGTAGAAAGCGAGCTATACAAATATATGGACATCTATGGCTGATTCAGTACCCCCAGGCAGATGAAAAAGTAGGAAGAATCCAATCTAAGATGTCCGCATTAGATTTTTAGGGAGTGAACAGTAGAAATATTCGCGTGCAACCATTTTTTTGCTTATTGACAATGTCATATAGAACAAATTGTATTCCGTGAATGAGCTACTTGATGTGACTTTCGAAATAAAGATGTTTTAGAAGTTACACAAATCTGCTTTTTCTTCAATTAATCTATAAACTTTTGATTATTATTGTTTTTAGGATACGCGATTTTGATCATCCACAGATATAATAATGAGATCATTTCATCTGCTTGTGGACAAACATTGGCCGTTAACGTCTTTCATTCTAGTCAGTAGAAACGTCTTTGTGGCTACGTGTGTTGTAGTGCACAATGGTAGTGGCTCTGGTTTGTGCTACCGAAGCGGTTGTGCATTCGAGTATTTAATGGAAACATCGCACGTTAAATAGGAAAAAATATTCACGTGATCAGTACAAGAACAGGTTACTGAACGGGAGTACTCACTTCGTTTATTGCTGCTTGGAGTTTACCCCTGGATGGAACCGTACCATAAAATATCTTATCTAAATCGTCTATGTCGTCGGAAGCTGAAGCGAAGGGGGAGATTTTCACCGACAATTGTTTCAGACCAGGGTTTCTCAGTATTTTAAATGTCGTCAATGTGGCGTCTTCGGTATATGATACATCTGTATTTGGCAATGGTATTTCCTTTTGTTTTTCGTTCGATTCGATGTCCACTATTAACTGCAACGTTTCGGGAGAAAACTGCTCAAACGTTCAGGCTGTTAGGTTTAGTTTCATGCGACAAGCTTGATTTAGAGAGTAGCCACGGAACTAAAAGAGGATCCACATAGTTAATTCGTGACTTAATTGGTTTTCTTACTTTAGACGCTAAAACAAGGGTATTTTCATAACTTTTTTTGATAGATTTATATTATAGATATTGATATAAAAGTTGTTACATTAATAAATACACTTTCGAAATACATTTAAAATATTTGTTTTTATGTATTTATGTAACCCAAACAAACTTTAAACGCGTTTCTCTCGAATCAACGTTTTTCGACGGCTTGTTGATAAAATATACGAAACTACTGAACCGATCCTTATGAAATTTTAACCACATATTGTTTACAACTATGGCTAAAGCGCATATCAAGGATTGAAAAAAAATTATATTTACTATGTTTTTTGCCAAAAACGGTGAAAAAATTATTTTTTTTGTTGTTTTTTTCTTCGAAAAACGACCGCCATTTTGATATTTTGCATAAATCAAAGTCGTATGATATGCGCTATAGCCATTAACATACTGAATCAAAAACCGATTGTTCTTTTTGTTTCGGATGATCCATCTCCGAGATTTCATCGACAGCACAGACCTACAATTTTTTCAGAACATTTTTTAACACCCATTTTCGTCAATAAAAAGTGACTTAAATAATAATATATTTTTGAAAAATGTATTTCGGCAGTGTATTTATTAAGTGCAAGAACTTTTATATCAATATCTATTATGTAAATTTATCCACATGTAGGGTGATCGGTAGTGGCCAATGATTTGCCGATGCTCGACGCCAAGCTTGCCAACATTGGCACTCGAGCTTGGCCCGATCATCGACCGAGCCTTAGATGATAAGAGCGGCCCGATATTCGCAATCAATATTGGCCCTAGAATGGCTTATGAGAATCGGCCGAGCATCGCGTAGGAGTTCATTCGAGAATCGGCCAACAATAAGCCCCCTCAAGATTGCCATCATTGGCACTCGAGCTTGGCCCGATTATCGACCGAGTCTTGGCGGATAATTGTGACCCAATATAGATCACCAAAATTGGTCCTGCACTGCCAAAAAAAAAAAAAATTAATTATTTTTGTATTGTAATTCGTCATTACCTGGTCTTTCGAAATAAATTAGGTCGAAGAAAATATTTCACCCATATGGGGCTCGAACCTTGAACTTCCCTACTCATAGCCAAACACGCTGCCACTATGCTACCGAGAGCTTGTGACATTTGAATAGCAGATATGGCATAAGATACTAAATGGATTCTCATCATTATGTGTATCACATAAACTATATCAATTAGTTAATATCATTGTGATAATTAGAGAGTGTTATCGAATGACATGTTATACAATTTTCAAACCTAACCTATATATATAATTCCTCTCTCTCCACCTTCTCTACCCCCACAACCCGTTAATATGTGTGTTGCAATAAAGACAGACCACTAGTTCATTAGTTCAAGTTTAATTTGAATAAATAAATATATTTAAAAGGAATAATTCCAATAATGGAATGCAATAGGAAAAATTTGATTTCACGAAAAATCTAGTTAATTCAATTAAAAAATAAATAAATAGACGCGCTTAGTTAATATTAATAGAATTTTTCTGTCAGTGTAGGATGGTTCATAAAAATCGGTAGAATATCGCGTATGAGCTCGTTCGAGAATCGACCAACAATGAGTGCATTGATTTGGTAGTATATTTGTTAAGAATAATGTCCAATGGACACGTAAAAAGTATTTATCTCGTCTCTCAATGACTTCAACGCGAAACAATGAATCATCAATATACGAATTGCGGTTTGATCATGCGTTACTCGGTCCAACATTGGCCTCGTATCGGCAAAAACATGATTGGCGAGTCTATACTTCGCCAAACATCGGCCTCGTATCGACAAGCCAATGATTAGCCAGTCTACGTTTGGCCGAACATTGGCCGCGTATCGGCAAACCAATGATTGGCGAGTCTATACTTCGCCAAACATAGGCCTCATATCGATAAACCAATAATGAACATGTCTATACTTGGCCGAACATTGACCTCGTATTGGCTAACCAATGATTGGCCGGTCTATACTTCGTCAAATATCGGCCTCGTATCAACAAGCCAATGATTAGCGAGCCTACGTTTGGCCGAACATTGGCCGCGTATCGGCAAACCAATGATTGGAGAGTCTATACTTCGCCAAACATCGGCCTCGTATCGACAAGCCAATGATTAGCGAGTCTATATTTGGCCGAACATTGGCCTCGTATCAGCAAACCAACGTTGGCTAGTCAATACTCAGCCGAGCATTGGCGTACAATTGATCATCGTCCCGCCAACATTGGTCCAAGTATTAGCCGTTACGGTTTGATTGGCGAAACCTACATGGGTCAGAACAATTGACGAAAATAGCCTTTTTAGCGTCCAAAATGAGAAGACCCCTTAATAACTGAGTGTTTCGATATATTAGAAATTCTGATGACGTACAGATTCAGACTCGTAAATCGAAATGATGAATTGCCTGGAATAAATATTTTTCGTTCCCGTACCGTGATAACAGCTATGTTGCACCAAAATTTTTCCTCTAGAGTGAAGCCTTCGTGAGGAGAGATCTTCGTTATCCCGTGTCCCAAATCTATTTGATTTATGTTACCAGTACCGGTTACCACCCTTGTGTCATAAAGGGGTTTGAATGATTTATCCAAGACACAATCTGCCGCGGTAAGCACGTGTCGCGTGGTTATGAGTGCACCACAGCATACATGACGCGTGCCTCGTCTCAACGATACGACATAAGGTGCCGATTCAATTGTTGGGCCGTCTCCATCACTAGTACGTTCCAAACGGATATCCATGGTTTCTACGGCAATATGGGTCAGAGTCAGGGTCAGACATGGGTCTGAATTTTTGAGCGGCAATATTATAAATGTTTTCGAAGCACATCGATATGGCGGACTTTTACGACCACATTGAATCAACATATGATGGATTTCTTACTAATCATATGGAATATGTACCTACACGTGAATTGCGATAACCGCTAACTTTTTCTATCCAAATAAAATGAATATCCTGTTTCTAGAAATCGCCAAGTGTGATGTTTTTTACGGAAGCATCAAGCTCGGAGGAAAAATACTTTGACAATTGCTTCACGCGAATACGACTCGCTTATGATACAGAAGTGAAAAAAAAGTCTTTTAACCCATTAACGCCCAAGAATCGCGATTTTTTCCTTCATTTTCAAGCCAGATTTTTATTATATAAAAAAATCATAAAAAATGAAGAGTTACGTTCCCTAGTATTTTCGAGGGTGCTCTTTCAGAATCTGGGGTCAAAATCGGATTTTGTCCATTAGGAAAAAAAATATGGCGGATTTTAAACAAAAAAGAAAGGGAAAAATCGATGACACTTTTTTTCAAAATTTTTTTTCACCTCGAAGCCGTTGAAAAGTCCGGTTTTTTTTTCAACCATGGGTGCATAAAATAGTGACGATTGAACAATCAATTTTTTAAATTCGTCGTTGTCAACATTTTCACCCCCAAAATGGCGCTTTTCACCTCCTGAGTGACACGAAAAATTTTACGCTCGGTGTCCCAAATGAAAAGTAGTTAGATTTGGACGAAAATTGGTACACGGAGGTTTTTAAGGTCGCTGATTACGATTCTGTTCTCACAATTCCGAAATTCAAAATGGCCGATCCAATATGGCGGACACAAATACAAAAGTTCATTTGAATTGGATAAAACGTGGCACTCGGGGGTTTTTGAGATCGCTGTTTATGATTCTGCTCTCAAAATTCCGAAATTCAAAATAGCGGATCCAATATGGCGGACACAAATGCAAAAGTTCATTTGGATTGGATAAAACATGGCACTCGGGGGTTTTCGAGGTCGCTGATTATGATACTACTCTCAAAATTACGAAATTAAAAATGGCGGATCCAATATGGCGGACACAAATGCAACAGTTCATTTGAATTGGATAAAACGTGACACTCGGGGGTTTTCGAGGTCGCTGATTATGATTCTGCTCTCAAAATTCCAAAATTAAAAATGGCGGATCCAATATGGCGGACACAAATGCAAAAGTTCATTTGAATTGGATAAAACGTGGCACTCGAGGGTTTTCTAGGTCGCTTATTATATTTCTGCTCTCAAAATTCGAAAGCCTTTGGGTATTTAAATACCTGGTATTTTCAGGTATTTGAATACCCAAAAGCTTTAAAATTTTGAGAGCAGAATCATAATCAGCGACCGCGAAAACCCCCGAGTACCACGTTTTATCCAATTCAAATGAACTTTTGCATTTTTGTCCGCCATATTGGATCCGCCATTTTTAATTTCGTAATTTTGAGAGTTGTATCATAATCAGCGACCTCGCAAATCCCCGAATGCCATATTCCATCCGATACAAATGCACTTTTACATTTTTGTCCGCCACATTGGATCCGCCATTTTTAATTTCGGAATTTTGAGAGCAGAATCATAATCAGCGACCTCGAAAACCCCCGAGTGCCACGTTTTATCCAATTCAAATGAACTTTTGCATTTGTGTCCGCCACATTGGATCTGCCATTTTGAATTTCGGAATTTTGAGAGCAGAATTATAATCAGCGACCTCGAAAACCCCCGAGTGCCACGTTTTATCCAATTCAAATGAACTTTTGCATTTGTGTCCGTCATATTGGATCCGCCATTTTGAATTTCGGAATTTTGAGAGCAGAATCATAATCAACGACCTCGAAAACCCCCGAGTGCCACGTTTTATCCAAATCAAATGATCTTTTGCATTTGTGTCCGCCATATTGGATCCGCCATTTTTTATTTCGGAATTTTGAGAGCAGAATCATAATCAGCGACCTCGAAAACCCCCGAGTGCCACGTTTTATCCAATTCAAATGAACTTTTGAATTTGTGTCCACCATATTGGATACGCCGTTGTTTATTTCGAAATTTTGAGAGCAGAATCATAATCAGCGACCTTGAAAACCCCCGAGTACCATGTTTTATCCAATTCAAATGAACTTTTGCGTTTGTGTCTGCCATATTGGATCCGCCATTTTTAATTTCGGAATTTTGAGAACAGAATCGAAATCAGCGATCTCAAAAACCTCCGAGTACCAATTTTCGTCCAAATCCAACTACTTTTCATTTGGGACACCGAGCGTGAAATTTTTCGTGTCACTCAAGGGGTGAAAAGCGCCATTTTGGGGGTGAAAATGTTGACAACGACGTATTTAAAAAATTGATTATTCAATCGTCACTATTTTATGCACCCATGGTTGAAAAAAAAACCGGACTTTTCAACGGCTTCGAGGTGAAAAAAAATTTTGAAAAAAAGTGTCATCGATTTTTCCTGTTTTTTGTTTGTTTAAAAGCCGCCATATTTCCTTTCCTAATGGACAAAACCCGATTTTGACCCCAGATTCTGAAAGAGTACCCCCGAAAATACTAAGGAACGTATCTCTGCATTTTTTATGATTTTTTTTATATAATAAAAATCTGGCTTAAAAATGAAGGAAAAAATCGCGATTCTTGGGCGTTAATAGGTTAATTGGAATGATTGCCGTCAACATGTTGATTGAAAATACATGCAATCGGAAAACGAACGAAGCGAACATTGAAAACCCTGTAGAGCATGCATTCGAGAAATGCAATGAGATTGTAAACAAGAGTTGTGCTGAAACACAATTGTTGAAGATTTTTTGGCGGTCCTAATGTTTGCATTTACAAAAATGCTGACGGGCGTAGTCGCTAACATCAAACGATCAATTTAAAGTATGCGAAGGTATCTCCTCTTTAATGGTTACGTTACGTTATCCGTATCAATTGTTATAAATAATCATTCAATAATGGCGAGCCTCTATTACTTTATCATTAATTAATTTGTTATTGAAGTTTAGGTCTTAAAGCTCTTTGTCTTGGCTTTACGATCAGTCGTTGATGCAGAGAGTCACAATGCTTGTCTAATAAGATTCTCGCTCTAACCTCATAAGACCCATTTTAAATGTACTTACCGCCAATTGCAAGGCACGCGAATAACAAAATTATCTTCATGATGGCTGGTCTTCAAAAAATGCAGCGGGCTTGCAAACGCACACCTAAAAGTATTTTCGTCAAAAAATGTCATTGTCACATTTATGTACCAGAACAAATGAAAAATGCAATAAAAAAGTAGGAAATGTACGTGAAATACTAAATTCCTTTCGCGGAGGGCCATATTTTGTGCACGGAAAAAAGGAAACAGCGAAAATCACAGTATAAACCGCATAAAAAACAGGGTGCCATATTTAATTTTACAGTAAAACAGAGTAATGTAAATCCTGTCCTACAAAAATGACGAATGTTCCTGTACACACTGAGATTTTTACAGTTATACTGGCTTCTTTACAGTTCGATATGGTGAATACATCAGTGTTTTCAGTAAAAATATTCAACTGTAAAATTTACATGAGATCACTGACTTTTATACTGTACGCAAACTGCAAGGGTTACAGTGTACACTGTATTGAGTACAGAGTGATTCATTACATTTCACAGTGTGGCACGGTATTTTTACTCTTCTTTCGACAGTTCGTGACGTCATCTGTGCACTCTGAGATTTTTACAGTTACACTGATTTATTTACAGTTTGGTATTGTGAATAAATCAGTGATTTCAGTAAATATATTTAACAGTAAAATTTAAATGAGGTCACTGATTTTTATACTGTACGTAAAGTGCAAGGGTTACAGTGTACACTGTATTGAGTACAGAGTGATTCATCAAATTTCACACTGTGGCACGGTAGTTTTACTCTTCTTTCGACAGTCCGTGACGTTATCTGTGCACTCTGAGATTTTTGCAGTTACACTGGTTTATTTGCAGTTTGATATTGTGAATACATCAGTGATTTCAGTAAAAATATTCAACTGTAAAATTTAAATGCGATCACTGATTTTTATACTGTACGCAAATGAGGCACGAGGTGAGGCACGAGGCCAGGACACAAAGGATTGCCAGTTAGTAGTGCGTGGTTGATGGGACGCGGCATCGAAATTTGTGCGACAGAATTCAAGAAATTATAAAGAGAGATTTTTTTGTTGTTAAAGGTACGTTCTTGTCTAATTAGAACTTGTCTCGCGCGTGGGGTGAGACACATGGCCAGGACACAAAGGATTGCCACTTAGTAGTACGTGGTCGATAGGATGCGAACGTTGAAATTTGTGCGACATAATTCAAGAAATTATAAAAAAAAGAGAATTATTTACAAAAAGGTACGTTCTTGTGTATGTGACTGATTTTATAATATTTTCTACACAATCTTTTCAAACTTCTTTTATGGATAAACTTCTTTTTGTGTGTCTACATAAACTCTGTCGATATAACTGGCGCATTCATTGTACATAATACAGATTAACCAACTGTCAAATCACAAGTTTTGTTCAATTTATATTTCAGTGTTGAACTGTCCAAATTTATTTTTGATTACACTGTATTTTGGACTGTGTGTTCCAGTAAAAGATACAGTAGAGTGGTTCGTATTCGAGCATGATGTATTTTGAGCACTGTGTTTCAGTAAATATCGCTGTGCAATCGCTCGAGGCCAATGCGAACTGTGCAGCCACTGTATTTTGTACTATTTCTTTTTTTCCGCGTGGGAGCATAAAGAGGACCCATCTGAAACGTGGGTAAATTACAGTGGCGCTTAATAAAAATAAATCACAATCAATTATTATATCCAATGACGAACTGAAGTAAAAAATTTTGCGCCAATTTAGTAGATTTAGCGGTTTTTACATTTTCTCGAAAAAGTCGCGGCTACGAAAATTCTTCGGTTAGTCGCAGTTTTTCAAGTTTTATCGTTAATATTTTCGTTAAACCTTCGGTGACCCCCTGTTTTGATTGTCGTTACGGAATCTTTAGAACGTTTTACACGCGCGATCAGTTTATATCAGCCATCTACAGTTATTAAGTGGATAAATTATTAGATAGGAATGTGGCCCCCATGTCATCTCTGTGAAGTGCCGTATGAACGAGACGATTTTTAGAGCCGTGATTTTTCGTTCAAAGTTCGGGAACATGGTTCGAAATTTCACCAGCATATTAGGATGTATTTTTACTTCGTTGTAGTCGAAAATGAATTAATTGTTAAATATTCGGGTTCGCAAAAGGAATACCTTAATAACTGCTCGGTTTGATGAGTTTGTGACAATCCGTTCGAAAACTTTAGTTAAGGGGAAGGTAGGGGTTTGCACTTTTGAAAAATCGATTTTTTCCCCGGCTTTTCATATAGTTAAACACTTCAAGAATATAAACCCAAAATGTCAAGTCAATCAGAGCAAAACTCTCGAAGTTATTGACTATTTAGTCCCGCTCCTCCAACACTGTAGCTCAGACGTCTCCAAACTTCAAACGCGTTTTTCTCGAAACCACTTTTCCCAGTCCGTGTCCACTTTTCCCAGTCCGTGTTCACTGACATTTGAAAACTACATGACCGATTTATGTCAAACTTGGTACACACTTTCTACATATAAAATACCTCCCCCAAACGGTTAGTTTGAGTTTTTTTACATTGAGGGGGTTTTCCACCTCCAAAATGGCGGAATTTTCTCGTGAAAAATAACGCTTTTCACTTTACATGACCACCAAAAATTTGGAAATAAAAAAAAATTATCAAAGACCGTTGGGGGGAGGATTTGATGATACTTTGACTAAATTTTAATGGTACTTGATTTCAGATAATTTATAGCTGAGATGCAGTGAACACCGCAAATCGTGTTTTTCCAAAGGCGTTCTTGGAATAGCTTTGACACCGGCTTATTTGTGGATATTTTCGCGTACAAATTTCACGGAATGTTCTTGAAATGACACTTAACAATGTACAAAAGGTTTCAATAAATTTACTCTATCCATATAGATGAATAAAAATCGCAGAAAAGTATTTTTTCACGCTGAAACCCCTACCCACCCCTTAACGAAAGATTAAATTCACTCAGCTAAATCGATAGGATATTGAAATCGGCCATGTACAATGAGGAAAAACTCTATGATATTTAAAACAAATACCCGTGGTGAAGATAGATATAAAGAGAAATAGCCCATTGCCAAAATAATATACGTATAGCTGAGATAGCTATACATAAACCCAGCCAGTAAACGATGGTTACTACATAAGTATAAGTATACGTATATATAACTTACTATCTTTTAATGGGAACTCTTTCAATTCAGTTCAAAACGGTTATCTGGGGTAATTATATTCGTGAAATTTCCATTCGAGAAAAATGTTACCTTATTGATTCTTTTATAGTTGTATTTGCGTAATTAACGCCGGCAAGATCGTGATTCAGATGAAATTGCTCTGCTTGGAAGCTACCAACGTTGATGACGCGAGACGGGAAAAGAAAACAATGTGTGATTTTAAAACTCTGCTCAGATTTATATAGGCAAATGTGTATGCATCACGATGCATGGCATATGAATTTCTACCTTTGTGCGACTAATTATTCATTTCTTCATCTCTAGTCCGAGTTCTAACAATGACCAGTGAATTGGTAACTTCGAAAGGAGTTATCGCAAGAACTACATATCGCTCCTACCGCTATGCATATTTCACGCAAATACATCGTCGTCTCATAAGCTGAATGTAAACAAATTCTTGGAAATATGGTTTTGTTTTGCATTTAGAAAATGTACGTAATTGTTCTTTGTACATATTGCTAGTACACAGATCGGATCATGGAATAGCGATTGCAAAGATCGGGAAAAAAATCACTGCAAGAGGTATTCCCCGATTGATAGAGCAATCTTTTTTTTTTCTTAATAATTGGACCCATCGAAAATAATTTGAATACGATTAGGGTTTTTCAACCGATTGTTTAGTATGTTTGGGTAAATAGCATCGCCGTTACCATCTTTTTTAATATTTCATACACGATAAAAAGTAAAAGATAAACACCTGAAGGCATATTAGCGGGTCTACATAACCTCGGGACCCAAAAAACGGGTAGATGTTCAATATTTTAATCTGATGACAGTATCGGGAAGACGAGGTGGGATTTTTATACACAATTAATACATGGTTTTGCCAAGTGTGATTTTTTTATGGGAAGATCATCTACCACTCCTATTTTATTGCTTACTGTATTTTGTCGCATTCACATACGTGGACCAGGGTTTCTACTTGTGGAAGACATGCCGGGCGATTTATGGCTGTATACCCCTTGTTTTCTTCCCTCCCAACATTTCCACATCTCATTCTTGCCCACACCTCCTTTGTTTGCCGTTTTCTTTTCTTATCCTTCCAATAATCTTCAGATTCTCAGCTCTTCTTGATGTATGTGGACCCGCTGCAGTACGATGACTTCATTTTGGTAGTCCACTCTATTGCCAGCTCTACTCCTCCCATACCCGCGTTTCTTATTTTTTGCGATGTTTGCGCATCCCCCGGTTCTTGCATGGCTTATCTCGTTTCTTTTCCCCATTTTGTTGGATTTCCGTTCATAATGTATATAGCTTCCTCCCTTCAGACAAACCTGTGGCCATCTGTAGTTTTCCATGTCCATTACTTTATGAAGTTATTATTTAAACATAGTGCCGCCTTCGTTGCACGGCCAATAATCAGTGCGAGGCTAGCAGCTCGGATCGATGTTATAACAATCCGTTCAAAAACTAAATTTTACAAAAGATAAAATTTACTAAGATCAATAAATTAAGCGTAAAAATTGGTCGTTTTCATTGAGGGACAACTTTATGGAGGTTACCACGAGCACCCGTGGTAAAGATAGATGTGAAGATAATTAGTTTGTAGGCAAGGCAATACAAATATAAATGACACAGCTGCATTAGGATGGGCTGGCCAGTAAACTGTGATTAGTATCAGTATAAGTATACTTATATACAAACATACAATATATATATAATAGAGGTCTTATATACAATTTTTCTATAAGTATTCTATACATATACACATTATTGTAGTCTTTTAATAAAATCTTATTTGACGCATTTTGAAGTCAAAAAGATAATGTTGGTAATTGTTGGGACTACAAATAAGTCTTTGCCGTTTGACAACAGATGGCCCCACCAGAACGTTACGGTGGAAATAGTCAGATGTAAAACGTCATATCATAAGATTGGGCATCTGGCAAGACCATAATCTTGAAATATTAGCGATTTTGTATCAGCATCACATCATTTTTTTCGTGGGAAAATGTCGATTTTTGAGCCGAATAAGCGTTATTTTCGTGAACTTTATAACTCGTCTTTGCTTCTTTAATTTGGAGAAATCTGCAGCTGAGGCGCATCGATTGCTTGTAAAAGCACATGGTGCTTCAAGTGAGAGAAATTGTCGTGAGTCGTTTCAAAAGTTTAAGAACAGTGAGTTTGACGTCAAAGACAAAGAAGGCAGCGAAAGGCCGAAACGAAGACGCGGAATTAGAAGCATTATCGGAGAGTCATTCGTGCGAAAGCAAGACCCGAGTCGAAATTTTCGAGCCGCGTTCAACCCACAAAATGAAGGCGAGCAGAAATCGGCGTGAGCGGATTATTGGGTATCTAAAGGAGGGTACAATGTTTGAAAGTACCATGCGTTAGAGCCTCCGATGAACCTCCGGCATGGCAGAAAGTAGACTTTTTGACTCAAAGGAGGTCAGTGAGGTTCACAATTGAACCTACGGAACCTCAGTTCGGCCTACTGCGAGCGCTCCCGCAGAACCTACTTCCCCCCCTTTCGGCCTACTGTAGACTGCTAAACAAAAAAATGAATTTATATAGAATCTATTTAAATAAAATAGGTATTTTCCTTGTCTCACAGCCTACTACGATCATATTTCTTTCAAAGATATTTATATATATTAATAAAGATGAGATTTAAATTAATCTTTATTTGCTTACAATGCCCACTGTAAAGCTAAGTGTACTATATGTATAAAATATTTCATAAATCGAAAATAAAATGAACGCCTTAATTGCGAGCTTTACCACAAGGATTTTTCATCCTAATTCGTCATTCCCTGGCCTATAGAAATGATTTTGTTCGAAGAAAATATTTGCCCTATATGCGCCTTGAACCTAGCCTACCTACTCATAACTACGCTCCGCTGCCCCTATGCTACCGAGTGCTTATAACATTTTGGTCGCTGATATGGCATAAGAGACCAAATGAATACCTCTAACTATTAGTTGTATCACATAAGCTATGTGAATTAGTTAATATGATTGTGATAATTAGAGAGTTTCATCGAATAACATGCTATAGATTTTTCAAACAAACACACATATACATATATATAAAATTCCTCTCTCTCCACCTTCTCTACCCCCCGCTCCTTTTATATGAGTGTTGCAATAAAGATGGACCATTAGTTCAATCAAATAGAAAAAAGGTTAACTCTAAGAAAATTCTATTTAAGGTAAATTTAAAAAAAATAACTAGACCCATGCATTCAGTGAACTTAACTAAATTGTTTTTTTGAACAGATGAAGATGTTGAACTGATGAAACCGAATCACAGATTTATTAGGATCAAATAAAATATGTAGTTATTGGACGATATTAAATAGATTCATTTTCTATAAATAAACATTTTTGAAATCAATCATTTTAATGATGGAATGCAATAGGAAAAATTTGGTTCTATGAAAAATCTAGTTAACTAAAATAAAAAAGAATCAAATAGACGCGGTTAGTTAATATTATAATTATTTAGCGGAAAAAAATAAAAATATGCTTCATACATACACGTGGAAATGGTTTTTAAATTTTCGACGTGCTAAAAATGAAAACAAAGAAAAATCAAACATTTTATTTAAAATCGACGGTAATCGGCCGTCGACATTTATCAACTTATTATTGAATAAACAAAAAAACAAAACGAACAAAAACAAAAAGAAAAAATAAAGAAAAAATCGAATGAGGTTGAATTCTAAACCGACAATTTCAATCCTGTAAAACATGAAATAGACTATAATTAACACCCTAACGTTCCATATAGATATCAACATTATATGTTATTTAGATCTACACTGCCAGCCAAAAGTTTTCGGACACTCCACATAATCGCGAAACTTTTGAGCGCTGGATAATTGCCAAATAATGTTAGAGTAATATAATTCATTTCATTTATTATTTCACGAACATACTATAAAGATCTATATAATTAAGTAATTATACAGAGCTTTATACTATCTTCGTAAAATAATTATTATTCTACCATAAGTTTGCAATGATCCAAAGTGATATTAAGTTTTGCAGTTATCTGAAGTGTCTGAATACTTTTGACTGGTAGTGTATATTCCAATATATTAATGCAACCACATATTTCGAGTATAATATATATATATAGTATTATATAATATATACCGTCGCTTAAAAGTTTGGATACACCATAGTCGATATTTCTTGCTGCACGAAAAGTTACATAGCTTCGTAAATAAAAAGATAACCAAATTTACCGAACGGCGTTTTGACGGGAATAAATTCAGCTTTATATTGCTTTTCTGAAATATTTTTTTATAATTTTCTTTTCGCCCCGGTACGCACTTTTATACGTGACTGATTTTCGGCTTCTTTTCGACCATCGAGAATTGGGCGCATGACTTATGCAAAAAAAATTGTTGCGTTTATCCATGATAAACTTGAACGGGGTAGCAAGAAGTCGGGAAGAAGAAGTAAAAAAGACTAATTCTAGATAATGCAATGTAACTCAAGAACTAGAGGGTTTAAGAAGAAACGTCAAGGACGAAAAACGTCGCATAAGCTTATAGTGGATAGACTGACATTTTTAAAGAATTTTCCTGTGAGATTTTTTTTGACAGGAAAACGCCCATTAATCCGATAGAATTGGAGTAAGACTGTATATACAAGCATTCTTTTATGAATTGCCTATAAAATAATAATAAATCGATATTGAGAAAATTTGATTGTTTTCGCATATTAATATTGCACTAATAATTTGATAAGGGGACGATGTATTTTTGTTAATTTCGTCATCGAACGGGTTACCGACCAGGCCACAATGGAATGATGATGGAGGAGATATCGAATTTGGGCCGAAAGCAGGTTAGGTGGGGTCGAGGCAACAGTTTGAGGTTGAAAGCAGGTTAAGGAGGCCTGTGCTCTGCACGTTTCACTGAAACTGGGGTCGAGAGAAGGTTTGGGAGGTCTAGCAGAGGCTACTGTGGGCCAAGAGGAGGTCTCTGCATGGCACTGAACTCGACAAATGAGGTTTCGTAGGTTCAACGGAGGCTGGCGGCTTATGTATTACAAAAGAAATGGGTCCTGCGAGGGTTCAGAGGAGGCTAAAAATTTCGACTCGGGGAGTTCCCGCTAATGACGCATATTCGACTGAAAACTCGACATTTTCGTACGAGAAAAAATATGTGATGCTGATACAAAATCGCTAATATTTCAAGGTTATGGTCTTGCCAGACGCCCAACCTTACGATATGACGTTTTACATCGGACAATTTCAACCGTAACATCGTGGTAAGGCGATCTTTTATGAAACGGCGTAGACTTATTTTTACTCCCAATACATTTTTCACTTTCACTGTATCTGCGTAATTAATCCTGGTACAATCGTGCTTCCCCCGAACGGCGCGATAAAACGAATCGATCAAGGTGAAACTTTGCTACGTCTTGAGTAGAGAAATATATATGACCCACGTTGCGAATTCATTGCATATAAATGTCCACCTTTGTGCAAATAATTATTCACTTCTTGTCGCTTGTCCATGGTCTAACAATGAGCACTAAATTGATAAAACGTCACGTATAGTCGTACAGTCGGAATATACGGAAATGGACCGACGTACAATCGGAATGTACAGAAATTCAACCGACTTCTATTCTCGGAGGCCAGCACGTTGTCAATTTTTTTGTAGGATCTTTGGCCTACCAGGAATGTAAACGAATAGTAATAATAATAATAATAATAACCTAAAGTTTCCCAAAAATTGTATTTTGCGACCACCAGCGACTATTAAAAAGAAACTCCGTTTTTTAATGATATCTTTATTGGAACAGGTTTTATCGAAAAATGCTTCCTACAAAGAATGTTCGGCATAATGTCATCTATAAAATCAGTCCTGTACAATAACCACAAAGGATTCTTAGTTCAACGGTAAATCACCGGTGAACGAGAATTTTTTGTATGTGATTCGTTTATTAGTGAACTTAGTGTTCCGAAACTTAATCAGCATCTAGAAGAATCTATCCCCAAAATATATCTTTTACTTTTATTGTGCTAGGTCATATAGTTAACGAGTAATTACCGATTTATGTAAATCCGGCGCCTTTTTTTGCATCCAAAATCCAATGCATAAAAGTGATTTTTACGATAAAAGATTTTTTTCGAAGATTCGAATGTTTTTCTCATAAACAAATTCAATAATGTACTCGAATTTTAAGGCTACTTCAAATATTCTTTTAGATTCTTGTAGGGCTTTGTAAGACACGCAATTTCCAAAAAAAACTTACTCGATAGCTTCATTACAAGGGAAGATATAGTCATTTTTACGTTTCTTTAATTTGATATTGTTGTTCTCAACATTCTCGGGTTTTTTTTAATTCTCCCGCCGAGGCACCACTCGCCGGGCTTTCGAAAAGCTGAATCATTTTAGCTTGGAAATTGATCATTTACACTAAGGGAAAACTTCATGGTGTTTACGTGAAGCGTAAGTGAAGTTTACGTGAAAACGTAAGCACCCCTGGTAAAGATAGATTTGAATATAATTAACTTGTTGGCAAGGCAATAAAAATATAGTTGACACAGCTACATTAAGACGGTACAGCCAGTAAACTGGTTCGTGTCAGTACCAGATACTCTTTTGACGCCGGTCAAAAAGATAATGTGGGTAATTATATATCTTCAATTCCAATTTGAGAAGAATGTACCTAATTTCTATGTCACTGTTTTTACGTAATTAACCCTGGTACAATCGGGCTTCGGACAAACGTGTGGGAAGATATGTCTCGCTCGACGTAAAACTTTACTACGGCCTAAAACGCTATGCCGGGTGCCCCATTTCAATCTTACACCTGATTTATCTCGAAAAATACTGCTCCGATCAAGTATGAGTATAGAAAAAGATTTAGGGTTCAAACGGGGACGTTAAAAAAATCTTTTTCGGTGCAATATTCAAAATGGCGACGTAAAGATGGCTGACATATTTTTTTAGTGGGATCATAACTTTTTTCTCCAAAAAATTAGTCGGGCCAAAACTAACAACTTTTGTACGATTTTTCAAAAGTTTTATGAAGTCTATAAATTATTTTTTCTTCGAGTCCCCCTTTGTACCCTCAAAGTATCACTACATTTAGTACTTGATCGGAGCAGTATTTTTCGAGATAAATCAGGTGTAGGATGAAAATGGGACGCCCGGTATAAATCACGATGCGAATTTATTGCATATGAATTTCCGTCTTTCATCGAATAATTATTCCTTTCTTCGTCGCTTGTCGGTATTCTAACAATAAACAGTGGATTGGTAAAATGTCACGTAGTCCGGGCGTTTATTTGAATGGAATTCTCACGACAGCTACTGATAATCTCGCTTGTTTCTGCGCTCACGCGACCCGAATTCCAACACTTCGATCACCTCGTAACCAAAACACACGAGACTTCTCCGAAGCATCGCTTTTTTTAGATAAAAATATATATGTAATTTAATTTATAATGTAAATTAAAATCGACATGATTGTTTGCTTTTATTTAGCATAAGATGGAGCAATAACGTAAAAATTACACAGCTCCTAAGAATAAATTGTAATTCCGAACGATTTTGCGGGATTGATCAAGAATTTATCTTTTTTTTTCGAATAAATTTATCTATCGACAAGAACTTTGATCTTATTAGTATTTTCCAATCGTTTGTTCAGTTTATTTACTAATATAGTATCGCCGTTATAATGCGAAAGTGATCATCCGTCGTCGTCATCTGAAAGTTATGGGATTTTTATAAATTAAGTGGGTTTCGACGCGCTTAACTCTTTCGGTAAATACGATAAGAATGACATTCCTTGGGTGAATTCTCAAATTCTGCTCTTCCCGATGACAAAATGTCACGCTCGAAATAACATTTTTATGTTCCTTTGTCTCGGCATGGCAGTGTAGGTTATCTGTCTAATAATCAATGTTAAAGGCCACGAATTTTGCGTGCACCTGTATGTTTCGTTACACCAATCGGTGAAAAGGCTTCAGCTTGTGGTTTTCATATACGCAATTTTCGTTTTGCTCGATTTTCGTTGATTATTCCGGTATAACTCCCAAAAAAGAGAAAAACTAGAAAAAATTAACTATAAGAAAGAAAACCCCAGTGCTTTGGAAGAGACGCTGCCAGGGCTTGCCTGAGGTGCGGGTGGGGGCGAGGCAGTAGATATGAAGTAATTATTAAATAACTTGTCTAAAAATTGTAATGGACTTCGATCATGTTGAAACCGTATGCCGTACCTACAGCGTTTTCGCGGCTGCTCAGCTCTGGGCTCACTACATTGGGCGTTAAAATTTACGCTTTGGCAATCCTAAGAATAAAATAATAAATATTTTGGGACGATCAGTATAATGTGAACATTCGCGTTAAAGTTTTGCCGCGTAGGGAAACTCGGGGCGAGACGAATACGCGGGGTCAGATGAATCGTAAGTCTAGTCACTAAGGGGGCGTACACACATTACATAACGCAAAATTTCCCAATTTTTATTCGAGAATTATAAATAAAAAAATTTCCTCCAAATTTTGCTTGGGGGATGTGGGAAAGCTACTGTGCAAGTTCTTGCACAGTGATTTTCCCCCTTAACTGACATTGCGTATAGAAAGCTGCGAGCTGTCCACGTTAAAATTGCACGCGAGATTTAAATTAAAAACTTGAAAGCGCAGAAATTTTGCTATTTCTGGCAGTTTTAAAATCGTGACGTAACGCAAACCGTGACCCCCCACCCGCGGACGTACACCGTACTGCCTGGCCGACCACCCATTTGAGTTACGTAATTTGCGTACGGCCCCTAAACAGTGTGTGCGAGCAAAGTGCTCCCCCGTTGGAGCTTGGCGGGGCGGCGGTGAGGCGAATGAGTGTGAAAGTATCAACTTTGGCGGAAGCACGCTTCTCGAGTGAGAAAACAATATCATTAGGGCGCAGATGTTGAGAAACATGCTAGGCTTACGAGTTTTTTTTTTTTTTTTTTGAATTTTTGGAATAAGGCAGTTATGCAAAAGATAAAATTTACTAAGATCAATTAAGCTTAGAAATTGGTCGTTTAAATTGAGGGAAAACTTTATGGAGGTTACCATGAGCCCCCGTGGTAAAAATAGACATGAAGATAATTACCTTGTACGCAAGGCAATAAAAATATAAATGACACAGCTACATTAGGATGGGTCGGTCAGTAAACTGTGACTAGTACCAGTATAAGTATACTCATATAAAAATATACAATTACCATATAATAGAGGGCTTATATATAATTTTTCTATAAGTATTCTTATAAGTACACGTGTCCAAAAGTTGTAGTCTTTTAATAAAAACTCGTTTGACCTCTTTTTAAGTAAAAAAAAATATTATGGGGAACTATATTTTTTCAATTTCACTTCGCGACAAATGTACCTAATTTTTATACCACTGTATCTGTGTAATTAACCGTGGTACAATCGTGCTCCGGCCGAACAGCGTGAAAAATCTAATCACTCGCTGTGAAACTTTGCTACGTCTTAAGTAGAGAAATATATTTAACCCACGTTGCAAATTCATTGCATATAAATGTCCACCTTTGTGCAAATAATTTTTCACTTTCTTGTCGCTTGTCCGTGTTCTAACAATGAGCAGAGAATTGATAAAATGTCACGTAGTCCGGGCGTCTATTCAAAAGGCACTATCGTCAAAATATGGCTCATACCTCTTACCTCTATGCATATTTCATCGAAATACATTGTCGCATTATAACCGGAGTGTAGGTGAATTTTCCGAAAATGGTTCTTTTTTATTTCCAAAACGAACGTAATTCCATTTATAATGTGAACGAAAATAGACATCATTGATTTTTTCCTTATTGCTAGTACACTTTTGCGACAATGAAATACCGATTTAATTGCAAAGATCGATAAAAAAAACACTACAAGGAATATTTCCCGATTCATTGAGCAAATATTTTCGTGAAAATCATTCGACCTATTGATGATAATTTGAAAATAATTAGTGTTGCTCAATCGATTGTTTAGTATATTTACAAAAACAGCATACCCGTTAGCACCCATTTTGAATACTCTATAGTGTGTCTCAAAATCACGTGGCATTTATATTTATTAATAAAACGTATTATTTATTTGAAAAGGACAAATATTTGTATTTTTATATAAAGTACAAACATGGAGCTTATGTGTGGAACACAATATCCGATGAATGGCCGCCTCGTCCCGGTTTGCGAACGTTCACGCTTTTGACAACATTTTCAATACCATTTTGGCATAATTGCGGACTGATTTCATTAATGGTGCGTCCAATTGCTTCCTTGAGCTCCGGAATGGCCTGTGGATCATTGGCATACACCTTTCCTATCAGAAAACCCCTAAGAAAGATGTCCATTAATGGCGTCAAATCGCACGATCTTGGTGGCTAAGTCACATTGGCGCGGCGCGAGATAACATGACCATGAAACTTCGTCTGCGATACTGCATTGTTTATGCCATTTATCGGATATTGTGTTTCACACATAACTTCCATGTTTGTACCTTATGTCAAAATAAAAATATTCGTATTTTTCAAATAAATAATACACTTTATTAAAAAATAAAAACGTCAGGTCATTTTGAGACACCTTTTATACACGTCAATTCGTAAAACAAATGTGCGCGAAAGCATATTAAGGGGTCTGCATGATCTTTGGGTCCAGAAAACAGGTCGAATGTCAATACTTTTTTATGCTGAGAGTATCGGGATGACGAGGTCGGGATTTAGCACAAAATCAATACATGGTTTCTCCAAGTTTGAGCTTTTTTATGTAAAATATTGAGAAACAGTGGAGTTATTATTATTTAAATAAAGTGTTGTCGTTTTCGCATGGCCAATCGTTGCCAACACGTGTGTCCAAAAGAATTTTCGTCAAGAAATTCTACTGTCAATATACGTATGCGAGGTCATAAAGATTGCCATAAAACAGTTTGAAGTGTCCTATTTTAATCTGACACCTGATTTTATCTCGAAAAATACTGCTCCGATCAAGTATTGAGTAAAACATAGTTTTAGGGTTCAAAGGGAGACGTCAAAAAGTATTTTTTGGTCCAGTATTCAAAATGGCGACGTTTAGATAGCCGATATGTTTTTCTAAAATCGGAACATTACTTTTTTCACCAAAGAAATTGTCAGGCCAAAACTAACAACTTTTATACGATTCATTTTCATAAAGTTCATAATTTGTAGGTTAGAACACCATTTTTTACCTTTTTAGGGCTATCCAGGATGTACCACGAGGAGGTAGAGTCTTTAACATCCCAAGTGTAAGTGTGCGGGTCTGTGTGGGTGTGAGTTTGATTGGGTTTGTTTGATAACGGAAGTGACGAGCCGCAGAGGCCTAATCCTTGTTTGGGTTATCGAACAAACCCAGACAAACTCACACACACGCACACTTACACTTGGGATGTTAAAGAATTTACCTCCTCGTGGTACATCCTGGATAGCGCTAAAGTAGTGAAAAATTGTGTTCTAACCTAAAAATTATAAACTTCATAAAAAATCAATTCCTTACAAAAGACGTTAGTTTTGGCCTAACGAATGCTTTGATTAAAAAAACACCATGTCCCATTTTTTTCAAGCATGTGGGTCATCTTAAGTTAATTCTATAGTTTTGGTAAAATCTTAGGAGTTGGCTAAAATCTAAGTGTAGTGTTGCTATGACCTTCATGGACTGATGACCAAAAATTCAATTCGCTTTACCGTTTAGTTCATAAGATGATTGCAATTGAATATGGGGATTTTTGTACGCGATCCCTATACCTAGAACGTAAACTGATAGAAGTTTGCTCGCATTTCTCGATACAGGTTCCAAACGGATTTTAGAATTTCAAAATAAAAACACTCGTGTACGCAGTACTATTGTGGGATTGAATTTTCAAAAAATGACAAACTTTGACCGTTTGTTTTCGGAGATATCGACTTATGAAAAGAGGTAATTTTATTCCACACCGAACTCAGGCCCAACCATTTGTAACGGAATTGCAACAGTTTACGATGCAGCCAGCTGATCGGCGCGTGGTCTGGGAACTCGAAGTGTGTTTTTTTTCCGAGTTCTAGTATTTCTGAGACAAATGTGAAATAAATTTATCCTGCAAACAAATTCAATTTGTTCAATTTATGCATGTATTTGTCTTTGTTACAGCGAATACAATTTTAACTGTCAACAAGATGTTGTAAATCCACGATCCGACGTCCTTCAACAACGAATTTTTGTTGCTGATCGTTGAGGTTATGGTTATTCTCATCGCGTTTAGCCGCATTTGCTTGACACATGGCTGCCACAACTTTCAGTGTTTTAGCAAGCGCCTTTTTTCTTGTAAACTTTCCTCTGTATCGCATTTGGGTTGACATGTTCTCGCTTTTTTTTTATTTATATGAAATACTTCGCGAAAGACGGATCGTAGGAAGCTCAACGCTATGACTGCAGGAAAATCGCGCTGTTACCACGATTACAGCGCCGCTCTCTATACGAGTATGAAACCTGTCTATACATGAGATGAAAATGCGTGGGACATTTAGAGGGTACAAGCTCTGTCAAAAATGTACAACCACCAGAATCGTATAGGCATTGGATGTTACTATACGCTTCGATCGAAACTTTTGGCTCATACGTGTACGTAGAGTACTACCTTGGCGTCACCATTTTGAATTTTGGATCAAATTTTTTTCCGATAGTCCCCCTTTGACCCGTAAAAGTTTCACTACACTCAATACTTGATTGGAGCAGTATTTTTCGAGATAAGTTAGGTGTGAGATTTAAATGTGACGCCCGGTATAACTCACGATGCGAATGCATTGCATAGGAATTTCCATCTGCCAGCGAATAATTATTCACTTCTTAGTCGCTTGTCGGTATTCTAACAATGAGCAGTGGATTGGTGAAATGTCACGTAGTCTTGGCGTTTCTTTAAAAATAATTATCGCTACAGCTTCCAATAACCGCGCCTATTTCTACGCTCACGAGATCTATATTTCGACCACCTCGTAACCGAAACATATGCGAATTCTCCAAAGCATCATTTTTTAAAATTAAAAACCTATATGTAATTTAATTTATAATGTAAATAGAAATAAACATTATTGTTAGCTTTCATTTAGTACAAAGGTGGAGGCGTATACAGAGTGTCCCTCTTATCTCTGCCACCCGAAATAACTCGGTAATTATCGACGTCACAAAAAAATGTTTCAGAAAAAAGTGTGAAGGGGGCCATCAAATGCGACCAATTTTTTTATTTCGGTGGAGGCGCTGACGCACTGTGAAGGTCACCTCCACTTTATCAAATGGAATGGTACATTTTTTTCAACCATCTTGTGGAGCACCTCAAGCCGCATAAAAAACATCGGGGGCTCAAAGTCGTTCAAGGTCATTCAAGGTCAGTATCGATTGTACAAATCTAAATATCTTGGATCACTACCAAATATTTGGTAGTGATCCGAAATATTGAGACTTGTATTTCATTTTAATAGGTGTTCGAAATGACCTTGAACGACTTTGATCCCTTAATGTTTTTTTATGCGCCTTGAGGTGCTCCACAAGATGGTTGAAAAAAAATGTACCATACGACAAAGTGGAGGTGACCTTCACTGTGCGTCAGCGCCTGCACCGAAAAAAAAACTAAGTTTGAGAGAAGCTTCGCTGCGCTACGACGTTCCGAAAAGCACTCTACATGACAAAACATCGTTATCACACCGTGGACTACCTTTGCTCCGGGTGTTGTGCAGATTCTCCATCACTTGTCGTTATTGCGAGATGCTGCAACAAAACGATCAGTTGCTAGGAAGAGAAAAACCGACAGAAGTGAAATTCTGACTTCATCAACGTGCAAAATCGTTGTCGAAAAAAAGAGAATGAAAATAACGTTAAGGACAAGCAGAAATGAATTGGAAAGAAGTTTAAAACAGCCCGTGAAAAAATGGACATATATAAACATATGTAATTATTTATACTCATATATAACATTATATACAATTATATATGCCTTAACATGACATCATGAATGATCATATATGTAGATATATTACCATGCATAGTATTTATTTTTTCTAGGTGTGGACCATATATGCCCATATATGATCATGTATGTTCAAAAGTCGGTACTGTGAACTCGTATATGAACATATGGTTGTATATATGAACTCATATACGATACAACATGTTCTATATATTATCATATATAATTGCATCTGCCCCCCAAAACCCATATATAAGCGTATACAATTGTATATGAAACCATGTATATGAACCTATATATGATGTACAAACTGTTTTGGTGTCATATATTATCATATAAGTAATCGTAATTTTCCGCAATAACTATATTTGAACGTATATAATAACGAAAACATATATCACCATGGAAATTATACAGACTATTTTGATATGATATGGGATCATGTATACTGCGTGTCATTTGTCATATAATACTGTCCATAAGCAGCAAAATCAGCATGTTATGCTGGTGATTTTTTATTGTTTTATTATAAACGTACTAAAATGGTGATTGAAATAATTGTTAATATATACACAAATTATAAATATTTTTTCGGGATTATTTATTTACCAGCATGTGATGCTGATAATATTTCATTGTTTTATTATAAATGTACTAAAATGGTGATTGATATAATTGTTAATATATATACAAATAATAAATATTTTTTCGGTATTATTTATTTACCAGCATAATATTACAAATAGATGAGCACATATTGTACTTCTTCATATAATCATATTTTACACTTGTATTATAAAAAAAGTATTGGTACATTTGTATCTGTATACCCGGGAAAAAATGGATGTATATAAACATCAACCCCGGATCTAGGGGGGGGGGGGGGGGCAAATCGGGGCAATTTCAGGGAGCGCCAAATTCTTGTGTTTGAAAACAGCTTGTTTCACTGAAGCGCCTAGCATCCAGGGCACTTTAGTGAGTTTCAATGGCCTCGTGATCCAAGCCATCGAAAACAAAAGTGCCTATGAGACGAACTTTCATGAGGTATTCCTTTAGGCTTGTTTTGAAAAACTGCTCATGTTATAGCTCAACGAGTTATCGATCGATCTGACTGAAATTTTGGCAGGTCTCTCACGTTAAGATTATTGGAAGGATATACCTAAAATTTTAAGGTTATCGCGAAAATATATTACCTTTATGGGGTAAAAATTGTCGAAAAAATGGTAAAAAATAATGAAAATTCGATTACAAAGCCTACTTCATTTTTAATTTTATACTCTTAAAAATATTTGTATAGGTATATCCTTCCTATAATGTTATACTGAGAAACCTCCCAAAATTTCAGCCAGATCGATCAATAACTTTTTGAGCTATAACATGAGCAGTTTTTCAAAAGACGCCTAAAGGAATACCTTATAACGCCGCCATTTTGTTTTGTTTAAAAAATAAATGAAAATAAACACTTGAAAGTTGTAATAAGATAATGTCAAAATTTTAAAATGATGCGATCATTTCATCACCCTTAAAAAAATGTATGAAAAATGACTCCTTTTCGGGCGTCTAAAGAGATTTCCCCCCTTAAGCTCAAATGCTGGAGGGGAGGGACGCCAATGTCAAGTTTTTGCCCCGGCTCGGAAAAATCGTACATCCGGGGCTGGTGGTGTTTTACTAATTCACTGCTTATTATTAGAACACGGACAAGCGACGAAAAAGTAAATAATTATTTGCACAAGGGTGGAAATTCATATGCAATGAATCCGCAACGTGAGTTATCTATATTTGTCTACTCAAGACGTAGCACCGTTTCACATCGAGCAATTTGTTTCTTCGCGCCGTTCGTCCGAAGCACGAATGTACTAGGGATAATTGCAGAGATCGGCGATATGAAAATTAGGTACATTTTTCTCGAATTAAAAGTAGAGAAATGCTACATTATTTTTTTGGTCGGCGTTAAAAGAGTTTCTATTGCAAGCCTATAATTTGTATATGTGTATACATATAAGAATACTTAAAGAGAAATTGCATACAAGCCCTTCATTATATATAAATTGTATATGTGTACATCACTATATTTATATTAATACTAATCACAGTCTACTGGCTGGGTCGTCTTATTGTAGCTGTGCCGGCTATTTTGTTTTATTACTTTGTCAACAAAATAATTATCTTTAAATCTATCTTTACCACGGGTGCTTATTGTAAACACCATTAAGTTTTCCCAGTGTAATAACCAATTCCAACATTGCAATAGGTTGGTGAATTTTAGCCTTCGTAAAATTAATCTTCCATCGGCTCGTCATAAATTTAGAGATCCGAGAAGTTATTCAGTACCTGACGTATGCTTCATACTTTTTGAATTGCGATTTTTATTCCCTCTGATACGTGAATTTGACAGTCAAATTTCTTCACGAAAAAACTTTCGGCAGCACGTGTGCAGTACCTTGTACCGGTGGGCCATACAGCAACGGCGGCACTTTTTTGAATAATAATTATAACCTCAATATTTTTCATTTAAAAAAAACTCAAACTTGTTAGTATTATCAGTAGGTCGAATTATTGTCGAGAAAATGAGTGCTCGATAGAACGGGGAATATCTCTTGTATCTATTTATTTTCTTCATGATCTTTGAAATCAGTTTCCTTGTCTGATAAGTGTACTAGCAAGAAGCAAAAGAAAAACAATGTCTATTTTCGTTTATATTATAGACGAAATTGAGTTTGTTTTCGAAATTAAAACAAAAACCATTTTTTGAAGAATTGGCTTATATTCCGGTTACAAGGCGGTATGTAGTTCGGTGAAATATGCACAGAGGTAAGAGGTATCAGCAGTCGTTTTTACGATAACACCTCTCAAATAAACGCCCGGACTACGTGACGTTTTATTAATTCACTGCTCATTGTTAGAACACAGACCAGCGACGAAGAAGTGATTATTTGCACGAAGGTGAAAATTCATATGCAACGAATTTGCAACGTGAATTATATATATATATATATATATATATGTATATATAATTCACGTTGCAAATTCTTTGCATATGAATTATATATATATATATATATATATACATATATATATATATATATATATGTTTCAACTTAAGACGTAGCAAAATTTCACATCGAGCGATTCGATTTTTTGCGCCGTTTGTCCAAAACACGATTGTCTAACGGTTAAGGGGGGGCTACAGTTACCTAGAGGCCCGAAAAAAATGGTCACGCTCCGATTTTTTTCAAGGAAACGTTTGGTAAAAAAGATAACGATTTTTTTTTACATAAAGCTACATATAGTGAATGCCTATAAAAAAATCACCAAAAAATACAGAGAAACACCCAATGCATGTCAGCAGGCAAATAATGAAATTTTTCCTGGAGACGAATAATCATGTCGAGGTTCGTTATCCGTCGAACACTTGTGGTAAAATGTAGACCATAGAGTATCCTTCATTTTCGTCACTGAATTACAATTTCTTCGGATGGCCAAGCCGTAATAAACTGTGAGTTCATCGACCAGTTTTCCGGTCAATTTTCCCCTGCCATCAAGGCCCGGCGTTTTTTTTTTGTGAGAGCGAAGTGTTGTACCCATTCGTTTTTGTACGTAACCAACACATTCTTTTTTTTATGACAACGGAAGGACCGTACAGAAAAGCAACCACTGGTCCTTCATACCCTTTGAGTCACCGTCGCCTATAACCGGTATATTTTACACCTTAACTGGATTCAGATCGTTTGAACATTTCACAGATTGCGGCCACTTCCATTTCCCGCAGAAACAGTTAGTCCTTTCGTTGAGCCCTCTATTTCTTCCTAGTTATTCGTCTTATTTTTTCCTCCACAGCATTTTGACATAATACTTGTTGGCAAACAGTGTCCGAGGAACTTACTTAACGATTCACGATCAAATCATGCGTAGCCTGAAAAACTGGTCGATGGAAATCCATTGTTCCACAGAATTTTGTAGCTCCTAGCATTCCGATTCCCAACAGTCGCATAGCGAAAATGGATGTTCGATTCATCTAGTAAGTGCTTCCTAATCGTAAGTGCTTCCTGATCATTTCATTGTTTGTCAATCTTTTTCCATAAAAAAAGTCAAACTCGGCAACACCATTGCGACCTCATCGCCCCAATACTCTCAGCATAAAAAGTATCGAAAATCGACGGGTTTTCTGGGCCCCAAGCTCATGCAGACCGCTTAACATGCTTTCGCGCACATTTCTTTTACTTAAAATCGTATACAGAATATTAAAAATGGACGGTAACAGTGATGACATTTTCGTGAATATACCAAACAATCGATCGAATAACAGCAATCGTATTCAAGTTATCATCAGTAGGTCGAATTATTTTCGAGAAAATTATTGCTCGACCGGGGAATATTTCTTTTATCGATATTTTTTCTTCATGATCTTTGCAATCGGTATTCCCTTGTCCCATAAGTTTACTAGCATGGAGCAAAAAAAATTATGATGTCTATTTTGGTTTATATTATAAATGTAATTCAGTTCGTTCTCGGATTTAAAAAACTATATTGTGAAGAATTGGCTTGCGTTCCGGTTACAAGGCGATATGTATTTCAGTGAAATATGTATAGAGGAAGGAGGGATCAGCAGTAGTTTTTTACGATAACGCCTCTCGAATGAACGCCTGGACTACGTGACGTTTTACTAATTCACTGCCCATTGTTAAAACACGGACAAGAAACGAAGAAGTAATTATTTGCACGAAGGTGAACATTTGTTTGCAAGAATTTGCAACGTTAGTTGTGTGTGTGTGTGTGTGTGTGTGTGTGTGTGTGTGTGTGTGTGTGTGTGTGTGTGTGTTTTAAAGAGGTTTAGCGGGAAAATGCCTGCGCACCGTAGCAAATAATTGCCGTGTGTCGGGCTTGCACCGACTAAAAACCCCCGTTCCTCTGTGGCCTTACAAATTCTCCCGCGGGACGACCGCTAGGTATTACATCGCGGGAGAGGCCTTAACCGTAGCTCTTCCTACAGTGCTGTCAGACGACCTTACATTCCCCGTTCCACTCGAGATGGTATGAGTGGTTTAGGGGTTCGTGTCGCTGATTTCATCTATGACTGCCTGGTCTTCCGGCGTCTTCTTTCTCGCGCGTTCTGCACGTCGCAATTCCTTCATTACTGCGGCAGCATAAGCCGATACCACTGTCCATGCGTCTGCTGACTTCAGCATCAACTCAACCAGGTTGTCCGGGGTGATGTGTGTCTCCAGCTGATCCTCGACTATCGCGCGGGAGGCACTAAACCGTGGACATTGGAACAATGCATGTTCAGCGTTCTCCTCGACTGCTACACATGCTGGGCAGTGCGGGGAATCTTCATAATTAAACTTATAGAGATAAGCCCGGAAGCAGCCGTGTCCTGAGATCACTTGAGTGAGATAATAGTTGAGCTCCCCATGTAGACGGTTCACCCATATCTCCACCTTCGGGATTAGTCGATGTGTCCACCTTCCCTTGGTATCCCACATCGTCTGCCACTGGTTGAAACTGGTTGCTCTCGCTTCTGTCCTTGCATAACTGGGATTCCTAGCTCCCTTCTGCTGGTACATCGATCTACGCTCCTCAGCGAGCACCTCAATGGGCAGCATTCCCGCGATAACGTTGATAGCGTCCTTGGAAACAGTGCGAAATGCACAGGCTACCCTCAAGGAGCTAACGCGATACGTTGCTGCAGACTTCCTGCGGTACCCTGGATTTTCAGTGCGTCAGCCCATATGGGTATGCCATAGGTGAGCACTGAGGTCGTCACTGATGACAGCAGTTTCCTCCTCTTCTGTCTGGGGCCACCAACATTAGGCATGAGTCGCGCCAGTGTGGTAGCCACCCGAGCGGCCTTTCTGCTGATCTGCTCGGTTTGCTCTTTGAAGTTCAGCCTCGCGTCGAGAATCACACCCAGGTACCGCCTGAACGGTTGGGATGTGATTTCGGCGTTTCCAACCCTGAGCGTTACCATTTCCATCACCTTCCTGCTGGATACGAGGAGTACTTCTGTTTTGTGGGCTGCAAGCTGCAGTCCAACAGAAGACATTCATTCCTCTATTTTGGCGAAAGCTTTGCCGAAAAGTGCGATGATTTGCTCCAGGAATTTGGCGATGACAATCAGCGCCGCGTCATCTGCAAACGCTACGACGGACACTCCTTTCGGCAATTGTAATAGCAGTAGATCATTGTACATGATAATCCACAGAAGCGGTCCAAGTACAGAGCACTCAGGAACTCCTCCAGTCACCCTATACGTCTTCGGTCCATTCTCTGTGTCGTACATGGGCCACCTATTACATAGGTAACTCGCCATTATTCTCCGTAGGTACCATGGTACACCTAATGTTTTTAGGGCATCCATGATACACTTCCATATCGCCGAGTTGAAAGCGTTTTTGACTCCTGCGCCTGCTTCACCACTGTGTTAATGGCATCCAGCGTAGAGCGCTCCTTTCTGAAGCCAAACTAGCCCTCCGCCAGTAGAGGGTCCACGAACTTCTCAATCCTGTTATGGATGATGCGCTCGAAGATCTTTCCGGCGGTATCCAGCATACAGAGCGGACGATAGGATGAAGGTTCGTCCGGCGGCTTCTTCCCTTTCGGGAGGAGCACTAGCTTCTGCCACTTCCACTTGTCCGGGAAGATTCCTTCCTTGAGACACCCATTGTACATGCCCAGGAATATTGCCGGTGCCAACTTGATCGCTGCCTTGAGTGCGATGTTGGGTATCCCATCCATGCCGGGGGCTTTATTGTTGCCCACCCTGGCAATCGCCGTAAGAAGCTCTTCTTCAGTAATGGCTGGGATGTCCTCATCGACGTCCTCCGCGAGCTGATAGTCCTCCTCGGGTTGCTCAGGCAACAGATGTGTAACAATCTTTTCCAGCAGAGCTGCGTCCACAGACGATGGCATCGGCTGGCTTTTCAGCCGAGTCATTACTACTTTGTATGGCCTGCCCCAGGGAGCATCTTCCACCTCGCTGAGCAGTTCGCCCCAGCTTTTAGCTTTACTCTGCTTGATAGCCTTTTTAAGCTCCAAGCGCACCTTCCTGTGCTGTTCTTCCAAATCGGGGAACGAGCGTTTGCCTCGAGCTCGTTGCGCTCGGCGGCGAGTTCGATGACACTCCCTTCGGGGGCCGGCAATTCTTTCGCTCCACCAGTGTACCGCTGGTCGGAAGTCTACATCACGTTTCCGTGGCATTGTGGCATCGCATGCTTCGGTAACCCTCTGCATGACCACCTCGACCTTCTCGGTTGCACTTTCCGCTGCGCGGGGGCTGGTGTCAAAAGTTTCACGAAACAAGTCCTCGTCAAACATTTTCGCTTTCCAGCCCTTCCCGTTTGTCTTCGGGTATCCCGTTGTGTGTGTGTGTGTGTGTGTGTGTGTGTGTGTGTGTGTGTGTGTGTGTGTGTGTGTGCGTGCGTGCATGCGCGCGTGCGTGCGTGCGTGTGTGTGTGTGTGTGTGTTCAACCGATTCGATTTTTCGCGCCGTTCGTCCGAAGCGCGATTACATAAAAGTTAAGGGGCTACATCTACCTAGATGCCCGACGAAAATGGTTAAACTCCGATTTTTTTTTCTGGGGAACTATCGGTGAGAAATATCGGTGAGAATAATGCCCCTCCAGGGGCATTAAATGATTATTCTCCTCCAGGAAAAATTTCATCATTTGGCGGCGGGTGTGTTTTAGTTGTTTTTCTCTATTTTTTTGTGGTTCTTTCAAGGCTCTCAATATATGTACCTGTGTGTCAAAAAGACATCCGTTTCTTTTTCACCAATCGAGTGAATGAGTCGAGGTTCTCTATCCGTCGAACACTTGTAGCAAAATGTAGAACATATAGCATCCTTCATTTTCGTCACTGAATTGCAATTTCTTCGGATAGCGAAGCCGTAATAAACTGGGAGTTCTTCGATCAGTTTTCCGGTCAATTTTCCACTACCACCAAGGTCCGGCGTTTTTTTTGGTAAACGCGAAGTCTTGTACCCATTCGTTTTTGTACGTGACCAACACATTCTTCTGTTCATGACAACAGAAGGACCGTACAGAAAAGCATCTACTATTTCTTTATACGTTTCAGAGTCCTCGCCGCCTATACAATTGGTATATTTTCCACCGTAAGTGGATTTAGATCGTTTGAACATTTCACAGATTACATCCACTTCCATTTCCTGCAGAAACAGTGAGTCCTTCCGTTGAACCCTCTATTTCTTCGCAATTATTCGCTTTCATTGCCTTATTTTTGCTTCCACAACATTTCGACATGATACTTGTTTGCAAACAGCGTCCGAGGCACTTACTAAACAGATGGCCAAAGGTTTGCCTGAGGGAGAAATGTAGACACATTATGAACGGAAAGCAAACAAAATGGAAAAAAAATTAAATTAGTCATGGAACAAACGGAAGATTTGCAAATATGACAAAAAAGTCAGAAATGCGGATATGGAAGGAGTAGAGTTGGCAATAGAGCGGATTAGAAAAATAAAAATTGACCAGGAAATACAGGATGATTAAAGAAAAATAGAGAAGTCAATGTATTCAGCCCCGAATCTAAGGGGGGGGGGGGCAAACCGGGGTACCCGCCCCGGGCAGCAATTTCAGGGGGCGCCAATTTCTTGTGTTTGAAAACAGCTTGTTTCACTGAAGTGCCTAGCATCCAGGGCGCTGTAGTGAGTTTCAATGGCCTCGTGATCCTAGCCATCGAAAACAAAAGTGCCTATAAGACGAACTTTCATGAGGTATTCCTTTAGGCGTATTTTGAAAAACTGCTCATGTTATAGCTCAACGAGTTATCGATCGATCTGACTGAAATTTTGGCAGGTCTCTCACGTTAAGATTATTGGAAGGATATACCTAAAATTTTAAGGTTATCGCGAAAATAAATTACCTTTTTGGGGTAAAAATTGTCGAGAAAATGGTAAAAGAATATGAAAATTCGATTACAAAGCCTACTTCATTTTCAATTTTATACTCTTAAAAATACTTTTATAGGTATATCCTTCCAATAATGTTATACCAGCCAGATCCATCAATAACTTTTTGAGTTATAACATGAGCAGTTTTTCAAAAGACGCCTAAAGGAATAAGTTATAACGGCGTCATTTTGTTTTGTTTAAAAAATAAATGAAAATGAACACTCGAAAGTTGTAATAAGATAATGTCAAAATTTTAAAATGATGCGATCATTTCATCACCTTTAAAAATTGTATGAAAAATGACTCCTTTTCGGGCGTCTAAAATGATTTCCCCCCTTAATCTCAAATGTTGGAGGGGAGGGGCACCAATGTCAAGTTCTTGCCCCGGCTAGGAAAAATCGTACATCTGGGGCTGATAAACATAAATAATCATGTATGATCCTATCTTAAATGATCATAAACGAAATTTGTCTCTATATAATCATATATAGTAATATATAGCCATATATGATCACATGTAATCATATATGATTATATATTTTTTCATAGACATAACTGATTATGAAAGGATCGGGTTTTTACTCATTTTATGAAGTATATATTTATCTAGTTTTATACCAATTGTTATGACAAAATCTTGAAAATTAACCGAGATATATGGCTTGATTTGACGAGGAAAAAAAAATTTCTCTTCATTGTCCCATCGATATCTTTATGAAAGGTTATCTGTAAATTAAAAGTCAACAATTTATCGATATCTATACAAATGTAGCTATCGTTATGCGTAGCCGTTTTTCTATTTGGCTTTTTTTTATTAGGTGTACAAATAAGTTTTAGGACACTTCGATTTTGTATCATAACAGCTATTCTAAATTAATTCGAAGGTCCCGCTCACTTATCATAGATGGCGCTTGATATTTAGTATCGAAACGTAAAGGAGTCATAAACATAACCTATAAATTCTGTAAATTAAACATGCAGACCGATAAGCTATTTATTAGACACTGCATTCGCTATGAATTCCATCAAGGAAAAAGTGTTAGGAAAGCGTGTGAATCGATATGTTCTGTTCTTGGAGACAACATTGTATCTAAAAGTAAATGTGAGTATTGGTATAAGCGATTCAAAGAAGGTGATTCCGACGTTAGTGACCGTGAACGCACGGGGCCTCCTGTAAAGGTGGACGATCAGGAACTGCAAGCGTTGCTGGATGAAAACTCTTGTCAGACGGAGAAACAACTTTCGGAACAGCTTGGAGTAACTCAACAAACTGTTTCTTATCGTTTAAAAGCAATGGGTAAGATTCGAAAAGGAACAAAGTGGGTACCACACTTTCTGACTCAAGAAAATAAAAACAGCCGTCTTAACATTTGTGTGAGTCTTTACAACAAGCAACATAGAAAGTCTTTCTTGTGGAAAATTGTGACCGGCGATGAAAAGTGGATTTATTTTGATAATCCGAAACGCAAATATCATTGGGTTGACCCCGGCGAGCCGACAACATCCACGCCAAAGCGCAATGTTCATTGTAACAAAGTCATGCTGTGCATATGGTGGGATATGAAAAACGTACTGTATTATGAATTTCTTAAACCTGGTCAAACAGTTACTACCGATCGCTATTGTCATCAATTGATGCAAGTGAATCAAGAAATTGAGAAGAAACGTCCATTTTCTGGTAAAGGAAAACGTCCAGTAAAACTGCTCCATGACAACGCGCGGCCTCATGTGGGTAAACCGGTCAAGGATACGTTACTAGCGCTTGGATGGGAAACTGTACCACACCCGGCGTATTCACCAGACTTAGCCCCATCCGATTATCATTTATTCCGGAAAATGCAGAACGATTTGTCTGACGTGGGATTCAAAACATTTGAAGAAGTGGAAAAATGGGTCGCTAAATTTCTCACCTCGCAAGACGAAAGTTTCTTTGCGAAAGGCATCCGCGAGTTATCTGAGAGATGGCTGAAGGTCATTCAGTGCGATGGAGATTACTTCGATGAATAACTGTGTTTTATTCTTTTTTAATAAATCTTTAATTTTTTGAAAACTGTCCTAAAACTTATTTGTACACCTAATACAAAATGCCGACAGTTTAGACATTTTTTTCTATTTTCAAGGGCCTTTTTCTCTATTCAAGCAGTCTTTAAAAGTAGTAATTATCAAATGTTAAAAATGCGGATACGTAAAACCTTATTGTGTAGTTCTCAAATGGCCGTGAACACGGACTTTGAAACAGTGGTTTCGAGAAAAACGCGGCACCGGCTTGTTTGTGGATATTTTCGCGTACAAATTTTACGGAATGTTCTTTAAAGGGCACTTAACAATGTACAAAAGGTTTCAATCAATTTACTGTATCCATATAGATGAAAAAAATTCGCAAAAAAGTGTTTTTTTTCACGCTGAAACCCCTACTCTCCCCTCAAGTATTCGCTCGGACAAGGTTGACAAAACTAGTTTCGAGAAAAAAGTGTTTTAAGGTTTCCGTTCCGTGTGTCTTGATATGAAGTTATGTTTTTTTTGCTAGAATATTGATACTCACATTGAAGTATTTAGTCGCAAGCGATATGACTTAGTAATGTATAGCGACGACGTAATGTAGGGACTGAGGGCACTAGGCGGTTGCTATGGTCACTAACGTGACCGTCGCAGCACTAAAGTGACCATAGCTCCGTCAATTTTCGGGCTTGTGAATAAAAATGTTGCCAACATATTTTTCAATACATGTACTTTCGATAATTCTTTTTAAAAAAATGTCCTTCAACTTTTGCTTGGGGGATGTGGGAAAGCTACTGTGCAAGTTCTTGCACGGTGACTTTCTCCCTTAACGGAAATTGCGTATATAAAAGCTGTGAGCTGTCCACGGTAAAATTGCACGCGAGGTTTAAATTAAAAACCCCTGCGTACGGCCCTCTTGTCGTGTACGACATGCAGCGTAAATAAATATGCGAACGTTTCAATTTCCATGATGTACTAAGAACCATTTTTTTCGGCAATTCACAATTGCAATGTGACCGGTAACTTATATTGCTATTTGACCGGTTACAAAACCGCCAAATCACCGGACAACTTATTCAACCACCCGGAGATTCAAAATGGCACACTTGATAGGGTGCTCGAAAATTCTCGTTGGCATAGTAAACATAACCTGACAACATAACCTCCTCGTGACTTATAATTTCGCGGTCGTACGTAAATAAAACCGGATGAAATTATGTCTCGTCGTGAGAGCGATGTCGATTCCAATGGAATGCAGAATATAACGGACACGAAGAGCATAAGCCTCGATAATTGCCGTAAGCTCGTTAAATCGTACATCGATCTGGTGAGTTTCAGAATCCACGAACAAGTCAAAACGTCAATGACTTTGTTGATCACGTTTACCGTTCGCTCTTCTTTGTTTTTCGGATTTGCGCAGCACCTGTACAGCGCCGCTTTATTTTGGGCCGACAAAGTCGTCTCGCTGAGTAACGAGGAACCCAAAGACGTGTGCGCTCTGGCCCAATGTATGTACCTCATGAAACAGTATCATCGGGCTGCTCATTTGATAAGGAGTCGGAACCTCGAAAAGGTATCTTTCGTATCCACAAAAAGCGCCCTTTTTGTCTCTCGTAATGAACAACGATGAGTCTTACAAAAACGCTATCGTGGCGATGAAAATTGGAGGCTTTATTGCTGCTTTTGTTCCAAGCATGAACGTAATATTTGCAAGCGATGAGGTATCGCAATTCTTTTAATGCTCAGTAGTTTCACATACGTTCTTATGAGCAGACGTTCTACTTGCAGATATGACAAGAAAATGCACTGTAAAAAAAATGGTACAGAATGGTTTGAATCTTTTGTGTAGATAATTGATCTATGTAATAAGCTCTTTTCAGAATTTCACTATGATTCAACACGTAATTCCAGTGCAATTGATCGTACGTACGGAAATTGTGCTATTACAAAGTACAGCAACTCTGTGAACAATTATGCCGCTCACAAATTGCATTGCTCGTGAGGCACGGCAGATTCATGCAAAAGTGTTGCCCAAATAAAATTAAACATTGACAAATACAGGTGAAAGAATCATTGATAAAAAAAACACCTTTAAGTGGAAACCGGAGGCTTAGTCCACATATTCCACATATGGCTGATTTTACTTTTGATCCGGGACTTGCGATTGAAAATGTGGAATCGTAGCTTCGTTTGCCTGAGATTGTGTCTTCGTGCTTTCTCGAGAAAACTAATTCTTAAGGGGTCATATCTACCTAAAGACCTGAAAAATATGACCAAATTCAGACATTTCTTTGGTTAACGGTTGGTGAAAAAGAAACGCTTTTTTTTTACACAAAGGTACATATATTGAGAGGCTTTAAAATAAAATCACCACAAAATACAGAAAAACAAAAAAATCATGGCCATCGCCAGATGTGTGAAATTTTTTGTCGCGACACTTGGTGGTGGACCCTCTCCAGCTTGAACGGTCCATCTGAAATCTAAAAACCAAACGGCTTATTCAAGTTAACAATAAATACGAGTCGGTGATGATCGTTGATATTAAAAATATTTTTTTTAACAACATGGCGATGAATTGAAAATCGAGCATACAAAATGTATGAAAAAAGTCGTTACTTGTGTGTAATTATAAAAAAAGGAAGATCGATTTTTAAAAAGTGAGATTGTCAACGACTTTGAAGACCTTAGGCTACAGTAACGGGTCCAAAATCATGTGCGAATTTAATAATTTTTTTCGTATGAAAAAGCGATTCTCTCAAAATTAATTACACATCTATTTAGTATGAATATCAAAGTGTTAGAAAATATATATTTTTTTTCAATGTACAAAGTGGCCGACTACTAATATTTTCTTTTGTTACCTTTCTTTTTAGGCGCTCCGCGGCGTGACATTTAGCATCCACAATTTTTTACCTAGAGCAAAAAACAAAAATTCTCGTCAATCTACATTAGAACACCTAGAGAAGTACGTACAGAATTAAAAAAATATTGTTTTATTCAAAAGTTGTAGGTATTTGAACTTGAGAAATGAATTTTCAGTGAAAAATTTCGTTATAACTGCTCACAAACAGCTCATAAAATGAAAAGTTTTCCATCAATCAGAAATTCCGTACGTACTTCTCCGCGAAATGCAATTAGGAACATAACTTTCAAATTTGAAGTAAATCGAGTGAAAATTGTTGAAGTTATTTGTCACGCCAATTGGAAGAAAGCTGTTTCGAGACGTTTCGAGTAGTCGGCCATTTTGTACATCGAATGTACAAAATGAAAAATATATATTTCCTAACAGCTTGATATTCATACTAAATAGATGTGTGATTTAATTTTACGAGTGAATCACTTTTTCATGCGACAAAAAATTGTTAAATTCGCACGTGATTTTATCCCCGTTACTGTGGCCTAAGGCCATGAATGCTTCTCATCGTATCTCCTGTGAATTTGGAAATAATCCATCGAGTAGTTCTCGAGATATCATGTCCACTGACTTTGAAAACAGTGTTTCGAGAAAAACGCGTTCAAAGTTTGAAGTATGGTGCTGCTACCGCTTGCCTGGCCAACTGTTAAAACTTGTAGCTAAAAGATGAATATAGATAAAAGATGATACTAGCGAATAAGAATATTTTCGGAAAATGCAATTTTTTCACTCTAGATAGATATAGCCCGTTAAATTCCTGCAGCCAAGTCCCATACAGCGCTGAATGTGGCATCTACGACGAATGGCTGCGATTCTTGCTTCGCAGCCTACGCGTCCTCTAGTGGCTTGTGCCACTAGAGGACGCTTTGCAAATTGTAGCACGTTTGAATTTCGTTCAAACGATCCTCTAACAGTTATTTCTTTTAGACGAATCTCTCCTGCCATTACTTGGTGGTCAGGAGTTTGTTGGAGGCCAAGGAGTACAACGAAGCTCTCCAAGTGATCAAAGAGTCGGAAGACTGTCCAAGCATGAGCCAGTCTGGCGTCAGTTTTATGGATCATCCTCTCATGATGCAAGACGCGCCAAAAAATGTTAGTACACGGTAGCTACTTTCGCACTGTCTTGGATACTTTGAGATGACAGTTATATTAAGGAGGGTCGATTGTTTCGCCGCTAAATGCTAAAGCGTACTGATTATTTTTTTTTCCACGTAGCAACATTGAAGACTTGTTCAAATTCGAAGTTTTCGTAAGGTCCGCTACACTGTTTCCGAAAGAAAAAAAAACGGTTTAAATGTAGACAATTTTGCATAGTTCTGAAAAATGGCGAATTAGGATGGAGGTTTAGTACCAAGGAATACCAGTTCACTACCTCAGCAAACGATAGTACGGACAAATTCACGAGTTTCCACAAGAAATTGAGCTGAATTGCCTACATTTAAGATTCATCGATGAAACAGTCTACCTTGCCTAATTCCTTTTCATTGGCATGCAGAATCAATGACCTGGTACAATCTTTGCGACCTTTAAGGGGTTAGGCGACTGTGACGATCCAAAAATGAGGTTTATTTAAAAAAAAAAAATATTTTGAAGGAATAAGATGGTTGAAAAATCGTTTAGACATTTACTTGCGTACATTAACAAAGTCGTGTACCAACTTGCATTAAAAATATTAATAATTAATGAAGTTGTAACAATATCGTGGAGGACCTTTGAATGTGACTTTTGAATGTTGTTTCCCAGTTCTTCATGAAAACTCGCGAATCGAGCCGAAAGTTTGAGTTTGAAGTCGATTTTGCCTAATCTAATGTCTTTCGTCGCCACGTAGAATCAATTACCCACAATCTTTGCGACCATTTAAGGGGTTTTCTCACGTCAGTCGCTAAACAAAGGCTATTTTCATACATTTTTTTGATAGATTTATATTATAGATATTGATATAAAAATTGTTACACTTAATAAATACACTTTCGGAACACATTTTTTAATTTTATTTATTTAAGGCACTATTTACAGACGAAAATGGTAGAAAAAAAATGTCCTGAAAAATTGTAGGTCTGCGCTGTTGATGAAATCTCGGAGATGGATGATCCGAAACAAAAAAAATCAAACGGTTTTATATTCAGTATGTTAACGGCTATAGCGCAGATCATACAATATTTGATATATGCAAAAATAACAAAATGGCGGACATTTGTCGAGAAAACAAAACAAAAACGTGTTTTTTTGTCACCGTTTTTGGCCAATGAAATAGTAAATATCGAATATTTTTAAAAATCCTTGATATGCGCTATAGCTATAGTTGTAAAGAATATGTGGTTAAAATTTCATAAGGATCGGTTCAGTAGTTTCGAAGATTTTATCAACAAAGTTTAAAGTTTGCTTGGGTTACATAAAGGCCTAAAAAAAATGTAATGTATCCCAAAAGTGTATTCATTAAATATAACAACTTTGATATCAATATCTATAATACAAACCTATCAAGAAGGTTAATGAAGATTTAGCGTTTGAAGTGAGAAGACCCCTTAAGGGATCATCACAGTGTAACGAGTCGAAAAATAGCTGACTTTTGCGATTTTTTCGATATTTAAAATACGCTAATCAGTCTGATTTTCTTATGTCAAATCAAAGCACTCATGAAGAACAAAAAATACATTTTTAAACGTTAATTTTTATTCACATCTTTAACCTTTTTTTAACGGTTGACAATGGCTTCGAAAAAAAGGAGTCCTCACAGTTTACACGGTTGGGGCCGTAAATATTATCCCAAACAAAATGTGTTAAGAGATTATTAATCAGTATGAAAGTCGCTGTCTTGCTATGGAGGTTTTTTAAAAATCAAAATTGACAAAATGACGGAATTTTTTAAAAAAGTATCGAATTTAGCATATTTTTTCGACAGTTTTTCGTGAAAAAAATGAAGATGTCAAAAAGTAAGCTTCCGTAGCAAGATAAAGAATGGCGTGAAGAAATTTGTGTCAAAGTTTGAGACGGTAAGCTTGAAAACTCTTCCTTTGAGTGTACACCGTTTTGAAAAACGCGATTTTTTAGGAAGGCTGTAGCAACTGGAATAATTCGAATTTCGTCCCAAAAATTGAACAGCATGTTAATAACCGTCCATACTATCGAATAACGTGAAAAAATCGATTTTTTTGAAAATTTTACACTGCGGTGATTCCTTAAGGGCGGGGTAAAGTATTTAATTTTTTTTTTTCATTTTTGTTTAATTTTTTAAATGAATGCATAATATATCAAGAATATTGTGTTAAAATTTCAAGTCGATCGGAGTAAAATTGACGAAGTTATGAGTATTTGAGCGTCTATTGCTCCATGCCGTTCTCTTCTCTTCTGCGTTTTTAAAACCGTTTTTCTGAGACTTGTCATATTTGAAGTCCGTGTGCACGATAACTCAAAATCTACTGGACCAATCGCTTTGAAATTTTGCACAGTACTTCTTCACATAATTCACCAGGTATTGTCGAGAGCTTTTTTGTTTTTTTTTTTTAAATAATTACTAATTTTTCAACAACAAATTAGCCGATTTTTTTAGCGAAAATCGGGTTTTTGGCTCCCAAGTGCTACGAAAAAACGAAAAATCGAAAGAAAAAAATTCTCCCGTCATTACCTCGAGAAACATCTCCTTTAACAAATGCATTTTGATTTTTTTGTTTCAAATGATTCTGTTGCGAGTTATGGTGCACACCGCAAACAAACTTTTTTTCGAGGCGCCTCCGGGGTTTAATTTTCACTCGCTCAATTTGGAATATTTTGCAATGCAAATTTAGGAGAATGTTGTTCAAATGTTACTTTATTATATGTAAATTTTTCAATAAACGAACACTATTCGTTACGCCAAAAGAAAATCTTAAAAACATGCCTTTTTTTCGCCGAATTAACTTTACCCCGCCGTTAAAGATGATTATTATCAGCCTTTGGATATTTGTCGAATTTCCGCAGATCCAAAGTTCCATTCTGTACGTGAAAGGCAGAGTTTACGAAGCCACCGACAACAGAACAGTCGCCACGGACTGCTACAAGCAAGCTCTTCACTGCGACGTCTACAATTATCAGGCTTTCGAAGCTCTGGTACAAAACCAAATGTTATCGGCCAGCGAAGGTACGAAAAAATCGCGAATCACGTTCCGAATCCCTCCTGACGGGGGAACCATTGCTCTTGATGGAAAGCGAACCCTGGTTGTTTCAGAAAGAGAACTATTGGATTCGATGCCTTTCAACGAGCAGTGTACGGAAGCGGACCGCGATCTCTTGCGCCTTTTGTACGAGAGCAAGTTAAAGAAATATCAAATACCGACGGAGGATCGGTCTCACATCACGTGCAGCGTATCGGGTATACTGGTGACCGACAGGCTTTCGGACAACCTCGACATGCAGGTCGCGAAGGCCGAACGATTGTACTATAATTGTGACTACCATCAGTGTTTCTCTCTTACGGAACGGTTCGTTGCATCAGTCAAAATTTATAACAAAAAATTTACCGGATTAAATGGGTTTTGAACGCCGAAAAAAAAACATTTTTCGCATTTAAAAAAATATAATTAAATCATTATTTTATTTAAACTTCAAGCATATAAAAGTACAACGATAGAACAATGTTTTATAACATTTTCGAAAATTTAGCCCTTGAGAACTAATTTTCGGAGAACTCTTAGAAAAAAGTATTCTCGCGGTGGTCAGGATAACTCACGATAGCTTTATCTGAAATCGAAAAGCCAAATATTTTCTGTCAGTAGGTGAGTATAGCTCCTGACTGAACGGAGGATTTTTGAAAAAATTGAAATTTATTTTGGTAGAGTTGTATGCAAAACAGTACGATTTTTGTCAAATCTGGACCATGTGTATCCTTGTAACATAAGATGTGATCAAAGAAAAAAAATCCTTCGTTCAACCACCGTTCAATACTATTTAGAAGAAGCGTGCATGACTTCGGTAAGATCGGTGCATTCGTTTTTGAGAAGTCGTCTCCACCGACTGCAAAAATACAGTTTTGAGAAAAAAGTGATTAAAGTTTTAAGTAGAAATAAAACGGAGAATTTTGTTTAAGGAGGTTGGAGCGTTAGCCACAATCCAAGGTTAAATTTAATTTTAAAAAAATACACGTTAACGTTTACACTATACTGAGTCTTTACGAATTTTTTGAACTTTTTCACCACCAAACACCAGAGATAAAAAATAGTTTAATGTATGTAATTTAACGTGCGGTTAGATCAGCAAGACTTTCACACTAAAGGTTATGTAATTTTTATTGTTATTTAGCACCAAGATAAACCATTTCTAACAACGGATTAACGCAAACTGAACCTTTGTGAACGTTTAGAAAAAAAAAATCCTCATCTTGCCCATCGTAAACCATGGGCCAATAATCTCGTGACGTGAAATTATGAATTACTCAAAATTTCATTGTGAATTGTATAAAACATTCGTTGTCGTAGTTTTTTCATAATAATCATCGATAATGTTATGCTTTTTCAAGTTGGTAGTAACACAAAGGTTTTTCTACTTTACGTAATAAAAATGTTAAAATGCATAATTTTGCCCTTTAATTATATATTTAAAAAAATTAGCATATATAGAATAAATCTGTATCTCGTATGCATTTTTTGACGTTCATTGAAAAAAAAATGAACAAACCGTCATTTGACTCAACTGAATCGCTCCAACCCCCTTAACTTACACGTAATGGTCGATTTAAGCCGCTTTGGGAAAATATACTTGACATGTACTATTAGATACAAATGAAAAAAATGGATGATTTTAAATTACAAAACCCATGTAAGGGGCCATTCATAAAACACGTAACGCAGTGAGGGGCGTGGGGGGTTAGGAAAAGCATCACACCTTGTCACAGAAGGGTGGGATGGGGGTTGAGCAAAATTCACGAGACGCTATAAGCATATTAAATCTGGAAAAGGGTGATACTGAGACGCTGAAAATTTCCTGTACTGCCCACCCAAAGTTCCGACTTCGAGGAAGTTGTAACTTCTCTGATACAGTCGAACCTCGATCCAACAAAGATATTTGTCCATTCCCTTACGATAGACACCCAAAACCTTTATATAACGACATTATATACATTGTGCCCTAATTAATAATTGCTTGTTAAAATAACTCTAATTTGAACCTTTCTTTCTTTAAAAAATATCTCTATATTTATGCCACAAATTTTTTTTTAAACATTTTAAACAACACGATCTCGATGTAACGAAACCTCGATATAACGAACTTCCCTCGAGATTCGTTATATCGAGGTTCGACCGTATCGATTACGACTCACCTGAAACATCCTTGGGAACATATTGCATTCTGGTTGCATCGTGACAAAAGATTATCAAATTATTTATTATTGATGTTACATAACATAAAGAATATATTTCGTACTACGTATAAATTATACGCATTTATATATTACATATATATTTACTTAAAGTAAACAATATCAATTGTTCGTTCTGAAATAATCGATTAAAATGGTTTTAGTATTTTACTTGCTTCTGATTGTTTGAAAAAAAAAAACGAGAGCAGAAAGGGGGGCGGGCTCCATGTCACGTACTTTCCCAGAGCATCGGGGGGGGGGGGGGGGGGGGGCACCGGCATTCGTCACGAAAAGTCACAGAGGAAGGGGGGTAGAATATTTATGAAATTTGCGTCATGTGTTTTATGAATGACCCCTAACCCCTTAAGAACAGCTAACAGGCTCAGTTAACAAAATTTAGGCTAAAATAATGCACGCTCTTGAACACGCGTTGGTATTGTTACAGAATATTGAAGAAAGATCCGTACCACAGCTCGTGCTTACCCGTACACATAGCCTGTTTGGTTGAATTGAAAAAAACAAACGGTGGGTAGAATGTCAAAGAAATCGCAAAATTCTTCAAATTGCCGGAATATCAGGACGTTGAATAAGTTCTCGCTGTTTTCCAACAGATGGCGTTACCATAATTGCGCGCGTGTAGTTTAATATGGTAACGCATCTATAAAGAAGTACTAAAAGCAAGTTTGAAATTCAGCATACGCTATTTCGCCGAATCGTCAACAACTTTTTTTTCTCATAGTGTTAAACATGGCAAATTTCGTGCGTGAAAAAGAGTATTTGTGGCGAATTTTACTGCGCTACTTTATTTTGAAAAATCTGTAGCTGGATCACAGAAAATTCTTGTTGAGACTTACGTCGACCATGCTCTGTCGGTAACAACATGCAGAGATTGGTTTAGACGTTTTCAAAATAATGATTTTGTTGTGTTGAATCGGAGGCATTCCTTCACAAATCCTGTCAGACGTTAACTGAACTTGCAGAATCATTACGATTTGATATTACAAAATAAAGCATTCATTTTCACGAAAAAAAACCGCGCGAACTTATTCAGCATCCCAATAATAAAGGATGTGTCGTCTTTATTTGATCGATCGAATGTTTCAGCACTTTTTTACCTGGCGCACAAATTAGTCGACTTGTATCCGGACATGGCACTCGCTTGGTTTGCCGTTGGATGTTACTACTTTGGAATAGGTGAGGGTGTGCAACGAAAAAGCGTTAATCGTTACACGACCGAAAGACGTCAATGTCTTCTCTTTTCTTCATTTTCGAAGTTTCGTACTACTGTGCCGTATTTTCACGAGGGCACAGGGAAACTGTGGGAATCCCCGGTCGATACAGACAGCTATTGGGAGTACAAATAAGTCTCCGCTGTTTGACAAAAGATGGCCCCACCAGGAGGTTATGGATGAAATTGTCGGATGTAAATAGGATCAAAATTCGACATTTTCGCACGAAAAAAATTATGCGATGCTGACACAAAGTCGCCAATATTTCAAGGTTATGGTCTTGCCAGATGTCCAACCATACGATATGACGTTTTACATCTGGAAATTTCAAACATAACCTCCTGGTGAGGCTATCTTTTGTCAAACGGCGGAGACTTATTTGTACTCCCATTATATTTTACTCAGTTTCAGTTATTGAAGACCGAATGACACCTCATCGCGGTCGGTATGGTAGAACAATTATAGATACCCAAAAATCTCTAAAACGGCTCTTCAGATCCCGTCGAAACTTTGCCAAACGACGTTAAATCTGAAACTTTGCCAAACGACGGGATCTGAAGAGCCGTTTCAGAGATTTTTGGGTATCTATAATCGTTCTACCATACTGACTGCGATGAGGTATTATTCCGTCTTAAGGCAGTAGTCTGGTCGAGAGCGAGCTGTTTGACGTTATTTTTGGGTTGGAATAACTTTTAAACCGTTGGAGTTGTCTTGATGAAATTTTACATATGTATTTATTGTTCCTTTGAGAATGTATGTACATTTGAAAGAAAATTATTTTAAATACTTTCATGTAGTTATTTTATTTTTTTACAACATGGTCCGCCGAAAACCGCTTCAATCGGCGCCCACTCTGGGTAATGTTTTATGCATCTGAAAAAAATATATTCTCAATCTGTATTATTCTGAGCACTGGTAGCAGAATTAGTACATAAAAAATGTTGTTACAAAATGGCGGCCTGTTAAACTTTGATTAACGATATTTCATGCATTTTCGGGTATTCCACGAGTTATAAAATGAGGGCAATATTATTTCTCGACTCAATTCTGCTACCAGTCCTCAGAAAGAGACTACCGAAGGTATGTGCAAAATTCGAGCTCGATCGGTCAATTAGTTATCGAGATATCGTGGGCGCCGATTTGAAAAACATAGTTCTGAGATAAACGTGTTCAAAGTTTTGATACCGTTGGATGAAGTTTGCGCGCGGTTTGCTTATAATTTCTATTACTCTGCTAATTTTCGAAATATCAATAAACGGTTTTCACGAGCGTATTAAGAAAGGTCTAAGGAATAATAAAATGAAGTAAAAAAATCGATTTTGTCAAATTTCTACACCAGACTACTTAACTATCGCAAACTGCGTAAAACTGCTTCTCGTTCAGTGGCCAGCGCCATTCTCGCGTGACGTAAAATAATTCGCTGTCACAGGCAAGAGCGATCATGCGAGAAGATATTTGGCGAAGGCGACCGCTCTCGACAGACTCTTCGGTCCCGCGTGGCTGGCGTACGGCCACTCTTTCGCCGCGGAGAACGAACACGACCAAGCTATGGCCGCTTACTTCAAGGCGTCGCAGCTCATGAAGGGCTGCCATCTGCCGCTTCTTTACATCGGCCTCGAGTGCGGTCTCACGAATAATCTCAAACTAGCGGACAAATTCTTTCAGCAGGCACAAAGCATCGCACCTAACGATCCTTTCGTTATTCACGAAACGGGCGTAATATCGTTTTACAATTTGGAGTACGTATTCAAAATATTTCGACTGTATTTGAAAATATCAGAAATATGGTCTATTCTCTTGTCATCTTGAAAAAATATAGCGCTTCAAAAGCATTTTCTATCATTTGCTCGAAAAAATATGCATTATTTTCGTTTTTTTTTCTTTTAATTTTTAAATTAGATAAATTTACAACGTATGGTCACGTGAACGAAAGCACTCCAGGATTGGTTGAATCTCTAGTGACGTCAGATGCCATTAAGGGGCCAGTCCACTTTGGAGCCACAAAAAAAGGCTATTTTCGCGATTTTTTTTTTTTTTTTTGAGGATTTTACAAACGATATGAATATAAAAGTTGTTGGGCTTGATAAATAAAGTCTTGAAATACATTTAAAAAAATTTAATTCATTTTTATTCATTTTTAAGTACAAAAACTATAGTTTAAAGCCTCAAAAATAGTTGGGCCTCACAACTCGGCAACGGCTTGCCTGAAACAATTAGATTCATTATGACACCAGCTACAAAATGACCCTCGGAAAGAAAGTTTTATAAAAAAATAAAAAAATGGCAGATGAAAAATGAAAAAAGTAAAAAAACGCGTTTTTTCGCAGTTTTTCGCAAAAAAAAAGAGTAAAAATCAAAATTTTAAAACCACCGAGGATCATCTTGTTGCGAATCATGTTTACAATATGTGGTTCCAATTTCAAGAGAATCGGTTTATTAGTTTTAGAGATACGATAGAGCTAGATTTTGAAAACGTTGTTTCGAGAAAAACGCGTTCGAAGTTTATAATGTGAAAAACTCTTACCTAAACTTAATCGGCAATTCCTGCACCGTAGAAATCCCTTCTATTTGCTCATCATCTTCGATTTCTTCAAGTGTTGCTTGCTTTCAATTTTTTTTCAATTTTCAAAGTGGACTGACCCCTTAAATAGATCATTACGAGTCCTGTGACGAGTAATGAGCGATTTTCCAGTGCATTTCCGTGCTTTTTTCTGTTCATTGATAGTTATTTGAAGTGATAGTTACCATATTATCAACTTTTGAATAAGAATGGAGATGAAGGTTTACCGTGCGACAACTCAGCGGCGATATAGGTCCTTTACCTTGTTTACTGGCATGTGATGTCACAGGCGTCACGGGACTACGTGAGAACGGGAGCGTTATGGCGGTCTGGTTGAATATTTAAATTTGTATTGCCGATTTATGTCATAAATACTGACATTCACGAAGACAAGCAAATATTGTGAGCATCATTTAAAATAATTAACCATTTAAGATGGTTTCCGTACAACAGTCAAATATTCTATTGGCCCGGTTCCATAAGGTAGAACGAGCGGGAGCGCTTGATTTTTATAGATTTTGTTCAAATTTTGAGCAGACATTGTTCATATCATTATGCATGATTGAGTGAAATTTCAGAACGGTCGACTATTTAGTTTGGGAGATAATGGGTCTTAAAATGGCAACTTTTAACACTACAGGGTCTGCATTGTGTTTATAAATTTTGAGAAAAAATGATGTTTAGATAGCAAATTAGTTTGGGAAAAAGTGAATAAAGTTTGGATTGCCTTTAAGGTAGGTTTACACTACGACACTTTGGGGTATACACTCAATGTACACATCGAGTGTCTGTGTGAACCCCACTGTCTGATCTCGCGACATTTATTGCGACATCTTGCTAGGTTCCGCGCCGAGCGCCGTGTGCAACAGGTTGTGTCGGAGTGTCTGTCGCAGTGTTCAAGTTTTCGAACCGGCGCGAAAGTATCCAGATACTTGCGACCCGCGTTAAATCAAAATGGCCATTACGTGGAGCAAGGAGAGTATTACGAATATGATATCTTTTGTGAACGGACTGAACTTTGGCAAATATTTTGTGCTGATTATAAAAAGAGAGTAAAAAAACAGGCAGCACTTGAATGCTTAGCGGAACAAATTGGCACACCATCGGCTGAAGTTGGCAGAAAAATTCATAATTTAAGAACACAGCTTGAGGGACTATACCACTGTGAACGCTGAAAATTTGGATGATTTTCGGGAATTTTTTGGAAGAAAAGTACGCAATTAAAGGTTTCGGAAAATGAAGAACATATTTGGCTACATTTGACCTATATTACATAATTTTTTCATAGAAAAATATTGAGATCCAAACGACTTATGCGCTGCCTTCGGAGGTGCCAAAAAAAGTCCCTCCACTGCTGCCATGATTCCGGCCGATTGAGTAGCTGAAACCGAAAAAGGAAAACTGTCGTTAAACTGGAAGGTATAAGGAACTGGAATGACGTAGGATTTTTGAAAAATATTAAAATCTAACAAAATGGCGTAGTTATGAAAAAAAAATCATTTTTTCGCCTATAAAATCCTACTTTTTTTAATGTCAAATCGTCAATTTCCATCCAATCAAAAATATCCTACGTCATTGTAGAGTAGATATTTTCAAGCGTACTCAGTTTGAATTTCAAGTCAATCGGATAATTGCTATTTGAGTTACAATGCCAGCAAATTTGAAAAATCTCATTTCGAGAAAAACGCTTTTAAAGATTTAACTATCGATTTTTGCACGATAAAATAATATTGATATAATTTACACGAATGATAATTATATTCTTGAAAGTATAAATAGTAGAAAAAGGCAAAAAAATCGATTTGTTAAAAGTGACACTGGTATAGCCCCTTAATAACAGCGCACAAAATTACGGCTGCCTCCGCACGGCGTTTTTCCATGGCGTCCGAGCGAATACTGCAGACGTGTCAGTAGTTTTGTTCGTGAACATCTGAGACACTTGTGTAGCGACATCACAGTACAGACATTTTCTGGGACACCGAAACCGTCTTATGTGTCAACGGAACGGACATTAGTGTCAGACATTTGTGTCACAATTAGTGTCGTAGTCTATGCAGACCTTTACTATTCAGTTTTGCTAAAAACGTTCAGTAAAGACAGAATAATTCTCCGTAAAAAATATTTGTCCCCTATAATAAGAAGACACATGGCAACACCGCAGAACAGTATTGTTCATTTTTCCGAGAATAAATAATAATTATCGTGTTCCTAAAGTTGAAAACTTTTATCATAAAGTAAATATTTGCGTTATAAATATAAATATTTTATATTGTTTGTGTTATTTTCATTAACAAATAAAAGTGTTGGTTAATTCATAACTAATTAAAAACTTTGTTCGATTAAAAATTACTTCCAAATAAAAATTTGTGTCGCAGGATTATTTTAAATGTGCCGCGCAAACTTACGTCATTGGATGCGTGGAACGATGCGGTCTTGCCATATGTCTTCTTATTGTAGGGGGCAAATATTTTCGACGGAAAATTATTCCGTCGAAATTTCAATGCAGACCCTGCAGTGTTAAAAGTTGCAATTTTAAAAGCCATTGTCTCCCAATCTAAATAGTCGACTGTTCTGAAATTTCACTCAAACATGTATAATGACATGAACAATGTCTGGTTAGAATTTGAACAAAATCTATAGAAACCGAGAACGCGAGCTCGTTCTACCTCAAGGCCTTAGGCCACAGTAACAGGTATAAAATCATGTGCGAATTTAACAATTCTTCTTCGTATGAAAAAGTGATTCACTCATAAAATTAATTACACATCTATTTAGTATGAATATCAAGCTGTTAGAAAATATATATATTTTTTTCGATGTACAAAATGTCCAACTTTTCTTTTGTTGTACAAATGTACAAAATGTACAAAAGATGTACAAAATGTCCGATATTTTCTTTTGTTATCTTTTTTTAGGCGCTCCGCGGCTTGACATTTAGCACCCACAATTTTTTACCTAGAGCAGAAAACAAAAATTCTCGTCAATCTACATTAGAATACCTAGAGAAGTACGTGCGGAATAAAAAAAATATTGTTTTATTCAAAAGTTGTAGGTATTTGAACTTGAGAAATGAATTTTCAGTGAAAAATTTCGTTATAACTGCTCATAAACTGCTCATAAAATGAAAAGTTTTCGATTAATCACAAATTCCATACGTACTTCTGTGCGAAATGCAATCAGGAACATAACTTTTAAATTTGAAGTAAATCGAGTGAAAATTGTTGAAGTTATTTGTCACGCCAAATGGAAAAAAGCTGTTTCGAGAAGTTTCGAGTAGTCGGCCATTTTGTACATCGAAAAAATAAATATAATTTTTCTAACAGCTTGATATACTAAATAGATGTGTAATTAATTCACGAGTGAATCACTTTTTCATACGAAAAGAAAATGGTTAAATTCGCACATGATTGTATACCCGTTACTATGTCCTAAGGCCTTAAACGTGCAATCGATATTCTCGGGTAATCGCGTTCTTTCGCATTGTTCGCAGTTACAAATCGGCGGAACGACAATTTAAGGAAGCCACGAAGAGAATTCAAGGGGGCATGAAAAACGTCATATTGCCGAGCAAGTGGGAACCCCTTCTGAACAATCTCGGCCATACGTGTAGAAAAATGAAAAAATATGACGAGGCATTGGAGTATCATCAACAGGTAACCTTTTTCTTTCGCTCGATCGCGAGAACATTTATTACGTCATTTCTGTAACATTTTTCTCCGCTTTCAGGCCTTGGTACTTAATCCTTTGAATCCTTCGACGTATTCGGCGATTGGCTTCATTCACGCTCTAACGGGGAACACGCAGGAAGCCGCAGATGCTTTCCACAGAGCTCTGGGCCTTCGAAGAGACGACACGTTTACCACGACTATGCTGGGCTACGTGATGGAACAACTGATCGAGGAATCTCCACCGTTTCCTGGTATGAAAGCCTCATATTTTCGGCGAGGAAGTTCGAATATAGCGTCTTTTCGAGATTTCACTTAAAATTCGGTTTTTATTGGAAGAAGAGATCTTCGACGAGTCGACCCTGACATCTTTGGTGGGCGGGACTAGGAATTAGGAGCCATAAGCATTGAACGTTTTTCCCTCGTCCCGAGGCGACCGTTTCATCGATGAATGTCAGAAAATACTGTTTTTCACAAGCACATCCGTCTGGTAAAAGCTCGACTTCGAATCTTCAATAAGTTGGACTATAGCGACGAAAAAATGAACGATTTGAGATATTTGAGCAGCTCACAAGGAACATCCATCAGGTGACACTCTTCGATTTTCTTGAAATTTCGATATGTTATTAAGCACCGAAAAGTAAGCGATACGTATTTTTTTTTATCGGCGGAAAAACGGTTTTAAGGGGTGAAACGAACCCTCGAAAATGGGGCTGTTTTTCGTTTTTCGTCGATAACGTTATCGTTCTTATCTCCAATGTATAGTGCACAAAAAAATAAACATTGTTGCAATTTGAAATTTTTTAATATCTCGTACCGTTAAAACATTATCGACGTTAAACGAAAAACATCCCCATTTTTGAGGGTGCGTTTCAGCCCTTAAAACCGTTTTGCCGCCGATAAAAAAAAATACGTATCGCTTACTTTTCGGTGCTTTGTAACATATCCAAATGTCAACAAAATCGAAGGGTGTCACCTGAGGGATGTTCCTTGTTAGCATAGTCTCTTACGACAAGTTGTGAACTACCCCGCAATTGGGATTTCTTGCGTACTAACTGCACTTACTGACAATTCAATTGTATCGCACTTTGCCATTCTCCCACTAGAAACTGTGTCAAAGTGTCTAAATCTTCATTTTCTTTTTTCTCGAACACGACGCAGTGAATCTTACGGAAACTTAGAAGTCGATCCTCAATTCAAACGTGTCTGCGTTGAACTCGTCGTCGACGCACTTTTATTTGGCGACGATTTTGACACACTGGCAAGGACCGCTTAAGTGTCCGCCTTCGATTCTGCTGAAACTCATATATGTGAAAAAGCCTTGAAAAATATTCGACACGTATTTTCGTATGGCGGAAAAACCATTTTAAGAGGAAAAAGATGTGTCACCCCTGAATTTTTTTTTCAATACTTCTGTAGTGAATTTTCCTTTGCTTTACATTACAAGAATTTTGGTTTTTGTTTCATTCGGATCGGTGGACTGCCTGTGGGTGAAACTGTGGTCGCCCCCTTAAAAGCGTTTTTCCGCAAAAAAATACGTGTCTAATAATTTTTGCAGACAATATCTGTGGCCCCTAATTCTGACCACGCAATCCTCATGTTTTACCCAAAATAAGACTTTTTCACGTGTGGTAAAAATTCGACCTTTAAGGGGGTGAAACGGGCGTTTTTAAGTTTACATGAGATAAGATATTTTTGGTCAGATTTGCTTGAAATTTGGTATAAATACAAGTATTTAAACATGGATTTGTTTGCCGTATTTATGCCAACCCAAACAAACTTTCACACCCCCCTTTAACCCTCTTAAGGGACGAATTTTAAGAAATGCTGAAATACGTGTTCGTTTATTTGTATTGTAGAATATTTACGCCAAGTTTAGAGAAAATCTGACAGAAAAATATTTTATCTCATACAAACGTTAACACTCCGGTTTAACCCCCTTAAAGGTTAAATTTTGGAAATTGCTGAAATACTTGTTTAATTATTTGTATTCTAGTGTATTTATGCCGAGTTTCAAACAAATCTGACAAAAAAAATATGTCGTCTCATACAAACTTTAATACCCCCGTTTAACCCTCTTAAGGGGCGAATATTAGGAAATGCTGAAATACATGTTTAATTATTTGTATTGAAGAATATTTACGCCTAGTTTCAAGCAAATCTGATAGAAAAATGTTGTCTCATACAGACGTTAACACTCCGGTTTAACCCCCTTAAAGGCTGAATTTTGGAAATCGCTGAAATACGTGTTTAATTATTGGTATTCTAGTGTATTTATAACAAGTTTCAAACAAATCTGACAAAAAAAATGTTGTCTCATACAAACTTTCACACCCCCGTTTAACCCTCTTAAGAGACGAATTTTACGAAATGCTGAAATACGTGTTTAATTATTTGTATTGTAGAATATTTACGCAAAGTTTCAAGCAAATTTGACAGAAAAATATTTTATCTCATACAAACGTTAACACTCCGGTTTAATCCCCTTAAAGGTTAAATTTTGGAAATTGCTGAAATACTTGTTTAATTATTTGTATTCTAGTGTATTTATGCCGAGTTTCAAACAAATCTGACAAAAAAAATATGTCGTCTCATACAAACTTTAATGCCCCCGTTTAACCCTCTTAAGGGGCGAATATTAGGAAATGCTGAAATACATGTTCAATTATTCGTATTGAAGAATATTTACGCCTAGTTTCAAGCAAATCTGATAGAAAAATGTTGTCTCATACAAACGTTAACACTCCGGTTTAACCCCCTTAAAAGCTGAATTTTGGAAATCGCTGAAATACGTGTTTAATTATTGGTATTCTAGTGTATTTATGACAAGTTTCAAACAAATCTGACAAAAAAAATGTTGTCTCATACAAACTTTCACACCCCCGTTTAACCCTCTTAAGAGACGAATTTTACGAAATGCTGAAATACGTGTTTAATTATTTGTATTGTAGAATATTTACGCAAAGTTTCAAGCAAATTTGACGGAAAAATATGTTGTCCCATACAAACGTTAACACTCCGGTTTAACCCCCTTAAAGTTTAAATTTTGGAAATTGCTGAAATACGTGTTCAGTTATATGTATTATAGAATATTTACGCTAAGTTTCAAGCAAATCTGACAAAAATATATTTTGTCTCATACAAACTTTAAAACCCCTGTTTCACCCCCTTAAGTTTCGAATTTCGATCTTTACCACTCCTGAAAAAAGTCTTACTCTGGGTTAAATATGAAGACTGGGTGGTCAGAATTAGGGGCCACAGATATCCCCATAATTTTCAATGCATTATCATACATACGAGTTTCAACAAAATCGAAAGCGGACACTTAAGTGATGTTTCTTGTGGGTCAATGTGACCCGGATAATACTTTACCCACCTGCCATTAACAAACCGTCGGTCGGTTTTTTTGCTGAAAAAATCAGGCATACACTTTAAACATTTCCTAATTCGTTTGCTTAATTGAGATTCGTAAAGTGTAAAATTGTAACAAAATATTGACTTCTTTTAATGATGGGAAAGTGAGCCTTTTATTTAAAATTCGTCCGGGTCAAAATGACTCAGTGTGTCAACGTAGGGTTTAAAAAAACGATTTTTCAACGTACATCGGTGGAGCGTTCGATCCTCAGTAATTCTCATCACGCGCTCGTAAATCATGCCCGACGTGGAAAGTGTGCAGAGCTTGCGGCCAAAAAAAAAATGTACAGTCTCTGGAAACCCATCGTGAAATAATGATTCGAATATAAGCACTGTCGTCATTCCCGAAGTAACTGAGCAAATACGATTCTCAGATGCCCCAACGACAATGCCGAAATACAAATTCCCGGAAGTTCGTATGCCCGCCGAGGTAACCACGGATTCGGTTGAGAATTCGAGCGCGGGACCTGCCGGATCTCGGGATCAGGATCTCAACAAGCTGTGCGTTAATCTGTTCTCACGATGGGGCGAGGAGTCAACCGACAAGACTGAGGAAAATACGCCCGACAAGGCTGAACGTTCGCGCGAAGTAGTTGTTAATTATTCGACTCGCGAAATGAGTCCGGAGTATCCGATGATGGACTCGTCAACGGCCCACATAGAATATTGAATAAAACGGAAACGAACGGCCCCCGTAGAATATTGTGAATAAAACGGAAACAAAACAAACGTGGTTATTTATCGTCGAAATATTTTATGGTAGGAACCATTTTTCTTATAGAATAAGTAGACAAAGGGGCTTTTGGCTTTTTCGGGTGGGATCGCGCGTGATAAAAAGCCAGAGAGGTTGTTTAACACAAAAGTATATTTATTGAGACTTAAAAAAATCAGCAGAAAATACACAAAACAACATGAACGGCCGCCACCAGATGATGAAATTTTTTTCGCGACATTTGGCGGTGGACACTCTAGCTTAAACGGTCCATTTGAAATTTAAAAACTAAACGGGTTATTCGAGTTAACGATAAATACGAGTCGTTGACGTCGATTTTTAAAATCATTTTTTTAAATAACGTGGCGACGAATTGAAGCTCGAGCATAAAAGACCTAAAAAAAAGTCGTCAATTTTACGTAACTATTAAGGGGGGGGAAATCCTTTTAGACGTCCGAAAATGAGTCATTTTTCATGAATATTTTTAAAGGTGATAAAATATTCGCGTCATTTAAAAATTTTGACAGTATCTTATTACTATTTGCAAGTGTAAAAAAAATGTCCGGTGTAAACAAAACAAAATGTCGGCGTTATGAGGTATTCCTTTAGCGTTTTTAGGCTAAAGTTTTAAGCCTATCGCGTAAATCAATTAATTGGGGTAAAAATTATCGAGAAAATGGTCAAAATTATGAAAATTTGATTACAAAACCTACTTAATGTTTTATTTTATACTTTTTGAAATATTTTTACAGGTATATCCTTCCAATAATGTTATACGCCTTTTGGGCATCTCTCGTGGCGCCGCTTGGTGGCAGATTCAGGCAACTCGTGGACGTTCGACTGCGGTCAGCTGTACGCCGTCCGTATTAATATCATTAAAAAGCGCTGTGTGAAATAAATAACAAATGGGTGGAACGAGGTATTGTTGTGTTGTGGAGTGCAAAAATTCCCAACCTCGAAATCAGGAATTGACTTTTTATTCGTTTCCGAGACGAAATTGGGAAATCAACGAGAGAAATGAGTGGATAAAAGCTGTCAGAAGAATGCATGTAAATATTTTGACGATTCGATACAAGAAACGTATTGAAAATATACAAACGTTGGATCTTCTGTAATGTTTTATTCTTCTAGTACATCAGATAACATTTTTAGAGAACCACGTGCAAATTATTTTTTATTTCATTTTTTTACATCTATGATAAAAATATTATTAATATTTTTACGGTTTACTAAATCGGTTTACTAAATTTACTAAAGCGGTTTTACTAAATTTATCGGTTTACTAAATTTACTAAAGCGGTTTACTAAATTTACTAAATCGGTTTACTAAGTTTACTAAAGCGGTTTACTAAATCTAATTTCAATAACCAATATGCTAAGTTTACTAAAGCGGTTTACTAAATCTAATTTCAATGACCAATATGCTTATTACTTTATTATCGATATTTCTTTGATAAGGCGATACATCTTCATTTTCCATTTTTGTTTTACATGCATGGTTGAAAAGTTGCTGGCATTTTTTTCCATTATTATTAAACTACTAATTGATCACAATTAATACGTACCTCTACTTTTACGTCGTACGGTGGATGATTCACTTTAGTCCGTGGTATTACTTTCCCGCGGATAATTCGATATCCATTGGGTGTATCGTCGATTTCGACGGCCTCCTGAACGTGATGACTTTGGAATAGTGTATGCCTTATACATTTTTAACGAATTGATCATTATACGATGATCCTAAAAATAAATACGTAGTAGAAATTACAGTGAATTTGACAGAATATCTCATGTTTCGTGTATTTACATACCTTTAGACACCGATTTTCCGCGAAAAAAATCTCCATAAATATTCTGGAAGCCACACTTGATAAGAGTGTGGCTCATAATTGGACTTTAACAATGTGGCTTTGCACCAAATGAATAAATAATTCAAAACGTGCAGTGATTTGTATGCGAAACGTATTTGTACGGTTCAGAAAAGAACGACCACGAGTTGCCGCCGTTAGCTGGCAGGGGGCATTGCCGTCGCGTCCCCACGATATCCAACAGGCGTATACTGCGAAAACCGCTCAACATTTCAGCCAGATCGATCAATAACTTTTTGAGCTATAACGTGAGCACTTTTTCAAAAGACGCCTAAAGCAATACCTTATAACGCCGCCGGTTTGTTTTGTTTAAAAAAGAAAAAAATGTTAACACTTGAAAGTTGTAACAAGATAATGTAAAAATGTTAAAATTATGCGTTTATTGTATCACCTCAAAAAAATGCATGGAGAAGACTCATTTTCGAGCATCCAAAGAAATTTGCCCTCTTAAAAAATGAAGATCGGTTTAAAAAAAAGTGAGATCGTCTACGACCTTTGAATGTTTTCTCATCGCATCTCCTGTAAAAACGCGTTCAAAGTTTGAAGAGTGGTTGCTGCTGGGGCTCGCCCGGTCGACTGTTAGAAGCTGTAGCTAATTCAATTTTAGGAACATTTCACTGAAATTTTACTCTGTCGATATTGTACAGATGAAATTTAATAATTTGGTTAACAAAGAACATTTTTAATAATATTTATTCAATAATATTTATTTAATATTTCTCGATTTTTTTCCATGTCACACATTTTTTGATGAAAGGAATATTGTTTTTTGCGAAAAAAAATCTTTAATTTGAAGAAATGAGCAAAAGGTGAAAAATGTATCATTTAATTCGTTTTTCGCAAAAGTGAACATTTCAATCGTTTGGACCACAGTGTGAAAGAAAAATCGCAGCGGTTTGAATACTTGAGGGTTTCTTTGGGATACTTTGAGGCTAGAAAAAAAACCAAATTTATCCTCGGTCTATTCGTTATTTCTCGAGTTATCTCAAGTTTAGTGAAACTCCGTGGAAACGCGATTTTTTACCTGTTTTTCATTCAAAGTTTTCATATTGAAAACAAATTGTTTATTAAAAAATACTAATCACACCTTTTAGAGAATACTTTGAAGTATTCAAAACTCTCCGTATATTTTTTTGTCGAATCATTAGTTCCCGAGTAATGAATTATCAAAGCCAAAAAGTTCTTTTTAGCTTCCGAACGACGATAACTCAGCGAAAAATCATCGTACGAAGCTCAGAAACCTCTCAAATTAAAGCGGAAGAATCCAACTAAAGGAGCGTCATAGTTACATTGCTGGAGAAATTTACCCAAGCCCGTGCACCTCTTCAAAAATGGACAAACATTTTTTAAATTTTTTCTTTTGCGATCTCTTTGAGTTAACTCAGAAACGTTTATGGATAAAAATATTTGACCTACAGATTTCTAAACTAGAGACTTCCAGCTTCAATTTGCGTTTCTCGTATTTCTATACTACCATTTTTTGCCGAGTTATAGCCTTCTGAAAATAACCTAAAAACATCGAGATTTTTTCTGATCATCTAATTGCTGTGCCTAGTGTAGATATTAATATAAAAGTTGTTACACTTAATAGACACACTTTCGAAATACATAATAAAAAAAAATATTTATTTAAGTCACTATTTATAGACGAAAATGGTAGTGAAAATAACGTCCTAAATAAATTGTAGGTCCGCGCTGTTGATGAAATCTCGGAGATGGATCATCCGAAACCAAAACATCAAACGGTTTTAGATTCAGTATGTTAATGGCTATAGCCGATATCATACGATTTTTGATATATGCAAAAATAATAAAATGGCGGACATTTTTCGAAAAAAAAAAAACGTGTTTTGTTTCACTATTTTTGGCAAAAAAAGCGTTTCAGGCCTTAGGCCACATAAAATCATGTGCGAATTTAACATTTTTTTCGTACGAAAAAGTGATTTACTCACAAAATTAATTAGACATCTATTTAGTATGAATATCAAGTTGTTAGAAAATATACATATATTTTTTTCGATGTACAAAATGGCCGACTACAAATATTTTCTTTCGTTATCTTTTTTTAGGCGCTCCGCCGCGTGATATTTAGCATCCACAATTTTTTACCTAGAACAAAAAACAAAAATTCTCGTCAATCTACATTAGAATACCTAGAGAAGCACGTGCGGAATTTAAAAAAATATTCTTTTATTCAAAAGTTGTGGGTATTTGAATATTTCTGATTTGGGTATTTGAATATAACTGCTCGTAAACTGCTCGTAAACTGCTCATAAAACGAAACGTTTTCGATTAATCAGAAATTCTGTACGTACTTCTCTGCGAAATGCAATTAGGAACATAACTTTCAAATTTGAATTAAATCGAGTGAAAATTGTTGAAGTTATTTGTCAAGCCAATTGGAAAAAGGTGTTTCGAGAAGTTTCGAGTGGTCGGCCATTTTGTACATTGAAAAAAAAAAATTTCTAGCAGCTTGATATTCATACTAAAGAAATGTGTAATTAATTTTGTGAGTGAATCACTTTTTCATACGAAAAAAAAATTGTTAAATTTGCACATGATTTTATACCCGTTAATGTGGCCTCAAAGTTTGCTAAGGCCTCAAAATTTGTTTGAGCTAGATAAATACATCAACATTTTTTGAAATGTATTTCGAAAGTGTATTTATTAAGTGTAACAACTTTTGTATCAATATTAGACTGATTCAAAAAAAAAATTTTTTTCTGGATTCTCGTGCTATTGTTGGGCACTGATAAAACAAAATTTCTCTAAAAAGATGGGCGCGGTCACTCAATTTTTAGAGGTGGCTATCTCGACTTTTTTGTATTTGAATTTTTTTTAACAAACGTATTGCATTTAAGCATAGTCATGGCTTCGGATTACGGATAAAAATCACATCCAGCAGCTGTTTCGTAACAAAAATAAACTCTAACAATTTGAAAAGGTTGCAATATTCACAATTCAAATCCAGGTAGATCAATAATGGCGTCTATACTACTCTCGTTATTCATGTAGATTTATTTATCCGCATTAACATTTCGCACTTTTTACGAAAAATTAAATTATAAGCTTTTATTCATAAATCGTATATTTACATTTTCAAAATGCTACGCTTATATTATCTTCAAACTCATTTACATTTCTTCCCAGCCATTCTCAAGTTCGTTAACATTTTGGGCAGAACGAAAATGTGCAACGTTGAACAGTTTGTCCAAATCTCTCTTAAATTTACGCTCCTTCGATATTTGTGACGGCAAATTCTTTTTAACTCGATTTTTTAAAAGTTGTTTCCAGACTAGATGGAGTTTTATTGATTTCAAGATTGCGTTATTCAATCGACGCGTTGGAATTTCAGCACATTTCCATTGTTCGAAAATTTCTTTCATCGTTTCGTGTGCACTTCGACGTATGGTCAGTTTTTCTCTGTTATGCTTGTAAAAGAACAAACTCAAAACTTTTCCGATTTTTATCCGTAATCCGAAGCCATGACTATGTTTAAATGCAATACGTTCGTTAAAAAAATTCAAATACAAAAAAGTCTAGATAGCCACCTCTAAAAATTGAGTGACCGCGCCCATCTTTTTAGAGAAATTTTGTTTTATCAGTGCCCAACAATAGCACGAGAATCCAGAAAAAAAATTTTTTTTTTGAATCAGTCTAATCAATATATATCATACAAACCTATCAAAAACTTCATGAAAATAGCCTTTTTTAGCATCTAAAGTGAGAAGACCCCTTAACGTGTTTCGCTCTCGCGTCGCCGGATTCACGTGGCTTCCCCCACCCGCCGAGCCCGCGTAAAATGCCCACCCAACGGCTCGCGGAGCGACGCGAGTCGTGAACGCGCGTACCGGCAAATATTCAATTCAGTTCGCGAGCGCGAGGGACGCGGACAAGAATGGGCGTATCGTACATTGTATTCCCAAAAGTATTTACACTACATTGTTAAATCGGTCATTCGTCCTCGTAACGGGAACGAGGAGACATCCTTAACACACAATTACGAGAATCTACGAAACACATAGATTTTTTTCGGATAAATTAACGATTGCATTACCGAATGGATCTTTGATATTTACATATCCAAACGCATCAGTCATTAAGACCCACCGGTGGGCAATTACGCCCATCGAGCGTTATCGAGTAACGAAACATTTTGTTTTTCGTTTCGTTCCCCTCCCCCATCAATGTGACTCGTCGTTAATTTATATTAATTTATTCGCAACAAAATCAAGTGTGTAATTCTTTATTTTTTCACATCGAAACGTCATTTGCTTTATATTCTCTTTTTACTATCTTTGGGATAGTAGTATATCGTTTTGGTGAGCTTAGTCAACTCGTAAAAGTACATCAACGTCTACTCGCGTTTCTTTTTTTTTTTTTCGAAAAAGACAAGATTTTTCGGACCGTACGCGAAATAACGACGCGAGTGCGAAGGAGCGAGCGTCGCACGAGACAAAAGCGCGAAAGAAGATAAACTGTTTTTTTTTTCTTTCAATTCCACGATGGCATCACTGTATCAACAGGTAACGAATATTTTTTAACAGCGAAGCTTTTTACACAAAATGGCAATATTTTCGTGCTTTTTGTTTGTTCAAATTCGGCGTAATTCGTACATTTTGTCAACCGGGCCGAGAATTTCGGAGATTCTTTTGTTTGAGGCCTCGTTAAAATTTGCTTGCTCGTTGTGCGTCGTCGAAATGTAAGCCACAATTGCAAGACAGCTTCCCCTCTCTCTCTCCCGCTCTCTCTCGCGAAGAGACGCGTGCCCTTCAGTACACGTGAAAAATAAACAAACTTGCGAGCTTGGCCTGTAGCCGGACGAACATAGTACACGAGGCACGTGGTTCCGAGCAGAGAGAGCGAGAGCTCTTTGTTCCGTTTTTTACCTTTACTCCAGAGACGGAACGAAAGCTTCACGTTCCAATTTCCACAGATTTAAACGAGGAACGATTTGAAACTTTTTTTACACACATTTCTTAATGATTGGAAAACAATATTCTGGCGAAACTGTTTGTATGTGAGACTTTCGATACGAGGAAATTGCGAATATGTGTTAATTCCTTTCAACGATGCAATTTGGCACGATATTAATTAATTACCTACAGAACTTTATAATCGTCGCGTCACAATTTTTTATTTTCTATTTGAATATTGCGATTATTGAGGATAAAATGTGCGTTTTATCAATGTTCATGATAACGCGTGTCCAACCGGACGATAATGATTGATAACTCGATGAATCGAAAGCAGTCCTCGATTTTCCCGATTTCGTTTGGAATATTGAAATTTAAAAAGTTGGGACAGACGAATATACGTTTAAGGATTTATTCCTCGCATTGACAGTCGCTAATTATCGGGAGCTCGAAACGGACACGAAAATGCTGAGTTTTCCTGAAAATTCGGGGATCGGAGCGATTCGATTCTCGGAACCGATAGCCCTTCGTCAACTAATCGTAAAATTTCTGCTCTATGAGAATTTTCCTTAATTTCTTATGTATCCGGAATCTGAGGAATTCTTTTGTTTTTCCTCCTTGTTTCTTCTATTCGGTGTCTACTTTGCTCGCCTCTCTTCCTGCGTAACCCTATACGATTCTCCGAACTCGGACCACGTGTCCTTACAGCCCTATATTTCTTTTGTGTCGATGTTCATATGTAAGCGTGACGATACAATGTTTGTTGTCCATTTGGGCTACGCATACTTATGTACGTGGATTTTATGGCGAAGGCGAGAATAGAGACAGGCAAAACGAAAAGTTTTCGTCGTGCCTTGTCGCTGTTTGGCGAATCATACACGAAAACGTATTGTATGGAGAATAATTGAGGGATATAGCTCGTTGATGGATACTAGTTAGGGGGTCTTCTCACTTTGGACGCTGAAAAAGGCTATTTTCATGAATTCTTTTGATAGGATTATATTATAGATATTGATATAAAAGTTACACTTAATAAATACACTTTCGAAATACATTTTTTTTTAAACTTGGTTTATTCAAGTCATTATTTATAGACGAAAATGGTGGTTAAAAAAAATTCCTAAAAAAATTGTAGGTCTACGCTGGTGATGAAATCTCGGAGATGGAGCATCCGAAACAAAAAAATCAAACGGTTTTAGATTCAGTATGTTAATGGCTATAGCGCATATCATACGATTTTTTATATATGCAAAAATAACAAAATGACGGACTTTTTTCGGAAAAAAAAAACAAAAAAAGATGTTTTTTTTTCACCGTTTTTGGCCAAAAAATAGTAAATATCAAAATTTAAAAAAATCCTTGATATTCGCTATCGATATGGTTGTAAAGAATATGTGGTTAGCATTTCATAAGGATCGGTTCAGTAGTTTCGAAGGTTTTACCAACAAGTCGGCGAAAAACGTTGTTTCGAGAAAAATTTAAACATTTAAAATTTTTTTAAATGTATTTTGAAAGTTTATTTATTGAGGGGTTAGACCACTCTAGAGGCCGAAAAAATAGGCTTTCTGGGGATTTTTTTTTTTTCAGAAAAAATAAATCGAGATTACAAAAAAGGGCGTTTATCGTACATATCAGTGACTGTATACAATAATTTTTTTAATGCGTTTCATTTCAAAATGGCCGCTGTGCAGCGTTTATCTCGAAACTGCATTTTTTAAATTGGCCGGAAACATAACTCAGACAATTTTCAACCGATTCGCTTGAAATTTTGAATATATCTTTAAAATTATATTGTCTATGGAAGTACGTAGGACTTTTTTTTGTTATATTGCATAGTTCATTTGTTATTTGTGACGATTTTTTACGATTTTTGATTATTCACGATTTTGAGTGACGATTTTTTAGGCAAACTTTTCACTTTTCAAAAATTTGCCTAAAAATCGTTAATTACAAATGAACTATGGAATATAAAAAAAAAAAATCGTACGTACTTCCATAGACAATGTATTTTTCAAGATATATTCAACATTTCAAGTGAATCGGTCGAAAATTGTCCGAATTATGTTTCCGGCAAACTTAAAAAATGCAGTTTTGAGATAAACGCTGCACAGCCGCCATTTTGAAATTAATCGCTTCAAAAAAATTATTGCATACAGTCAATGATATGTATGACAAACACCCTTTTTTGTAATCTCGAGTTATTTTTTAGATTTGTGAAAAAAAAAAAAAAAAAAATTCCCAAAAAGCCAATTTTTTCGGCCTCTATAGTGGTCTAACCCCTTAATGGCTATAGCGCATATCATACGATTTTTTATATATGCAAAAATAACAAAATGGCGGATATTTTTCGAAAAAACAAAAAAAACGTATTTTTTCACCGTTTTTCGCAAAAAAAAGTAAATATCAAAATTTAAAAAACATCCTTGATATGCGCTATAGCTATAGTTGCAAAGAATATGTGGCTATTATTTCATAAGGATCGGTTCCGTAGTTTCATATATTTTATCAACGAGCCGGCGAAAAACGTTGTTTCGAGAAAAACGCGTTTAAAGTTTGTTTGGGTTACATAAATACATTACATTTTGATTTAAATATATTTCGAAAGTTTATTTATTAAGTGCAAAAACTTTTATATCACTATGTATAATATAAATCTATCAAATAAATGCATGAAAATAGCCTTTTTTCAGCGTTTAAAGTGAGAAGACCCCTTAAAGGGTTGGGCTACTGTGGCGACACGAAAATCAGGGTTGTAGAAAAATTAATTTTGGAGGGATAAGTAGGACGATTGGAAAATCGTTTGCACATTCATTTGTACGTACATTGACAAAGTTGTGTACCAAATTTCATTGAAAAATATTAATAATTAAAGAAGTTATGAACAATCTCGTGAACCTTGAACGTGAATGGGCTTGAAGTTTGCATCGTTGGGATACAACGACTTCTTTTGCTTCTTTATTTTTGTTGGTATCGAAAATTACATTTTGCAGATTTGGATTGTAGATCGCTAAATGAAGAGCCTAAAAGATGGTCGCGGGATTTTTATAGCTCAAATCGGTTGAATAAAATTTGGGAAATACAGTGAAGAAATATTACGTTGCTTTCCAGCGATGCAAACTTCAACATCATGAATGTGAGGGCCTCAACGGTGTACTTGATTTTGGCCATCCGGTTGATGTGAAATCAGAAAAACGAGGTTTTTCTTAAAATTGATAATATTGGCTAAAACTTGACCGAGCTTTTTTCTGTTATCGTGTTTCGAACATAATTTTAATTGAATTTAAAAAAAATCCGACTTTTCGAGGAAAAATTACATTATTATTGTTAATAACTAATGTAAATGAAATGTTAAGAAGAAAAGCGTCGGTCAAGACTAAACTACTATTACACTGACTGAGTGTACCAAATTTGAAGACAATCCGCTCATTAGATTTCGAGAAATCGTGTACACCGTTTTGAAAAACATAGTTTCGAGAAAAACGCGTTTCAAACTTTATTTGCAGTTCTATCGTTGCAATAATAAGTTTACCTTCAATCTGCGATTGGTGCAACATACGTTGGACCTTCCTCTTCAATTTTAGTTGGCTCAAGCGACAAACGAGCGTTCGTCATTTTCGCAGTAGCTTAACTCGTTAAAATTCAAGCCCGAATTATTTACATGGAGGAAAGTTGCGAGGAGCTGTCGAAACCAGAATCCTCTGGCCTGGTTGATAAAATCGATCGTGAAAATTACTCGTGTTTTTTGTCGAATTTTCTAACTATCATGGCTGTTACGCATATGAAAAACCGCGAAAACGGCCAATGTCCGTCCTCCTGGAATAATGAGGGAAAAGTCTGGGATTTTTAAAATTCTCTGGAATTTTTCCAGAATTTTTGCAAGAATTACGAAAAAGGAATCCGACTTGAAAAAAAATCTGAAAAGTATAAAAATATTTTTGTATATTTTTAATATTAACATTATTCTTCATTATATACACCAACAAAAATTGAAAATTGAAAAAAGCCAAAACCAATTTACTCTAGAGCTCTATCCATTTGCATTCGATTTGTCGATACACAAACACACAATTTTTATTGTAGAGAAGTGTTTATAATTATTTTTTATTTATCGGCACAGACATGAAAAATTCTGTTTATAATTTTAAAAAAACAGCTTCGGCATTTGCTTTCAATATACTTTTTTTTACTCTACAGTATTGAAAATATTTTTCGAATTTCAGTCTGTCAAAAATTTTATTCAAATGACTAACATTTTCATATATTCGATCTTAAAGAATATTTCGAATATTCGCGAAACCTAAAAAAGTCAGGGAATTTCAGAATCAAAAATTCGTAACAACCATGACTGTCGTTTTTGGAATGACGTTGAGGTTTGCATCGCTGGAATGCACCGAAAGTGATTTTTTTTTTTTTTTTCATTCCCGAACGGGCTTTAGCACATTCAACCCACGAAAATGAGGCAAACATATTTTTGGATTCTTATTTCGCGATCTACGATAAAATTGCAAAGTGCAATTTTGGGTAATAATGAAAATAAGGACCTAGAAATCATTTTCTTTGCATCCCGACGATGCAAACTTCAACCTCATATTTTTGGATTTATACAGGGTGTTAGGAAGGTCGATGCAAAGCCTTAAGGGAGTGATAGGTCACCTCGTTAGGGACATATCTAACCTAGGTTGCCTTAGTCCAAAGTCTAAGGATTTCGAGTTATCATGGTGAGTATGATTTTTGGAAAATTTCCCAAAATTAGGTACTAACTCGTTCATAATGTTCGAACACAATAATTGAAAACTAAAAACTTTTATGCTAGGTTTATGTGTATTCAATTCGCAAACACCAATGGGGGCCGGGTTGAAATTTCGGACTTTGAATGATCAGAACGCTCAAAACTCCGAAAGAAAACTACCCCGAAAGGAATTGTACCCAAAAGACCAAAACTCCGAAAATTTGAACGGGGCCGGTTTGAAATTCCGAACTTTGAATGATCAGAATGCTTAAAACTCCGAAAGTGAACTACCTCGAAAGGTCAAAACTCCGGAAGAATTTTACACGAAAGACCAAAACTCCGAAAGAATTGTGCCCAAAAGACCAAAACTCCGAAAGTCTGAACGGGGCCGGTTTGAAATTCCGAACTTTGAATGATCTGAATGCTTAAAACTCCGAAAGAGAAATACCTCGAAAGATCAATACTCCGAAAGAATTTTACACGAAAGACCAAAACTCCGCAAGAATTGTACCCAAAAGACCAAAACTCCGAAAATCTGAACGGGGCCGGGTTGAAATTCCGAACTTTGAATTATCAGAATTCTTAAAACTCCGAAAGAGAAATACCTCGAAAGATTAAAACTTCGAAAGAATTTTACACGAAAGACCAAAACTCCGAAAGAATTGTACCCAAAAGACCAAAACTCCGAAAGAATTTTACACGAAAGACCAAAACTCCGAAAATCTGAACACCGTCAAAATAATTCGCATATGGGAGTTTTTAAAGTTTCAAAATTTTTAATAAATGGACGAATTATTTCAAGATTTTTTTTTTATTACGAAGTGATTTTACGTCAATTCTGAAATTTGTCTAGACAATTCGGAGTAATTTAGACGTTCGGAGTAATTTACAGTCAACTGTGTAGACTTTCCGCATTCCAAGTTCGGAATTTCAACCCGGCTCCCATGTCAAGATCATGCCAGCGAAATTCTACACATTTGACTGTAAATGATGTAGAACGTATAACATTGTCTGGACAAATTTCAAAATTGATGCAAAATCACTCCATAATAATAAAAAAAATCTTGAAATAATTCGTCGATTTATTGAGAACTTTGAAACTTTTAAAACTTCCATAGCCGAATTATTTTGACGGTGTTAAGATTTTCGGAGTTTTGGTCTTTCGTGTAAAATTCTTCGTTTCGGAGTTTCGATCTTCCGGGGTAGTATTCATTCGGAGTTTCGATCTTCCAGGGCAGTATTCTTTCGGAGTTTTGAGCGTTCTGATCATACAAAGTTCAGAATTGCAACCCGGCCCCATCGTGAATTTCGGAATATTAGAATTCGGAATTCTAAACCGTCGGAGCATTCAAAGTTCGGAATTACACCCCGGCCCCCACCAATGCAATCATCTGTATCCACACAACTGAGCAAATGGGACGTGTCGAATAATTAATAACTTGTCAAAAAATAAAAATACCTCCCATGTTAATGTTATTAAGAAAAATAGCATTAACATAACGAGTTGGTCCGTAATTTTGGAAAATGTTCCAAAAATTATACTTACCATGATAACTCGAAATCCTTAGACTTCCGACTAAGGTAAGCTAGGTTATATGTGTTCCTAACGAGGTGACCTATCACCCCCTTAAGGCCTTAGGCCACTGTAACGGGTATAAAATCATGTGCGAATTTAACCATTTTTTTCGTATGAAGAAGTGATTTACTCATAAAATTAATTACACATCTATTTAGTATGAATATCAAGCTGTTAGAAATTTTTTTGTCTCTGTACAAAATGGCCGACTGCGCGAAACTTCTCGAAACAGCTTTTTTCCAATTGTCGTGACTTCAACAATTTCCACTTGATTTACTTCAAATTAAAAAGTTATGTTCCCAATTGCATTCCGCAGAGAAGTACGTACGGAATTTCTGATTAATCGGAAACTTTTCATTTTATGAGCAGTTATAACGAAATTTTTCACTGACAAATTCATTTCTTAAGTTCAAATACAGTAGAACCTCGATTATCCGAACCAATTGGGACCGAGACCGAGTTCGGATAATCGAAACGTGGGTTTTTTGGGACGAGATCATAAACAACACCTTTTTACCTAAAAACAGTACATATATATGTATATATATATTAAAATTTGACATACACATTAACGTTGATATATATATATATATATATATATATATATATATATATTAGACTGATTCAAAAAAAAAAATTCCTTCTGGATTCTCGTGCTATTGTTGGGCACTGATAAAACAAAATTTCTCTAAAAAGATGGGCGCGGTCACTCAATTTTTAGAGGTGGCTATCTCGACTTTTTTGTATTTGAATTTTTTTAACCAACGTATTGCATTTAAGCATAGTCATGGCTTCGGATTACGGATAAAAATCACATCCAGCAGCTTTTTCGTAACAAAAATAAACTCTAACAATTTGAAAAGGGTGCAATATTCACAATTCAAATCCAGGTAGATCAATAATGGCGTCTATACTACTCTCGTTATTCATGTAGATTTATTTATACGCATTAACATTTTGCACTTTTTACGAAAAATTAAATTATAAGCTTTTATTCATAAATCGTATATTTACATTTTCAAAATGCTACGCTTATATTATCTTCAAACTCATTTACATTTCTTCCCAGCCATTCTCAAGTTCGTTAACATTTTGGGCAGAAAGAAAATGTGCAACGTTGAACAGTTTGTCCAAATCTCTCTTAAATTTACGCTCCTTCGATATTTGTGACGGCAAATTCTTTTTAACTCGATTTTTTAAAAGTTGTTTCCAGACTAGATGGAGTTTTATTGATTTCAAGATTGCGTTATTCAATCGACGCGTTGGAATTTCAGCACATTTCCATTGTTCGAAAATTTCTTTCATCGTTTCGTGTGCACTTCGACGTATGGTCAGTTTTTCTCTGTTATGTTTGTAAAAGAACAAACTCAAAACTTTTCCGATTTTTATCCGTAATCCGAAGCCATGACTATGTTTAAATGCAATACGTTCGTTAAAAAAAATTCAAATACAAAAAAGTCGAGATAGCCACCTCCAAAAATTGAGTGACCGCGCCCATCTTTTTAGAGAAATTTTGTTTTATCAGTGCCCAACAATAGCACGAGAATCCAGAAAAAAAATTTTTTTTTTGAATCAGTCTAATATATATATATATATATATATATATATATGTGAATTTTAAGCACCTGAAAAAAGCCGAATGCCTTTTTTTTTATAAAATCGTCTATTTTTAATTGACGAACGGCTGTAACGCGTTTTTGAGCGGATAAGTCTCGCAGCCGTTTGAGAAGGAGAAGTTGCGTTGGGTTGCTCATTATTGCTCACGGCGTTCGGAGCTTCGATTAACTAAGTCATCGTTCAGGTAATTGAGGGTTCGGATGATCGAGGTTCTACTGTACTTACAACTTTTGAATAAAAAAAAGATAAGAAAATAAAATATTAGTAGTCGGCCATTTTATAAATCGAAAAAAAAATATATATATATATTTTCCAACAGCTTGATATTCATGAAAAATAGGTGTGTAATTAATTTTACGAGTGAATCACTTTTTCATACGAAAAAAAAAAATCTTAAATTCGCACATGATTTTATACTTTTAATAATTTAATATATCCATTGACAATACCGGACTCGATAAAAACAGCAAAAAACGAGGAGGCTAATTTGCGTATGTTCTGGTGAATTTCAGCTGGCGATGTCCTACGACGCTGAAAACACGACGGCGGAGAGCCTCGAGCGTGCGGAACAGCAGAGAGATCCTTTGAATCTTCAGCAGCAGCTCGAGCGCGATACGTCGCTTCAACTTTCGTCTCACATGGATTGCGATCCGTTGCAACTGCAAGCGCAACAGGAGCGCGAAAATCTCCTCAAACTTCAACAGCAACAGCGCGATCCGTTGCAACAAGGTGGCGATCCGTTGCAGATGCAGCAGCGTCGTGTTGTCGAGCGGGAGAAAATGCAGTTGCATCAGCGCGAGAGGGAGCAACAATTGTTGCAGCACCGGGAGAAGATCCAGATGCATCAGCGCGAGCACATACATCAGTTGCAGTCCATCAATAATTTGCTCCTCGATCTACCGCCGAGCAGCCCGAACAACAAGGGCTCCTTTCACTCGAGTCGAGCAAACGAATCGCTTTACTCCTCGGCGTCTCTCAAAGCACCCAATCCCGAAGGTAATTCAAATTATCCATTATTTCATCATATTTTCGTGGCAATTTGGTAAGTCCAACGGATTTTCCAATGGCGGGGCTGTTACGCGTATGGAAAACAGGGAAAGCCGGACAAAGTCGAGGAATTTTCTTTACTCCTGGAATAATCAGGAAAAAGTCGGGGAATTTTCGAAATTCTTTGGAATTTTTTCAGTATTTACTTTTTGCAAGAATTGCGAAAAATTAAACCGACTTGACCAAAAGAAACTGTGAAAAATGATTTTTTTTTGTATATTTTTAATATTTATATTATTCTTCATTATATACAAAAAAAAAAAGTTGTCAGTGCCGAACATTGAAAATTTACGAAAATTCAAAACTAATTTACCGTAAAGCTCCATGCATTTGTATTCTCAGGGAATTGTTGAAATTCTCTGGAATTTTCTCAGTATTTACGTTTCGCAAGAATTACGAAAAAATGAAATCGACTTGACAAAAAAAAACTGTGAAAAATAACTTTTTTTTGTATATTTTTAATATTTATGTTATTCTTCATTATATACAAAAAATTATGTTGTATTATAATTATAATACAAAATAATTTTATTGTAATTAAAATGTAATGTAATGTAAAAAATAATTATGTTGTAATTAAATTATATATAAAAAATTATGTTATGTCAGTGCCAAACATTGAAAATTTAAAAAACTGAAAACTGATTTACCGTAAAGCTCTATATATTTGTATTCGATCTGTGGATACAGAACCTCATCACTATTATTATAGATAAGTGTTTATATATATTTTTTTATTCATTGTCACTGGCATACAAATTTCTGTTTATCATGAAGAACAGGTTCTGTATTTGCTTTTGAGGGATAACGCCACTCTGACGGCAGAAAATAAGGCCTAACTTTGACAATTTATTTTGGGAGTACGAAAAAAGGAATAGGCTTTCTTTTGAGAGGGTTTATTTAACACATATTAAGGTATTTAAAAAAAAACGTTTTTATTATAATTTTCATATAAAATGGCGACGACAGATACCCATATCGAGAAACGTGGTTTTTTACAAATAGCTTCACGGGAGGACGGTTTTCTCGTAAAGTATAAGACCGGGAACGAAAACTAAAAAAATGATAATCTACATATTATTAGCCATGGGACTACGTAGGGATTTTTTTTTATCAAATTTTAGAAAAAATACCACACTTTGAAAGAAATAAATCGGTTTTTTGCCCAAAAAATGAGCAGGAAATTGTTTATAAAAAAAGTTGACATTTAATTGAAAAACGGCTACGTACTCCCATACAGAATGTAATTGCGAAGCTACTGTCAACATTTCAAATCGATCCATGCAAAGGCGTTCGAGTAATCCGTCCTCCCAGTTTGAAAAAAAGTGGTATCGAGAAAAACGCGTTTAAAGTTGTACGAGGCGCCTGAAAGAAGTCCGAGGCATTGCCGCAAAATCGATAACTGAACCTTTTTTTAGAAAAATGTCACTACAGGACCAATTACATATTGTTTTTATGACTCCAAAGTATTTCTTACGAAAAAAAAAAAAACATTTCTCCAACATCCTAGAGTGGTGTTATCCGTTAATGTATTTTTTTACTTTACAATGTTTAAATTATTTTTCGTATTCCAGTTTCTTTTAATTTTATTTCAATTCTTAACATTTCCATATATTTGGTCTTAGAAAAAATAATTTTATCCAGTTCAACATAATTTTTCAATAGAAGGATCGAATTGAGAATTTCTTTTGTTTTTTCAAGTCGGTTAAAAATGTTATGTTTTTTTTCTTTCACAAAAATGATTCATTGCTATTTCCACGTATATAATTTTTCCCGTATAGTTCGTAATGTTTATAAATACGAGTACGGTTGAAACTAGACTTGACTCGTGGTCTTTAACTATATATATATATATATATTCATTCCCATTCACTCAGAAATTCCCTGACTTTTCCAGGTTTTCCATACAGGTTTTGCAAATTACCCAGATTAGGGTCAAATAAAAACACTTTGTTTTCATCATATATATATATATATATATATATATATTTGATGAAATATATTTTCATCAAATATAAAAAATATATTTGAAAAGAAAACAAAAACAAAACAAATATATATATATATTTGATGAAAACAAAGTCTTTTTATTTGATCCTAATCTGGGTAATTTGCAAAACCTGTATGGAAAACCTGGAAAAGTCAGGGAATTTCTGAGTCAATAATCCGTAACAACCCTGAATGTAATGTATCTCGTTTTAAGGGGTTACACCTAGTTCGCGGCCGAAAAGAAGCTTTTGTCGAGAATTTTATGTTAGAAAATTGATGCAGGTTTTTAACGTTTTTTTCTTCATCGTAAAGGGTATCATTTCAAGTATCTTTGACAATTTTTTATTGGTAAATATTTATAAACGACGAAGATACAGTAAATTGCACAGACCGCTGTGCAAAAAAGCTCCTTCGCGGTGACCACTCCTGCTCGGGAAGAAATAATCTGAAATTAAAAAACCAAATAAATTTGGTTTTCGTACCGTATTATATAGTCTTTAATCGGAGGATTCAATAAAATAATGATTTTTGAAAAAATGGTCGCCGATCGAAAGTGACCGTCGAAATTTCGGTGAAAAAAACACTCGATTTTCCTTGATATAAAAAAAAGTAGTATGGATTGAAAATAAAAATCCTTCGATGAAAGACTGCCTTTTGATATACGGTAAATGTCTGAAATTTTAAGCAGATCGGTTTATTTGTTTTCGGGATATTTTCGTCACCGATTCTGAAAAAGTCATTCTGAGAAAAACGCGTTTAAAGTTTTTTTTTTACCTGTAACGGTAAAGCGGTAAGCGGACCCACCTGTAAACGCTCATGACTCCCCCAATTTTCAACGGACGGACTTGAATTTTTCCGAGAATATTTTTGAACAATTATATTATACGAATCCGTCGAAAGCGAAAAATCGATTTTTTCAAACATTCCAACTAGGTGTAACCCCTTAATGGATAATCAATCAAGAGTCCCAGAACGATTTCGTGGCGCCCTCTGTGTCAATCGATCGTGTGTGTATTGGTCGCAGCAACGGCGACGAATCTCGTCTCAAACTGTTGGTAGGCAAAAAACGTTGTTTCTCGTTTGTCAACGAGGCCAAATAAATATATCCAGTCCTTGCCGAACCGGCGAAACGCATGTAGGTCGCAAAATATATATACGAACGCATTGTATCGAAAGATTCCGTATCGTGTTTGATCGCGCAGCGGACATGTCGATCTTGGATCTCTTCGGTCTGAGCCTGCCCCGCGGCTCCCTGATGGGCAGTCAATCGTCGATCGGTTCGTCGGGCCATCGTCAACAGTATCCTGCGCAGAATAACCCACCGAATCAAGGACGCGGCACGTCGCATCAGAATTATCCGGTTGGTAAAACATTTTCCCTTGTGGAAGCGATTGATCGTGTCGAAAAATCAATTTGAAAACAAAAAATTGAGAAGCTGAAAGGATTTTGGAAAAAGATTGCTTTCGATATTTGCGACTTAAGGGGTTAGGCCACAGTAACGGGTATAAAATCATGTGCGAATTGAACAATTTTTTTTTTTCGTATGAAAAAGTCATTCACTCGTAAAATTAATTACACATCTATTTAGGATGAATATCAAGCTGTCAGATTTTTTTTTTCGATGTACAAAATGGCCGACTACTAATATTGTCTTTTGTTATTTTTTTTTTTTTTTTGGCACTCCGCGGCGTGACATTTGGCATCCACATGCCTAGAACAAAAAACAAAAATTCTCGTCGATCTACATTAGAATACCTAGAGAAGTACGTCCGGAATTTAAAAAATATTGTTTTATTCAAAAGTTGTAGGTATTTGAATGAATTTTCAGTGAAAAATTTCGTATAAAAATGCTCATAAAATGAAAAGTTTTCCATTGATCATAAATTCCGTACGTACAACTCTGCGAAATGCAATGAGGAACATGACTTTTGAACTTGAAGCAAATCGAGTGAAAATTGTTGAAGTTATTTGTCACGCCGATTGGAAAAAAGGTGTTTCGAGAAAAACGAGTTTAAGGGGAGGGTAGGGCTTTCGGCGTGAAAAAAAAACACTTTTTTGCGATTTTTTTTTTCATCTATATGGATAGAGTAAATTTATTGAAACCTTTTGTACATTGTTAAGTGTCATTTTTAGAACATTCCGTAAAATTTGTACGCGAAAATATCCACAAACAAGCACGATTTGCGGTGTTCATTGTATCTCAGCTAGAAATTATCTGAAATCAAGTACCATTAAAATTTAGTCAAAGTATCATCAAATCCTCGGCCCAACGGTCTTTGATATTATTTTTTTTTTTTTTTTTTTTTTTTTTTTTTTTTTTTTTTTTTTCATTTCAAAATCTTTGGTGGTCATGTGAAGTGAAAAGTGCTATTTTTCACGAAAAATTCCGCCATTTTGGGGGTGGAAAACCCCCTCAATGTAAAAAAAAAGTCTCAAACTAACCGTTGGGGGTAGGTATTTTATGTGTAGAAAGTGTGTACCAAGTTTTTGAAATAAATCGGTCGTGTAGTTTTCAAATGGCAGTGAGCACGGACTTTGAAAAAGTGGTTTCGAGAAAAACGCGGCACCGGCTTGTTTGTGGATATTTTCGCGTACAAATTTCACGGAATGTTCTTGAAACGACGCTCAACATCGTACAAAAGGTTTCAATAAATTAACTCTATCCATATAGATGAAAAAAAAAATCGCAAACAAGTGTTTTTTTTCACGCTGAAACCCCTACCCTCCCCTTAAAGTTTTAGGTACTCTATGGCCGTGCCGGAGGTGTTCTTACGTTATACGCTCAAAGTCGATGAAAAAAAATGTCTTGCTATAAAGCGAATCGTAACTTATTCTTGTGATGATAAAGCACCGTTTTAGCGGAAAAAAATCGATTTTTTGAAAATTCTGCTGTGGCCTTACCCCTTAACTACAGTGTGAAAATGAAGAAAAATAAGGATTGCAATAGCTGGCAGATCTTGTCGAATCTTTATTTACAGTTCAATATTCGTGACGATGTGAAATTGTTTATCGTAATGGGTCGTTATGTACGTTTTTGGCTTTAATGAATCCATTTCTCGCGCTTTCTCGCCCTGGTCAATTTTCTCGGCAGAGTTTCTAGCCTCTAGATCAGGATTGCCCGAATATATTTTCTTCGGAGCAATCGTTGAAGCTCGGAGGAAATTTCATTCACTCGACGAAGTGCCAAAACAATTTTTGCTTGTCAATGACAACGGGAATCTATGACAACCATGAGAGGATCGCAACAATCGTTAGCGGCCGATGCACCGATCAAGCTCCACTCACCCTATTTTATAATCAACCTGAACTTTTTTCCTTTTTTTCCTTTTTTTTTTGAATCCATGGACGCCATTTTCGCGAAGGATGTTTGGCTGGACGTGGTAAAAGTAAAATGGAGTGTGCTATGTATTAACGAAGCGACGGAGATTTATTTAATTCTGTCGGGGGCTTAAAAATCGTTGCTGTCAATGTCAAACTCTCAAGCCGGTAAAACGTAACGTCAGATTCCGAAATTGGCGGCGTTGCGCCGGTGAAAGTGACATCTGGCTGCATGCAGTGCTACACAAACGCGAACAATCATCATCCCAATTGGATCGGCTCCAACCATCCCCCGTCGAGAAGCCCGAAACTCCAGCTTTTTTTTTTTACTCCGCTCTATCATTCACTTCGCCACGTAGATGATCAAGCTCCTCTGACGGCTGAGAGAACGAGAGAGAGAGAGAGAGAGAGAAGAGGTTTTTTTTCTCCTGAATTCACTTGGCACTTGAAATTTTTACCAAAGTAATTTATTAACTTTCCAGCAGAGTTGTACACCTATGGTTGTCTTGCAACGACAAAAAAAAACGCCCGGAACAGTGCTGGAGGTAGTATTCGAAGGATAAGGAAATAAGCTTCATTAAGGGGAGATATACACCTAGGAGCCGGAAAAATCATTTTTGTGAATTTTTTCAAGGAAAACTATTCGAAATTTCGGATTGGACTTTTAATTATCTAAAAGTATATACATTCAAAAATATCTTTAATTTTCGTTATTTAACAATATAAAAAATATACAAGTATATTGTATGATCCTTGGAGCGTCGTAAAAAATCTGCGTACACGGTACCCACTGGCGTTTCTTCAAAAACCATCTGAAAAAAAAAATCAAAAAGATTATTAAATTAGATACTATAATCTAGTACTTGTCATAGCCGATTTTGAAAATATCGATTTATGACAAAATGGCGGACGTTTGAACATAAATAGTGTTTTTTGGGCCAAAAATTTGTTATTATTTTGCCTATAAAACAAAAACTAAGTAATGGAAAATAAAATCCTATGACAAGTACTAGATAATGGTGTATAAAATAACCACAAAAAACCTCAAGGCGATCGATTCATTGGTTTTCGAGAAATTTTGAGTACCGATTTGAAAAACGTGGTTTGGAGAAAAACGCGTTTGAAAATTTGGGAATGAATAAATCATGAAATTTGTCAACTTACAAGGGATCATCGATACCAGGCCCATAGTGTAGGTCTTCTACGGTCGACGGAATGTTCATAGCTTCTAAATCCTCGACCTCGACCATCTAGGTGTATATCTCTCCTTAAGACGGAATGACACCTCATCGCGGTCGGTATGGTCGGTAAAAAAAACGAAGATTGGCTTATCATAAGCCAATCTACTTTTTGTCCTCAAATTCAGAAAATTTGAGGGGCAGACAGCTGTTCGTCTATCTATTTGACGTCGTTTGGCAAAGTTTCGACGGGATCTGAAGAGCCGTTTCAGGGATTTTCGGGTATCTATAATTGTTCTACCATACCGACCGCGATGAGGTGTCATTCCGTCTAAGATACATTTAGACAGGAAGAAAATAAGCCATATTGAGGAATTTTTTAAACTAAGAAATAATTATTCTGCAATTATCAAACTTTAGGGATACTTTAACGGTATATTTAAGTATACGAAACAATTTTTTTAAATTAATTCATCATCAAAATGACAGCTTTGGCAGAGTATTAGAGCAAGGTCGCCGCGAGAGTTGCGAATCGGCGTGGAGTGTAGCTTCCCGCAGACTTTGATTTGCAAAAAAGTTCAAACATTTTTTCAGTTAGAACATGTATACTTTCTATGTGACGGTAATTGAAATGAAGAAAGTGCAAATTTAAGAAAATGGCACGCGTTTACAAAACAAAAATCAACATTTCTGTAAAATGTGAATTAAAAAAGTAGTTTATTTCCAATTTCTCAAAAACCATTTTCGTCAAGTTGAAGGTACCAATATCATCAATATTTGTACCAAGTTTCAACTCAATCGGCTTAATAGTTTTTGAGTAATCCTGCACGCCAATTCCGATAATGCAATTTTGAGCAAAAAAAAACGCGTTTAAAGTTCACGCCCGCTCCGAATCCGAGCGGTGAGGCGCAGCGTTGACGGGCTGTAACGTTTGAAGTTTTTCGAATTTCGCTTTGAAACTTTGGGGAAATATTCTACATATATAGTTCTATCGTTTAAGGGGTAAGGCCACTGTAACGGCCCAAAAAAAAAGGTTTTTTCACTAATTTTTTGCTCCCGAAATTGAAGGTATTTGAAAAAAAACTTTTAATGGTGTTATCGGGCATACATTAAACTTTATTATAAAATTTTTTTACAGTAAAAAAAAAACAAAATGGCGGTTCCACAGCTATCTTCCCGGGACATGTTTTGCTTCCAGGGCTCCGCGGCGCGCAGCACCACTGGTGCACTTTTGAATCTAGAACAAAAAAAAAACCATTAATCTAGAGGGCTATAGCTAGAGAATGTCGATCGGATTTTAAAAAGTATCAATTTTTGTGGATTTGGCGTGCGTTTGAAAAAAAAATTGATTTTTGACGAAAAAAACGGCAAGTTTTTTGTTAATAAAAAATCAATAAATAAAGTTCTTGAAAATTCCGATCGACATTCTCAAGATAGTGTAAATGTTCACATCTGGTTAAAATTTCAAGTAAAAAAAATGAAAATTGTTCGAGTTATGCTGCGTGCCATTTTGAAAAACCATGTTTCGAGAAAAACGCGTTTAAAGTTTTGCGAATAGTTTGTTTGGGTTTGTTTGGGTTTGTTTGGGTCGCACAGGACCTTTTTTTTCTTATTCTAGAGGGTTTAAACTATTTTTTAAGCCAATAAAAAAAAATCGATTTTTCAAAAAATTTACAGTGGCCTTACCCCTTAAAGAAAAAAAAGAGATCGATTTTTTTATCGTTGTCAATGTATATCCCGCCTTAAGGCCTTAGGCCACTCTAGAGGCCGAAAAATAGGCTTTCTCGAGATTTTTTTTCAGAACAATTACAAAATAAATCGAGATTATAAAAAGGGTGTTTATCATATATATCAGTGACTGTATACGATACTTTTTTTGAAGCGATTAATTTCAAAATGGCGGCTGTGCAGCGTTTATCCCAAAACTGCATTTTTCAAGTTGGCCGGAAACATAACTTCGACAATTTTCAACCGATTCACTTAAAATGTTCAACTAATCTTGAAAAATACATTGTCAATGGAAGTACGTAGCATTTTTTTTATATCGCATTGTTCATTTGTTATTAACAATTATCGGACGATTTTATAGGCAAATTTTTGGGAAGTGAAAAATTTCGTTAGATAATTGTTAATAACAAATAAACTATGCGATATAAGAAAAAATCCTAAGTACTTCCACAGAATGTATTTTTTAAGATATATTCAACATTTCAAGTGAATCGATTGAAAATTGTCCGACAATGAACACCCCTCAGGTGAAATGAGCCCTTCGATTTTGTTGAAATTTGGATATGTTGTGAAGCACCGAAAAGTAAGCGATACGTATTTTTTTATCGGCGGAAAAACGATTTCGAGTGGTGAAACGAACCCTCGAAAATAGAGGTGTTTTTCGTTTTTCGTCGATAACGTTATCGTTCTCATCTCCAATGTATAGTGCACAAAAAAATTAACATTGTTGCAATTTGAATTTTTTCAATATCTCGTACCGTTAAAACCTTATCGACGAAAAACGAAAAACATCCCCATTTTTGGGGGTGCGTTTCAGTCACTAAAACCGTTTTTCCGCCGAAAAAAAAAAAAAAAATACGTATCGCTTACTTTTCGGTGCTTTATAAAATAACCAAATTTCAACAAAATCGAAGGGTGTCATCTGAGGGATGTTCCTTGTGAGTTGTGTTTCCGGTCAACTTAAAAAATTCAGTTTTGAGATAAACGCCGCACAGCCCCCATTTTGAAATTAATCGCCCCAACAAAATTATCTTATACAGCCACTGATATGTATGATAAACGCCCTTTTTTGTAATCTCGATTTATTTTGTAGTTTTTCTGAAAAAAAAACGTCCCAAAAACCCTATTTTTTCGGCCTCTGGAGTGGTCTAACCCCTTAAGAAAGGTAAACAAATTGGAGTTGGAAAAAAACCGATACATATTAACGTTCATTCCGTTAATTATATATATAACAACGTTTTTTCTGTTAATTGTAAAATCCACACGGAAAATAATAAGTTTCCTAGTGGTTGAAAACTACTCAAGTGGAAAAGCAACCGCCTTTTTTTCGCCAGTGGAACGAACCTCTTCATGCTCTTTTGAAAGTGATCGGGAGATGCTCCTTGTTGCTGGTACGTTTCGCAGGCGCGTGTAGTACACACGTATTGGTACTAGGTACAGGGGGAGGGGGGGGGGTGGAAAAAAAACGCGCGGACCTTCATTGTGACGCGCACGAAAACTGCACGTGACGTTTCAATAAGGAGCATGTACTTTTCGTCCTATTCTCGCGCCTATCGGAAAGTAGTATCTACGAATTGCTGTCGATACACGGTGTGTTGCATCCGCGAAGTAGGAGAGAGAGAAAATAATATCGAAGACGTTCGATTTAGCTGCGCTCTTATCAGGGCTCGCGGATCCCTGCGCTATGAACGACACACACACACACACACGCGCGCGTATTCGCGCCTCATACTCGCGTTCTCGTACGATCAAACGAATCGACCGTTTTTAACGGAAGGCCTTTCATACAACGAAATACAATGCTACTGGCACACAAATCCCGGGAGAGTTCGCCAAAAAAAAACGACACTGTTGCAATTTCCATCTCTGAAGGGCAACGTAAATTCTTTATATTTTATGCCGCCATTTTTATTATTTTACAAGATTTTTTCAGCCAATGCACATCAGAGGTCGCCGAACAAGCAAATTAAAAAATTATCGAGGCACTTTTGTGACTACAATCCGCTGAAAGGCATTCGAGCAATTGAGAGCGAATTATTTTCCGTTGCGATCCAACGCACAGTACAGTCGTGCTGTCGCTGAAAAAAAACCCGGAATCGGAGAAAATTAGAAGAAGGCTAGTTTTTTGACAGGTGATTTTGTAGGTGCCGCGGGTGATAAATCCAAGTTTGCCTAAAAATCGGGGTGTAGGGTTCTTTTTTAGGGGATGAAAGGAGATGGGGGTGGATTAATGCCAAACTACAACCCTTACGAGGTCGGCGCCGTGAGACAAAATGTTCAGAAAAATCCGGGCTTTAGTTTTGTCCACAGTGCCGAAGTCGTGGAAGTTCATTTTGAGGGTGAAAAAGTGGGGTGAAATTTTGAAAAATCGGTTTTCATTCAATGACTCTTTAGAAAAAAATCGTAAGGTAAATGTCCCAATTATTGAACAGGTCCCAATTATTGAACACTATCTTGTATTCTAATTATTTCTCATTCACCTGCATGCATTTACTTATTTATAAAATTTCATTACATATATGGAACTTTTAGCTATCGAAATGTTACCTTACTTATGCAAAAAAAGCTTTAATTAATAGAGAAAAGAATTATTTAATCAGCAACGGTGACTCGTTTTGACGTCTCGTGGTAACTGCTTATCGTTTTTGCTAAGACGCGCCGCTTCATGCGTAAGGGCATAAAAAATTCAAAAACTGTCGCATCTCAAAAAGTAAAGGCGTTATAAAAATTATAAAAAATACGGTGTTCAATCATTGGGACATAGAAAATGCAGTGTGTCCCAATTATTGAACACTCGAATTCTCCAAGTTGGCGTCATTAAACCCATCAAAACATCGAGACAGTTAACGTGTGACAGATCGTGTGAATCGGATTTATTCAAACAAAAACTGTAAGTTCCTGAATAAACTTACCTCTATTCTTTTAATAATAAGTCTAAGATCGTCAAATATATTTTTCATTTGTATTTTCGTGCAATAAACATAAAAAGGAAAGTAAAAAGAGAATATAACCTAAATGTAACCTAAAAATACGAATTTACTGTTCAATATTTTTTGCTCTCCGATATTTCAGGGAGCCAAGCTGCGACAAAATCAAACAAAAACAGAATATGAAAACGAGGAAGCTGAAAAGAAAAAGAAAATAAAGTTCGAGTTGAAAAGCAAAAACAAACCAAATGCGAATGAACCAAAAACCTTTCAAAAGAGACTAAATATATATTTTTGTATTTTTACATGATTAACAAAAGATTATTTACGTGTTTCATTTTGCTTTTATTTCTCAATATTGTACCCAAAATAATATTTTTAGAACGGAAAACGAATTCTCGAGAGTGTTCAATAACTGGGACATGCCTATTCAATATTAGGGACATAGGCACTTCCAGTGTTCAATAATTGGGACATTTGCATTCTTCACATTGTTATTCTTTTTTTTCATTTAAAATCATTTAAAAATAATTTAAAGGGTGATTTTTCGAAAGTAAAAATATCAAAGTATCATTTGAACCTGAAAGCGATGGTTTTTTCTTGATTTTATATTTTTTTCTCACCGAATTCAATCCCCCAGATCCTTAGCTGTTCAATAATTGGGACATTTACCTTACGTTTTTTGTTCAAATGGGAACGTTGTAGCCCTTGAAAAGACGCTTCCATCGAGTATTCGATCATCACTCTCCGATAATATCTTCACGCCCAAAAAATGGTTAAAAAACAAAAAAAAAATTAGTTTATTGAATAACTCAAAAACAATCGGTTTTTCGAGTATCGTTCAAATATACGAAATGTAGAGGATAATTTTCTCCATATTTTTGTTGCTATGGGCCACCCTTGAATTTTGATCTTCCAACCCCTCTCAGGGGTTGAACATTCAAAATGAAATTCTGGAAAAACTATTGATAGCACGAATTCACCGCCGTGGAAGAATTTGTAGCTTGAACCCTCAGCTACGTTTTTGTCCACAGCGCTAAACTTACATTACTTACTTACTTACTTACAATCGTAATAAACGAAAATGTGCGTCTTTTTCTAGCCTTCCAGAAAAAATTAATTTAGATTTTATTGAGCAAGTCGAACGTCTGTTTCAGGGCAAAATATGCGAAAATATTTTTTTCTCAAGGAAAGACATTCGTTGTTTTATTTTTTTAAATTTCCCCGAATTGCGAATAAGAAAAACGGATTTTTGGTATTTTTTATATAATGGGATTCCTAAACACCGTGAAGTAACAGCTATTTTATTTTTTATTTTTTATTAATATTCGATTGAAGAGCGTGGACCAGGCTCCAATACATATATATGTCATAGTATTTCAAAAACCTCGCGAACATACAGCGAGTGTTCCACACTCGTCAATCGAATATTAAAAAACAAAATTAAATAAAAATAGCTGTTACTTCACGGTGTTTGGGAATCCCATAATATAAAAAATACCAAAAATCCGTTTTTCATATTCGCAATTGGGGGAAATTCTTAAAAATAAAATAACGAGTGTCTTTCCTTGAGAAAAAAAAACTATTTTTGCATGTTTTGCCCTGAAACGGACGTTCGACTTGCTCAATAAAATCTAAATTAATTTTGTTTCTGGAAGGCTAGAAAAAGACGCACATTTTCTTTTTTTACGAATATAAATACGTCAAATCCTGCCAAAGATACAGCCATTTGAATGGAAAAATATCAAAAGACGGTAATCAACGAGAAAAAAAATGTCAGAAATTTAAAAAAAAATGTCAGAAATTTAAAAAAAAATGTCGACCATCGGTGAATATTCTTCAATAAAGTAACTCGATTTTTCAAAATGATTCGTGCATTTTTTGTTACCGGCTGAAGTGACGTGGAATGCCTCATATGTATTTCCTAACAGCTTCATATTCACACTAAATAGATGTGTAATTAATTTTACGAGTGAATGACTTTTTCATACGAAAAAAATGGCTAAATTCGCACATGATTTTATACCCGTTACTGTGGCCCGAGGCCTTCAAAATTAAAGAAGCCCAGTAAGCGATCACTCGTTTCGTTGTGCGACACGCGGAAGGATCAATGGCGAGCGTCTTAACGCGCCAAGCGTCCTGACGGTCGAAAAAAAAAAAAAAAAAATCCATCGCAATAACTCATAATATATGTGCAATCGTCTGAGACAAGATGCTCTAGCCTCTCGTAAAATACCAAATATTGTACGAGCGAGGATGTTTTTTTTTTCTCTCGCTTTATTGCCACCCGTTAAAGTCGCGTCAAACGACCATTACCGCGCGGCTCAATTCTTATAAACTGACAGAAAGTAGCTGCGCGCGTGAGATATCGTCCGGCTCCTTGGAATTTAAGGAAATTTCGGCAAATGTGTGTGCGGGCGCGTGTAATGCAGGAACCACGAGAACGTTCGCATTAGGCATCGAGAGCGGACAATGCGGCTGTATGAAATAAATTACGCAAACCGAGGGAGAGAACGAAAGAAGAGGAAGAAAAGAAAAAAAACGAAGCTTTAAAGCGACCCCGATACGATCGTAGCCAAGAGTTCGGAGGCTCGAGCCAAACAGCTCTATCACAGAGCCACCAGACACGCGCGTTCGTCCCTCTCGATCCTTCTCTCTTCTTCGTCTTCGTACGAGCCGTGTTTTTTTTCTTCTTCTTCTTGCTCCTCGTCGCGAGGGAGAAAAGCCTCCGACGTGTACGATCCTGTAAGGCTGACTCTCCTTAGCCGCGAGGCTCGATAGCCGGGCCGCTCTTTTGCAGGATAAAATGTTCGGACGTTTCGCGAATATTATTTTGGATGTTATCCAAGTACTGAGCCGCGGCAACTTCGTTCGCGCGGCTTTAATGGCGGAGCACGGCTAACGCGTTTTACTCATTTTGGCAATTTTCGGGCAGTTTATTTGTTTTTACGAGCGTTATTTCGACGGAATTTCACGGGAACCGGGAATAATGGGGAAAAGGATCTGTTGATGTTGCTGCCGTGTATGGGGGACCGGCAAGGAGTTGCCGAAATGAGAAATTTGCAAATGTGGAGCGTGGATGTAAAGTACAATGAGTCGTGAGGGACATTGGCTTAGGCAAGCATTTTTTTTTTAATTGAGGCGGAATATACATGCAAAACGGTAAAAAATCAATTTCTTTTTTTTTTTCTTTAACGCCGGGGTAAAGTTAATTCGCCAAAAAAAAGGCATGTTTTTAAGATTTTTTTTTTGGCGTAACGAATAGTGTTCGTTTATTGAAAAATTTACATATAATAAAGTAACATTTGAACAACATTCTCCTAAATTTGCATTGCAAAATATTCAAAATTGAGCGAGTGAAAATTAAAGCCCGGAGGCGCCTCGAAAAAAAGTTGGTTTGCGGTGTGCACCATAACTCGCAACAGAATCATTTGAAACAAAAAAATCAAAATGCATTTGTTAAAGGAGATGTTTCTCGAGGTAATGACGGGAGGATTTTTTTTCTTCGATTTTTCGATTTTTCCTAGCACTTGGGAGCCAAAAACCCGATTTTCGCTAAAAAAATCGGTTAATTCGTTGTTGAAAAATTAGTAATTATTAAAAAAAAAAACAAAAAAGCTCTCGACAATACCTGGTGAATTATGTGAAGAAGTACTGTGCAAAATTTCAAAGCGATTGGTCCAGTAGATTTTGAGTTATCGTGCACACGGACTTCAAATATGACAAGTGTCAGAAAAACGGTTTGAAAAACGCAGAAGAGAAGAGAACGGCATGGAGCATTAGACGCTCAAATACTCATAACTTCGTCAATTTTGCTCCGATCGACTTGAAATTTTAACACAATATTCTTGATATATTATGCATTCATTTAAAAAATTAAACCAAAATGAAAGAAAAAAAATGTTAATATTTTACCCCGCCCTTAAGGGGCTGTACCATCGTGAACGCTGAAAATTTGGGTGATTTTCGGGAATTTTTTGGAAGTAAAGTACTCAATTAAATATTTCGGAAAATTAAGAATATATTTGGCTATATTTGACCTATATTACATAATTTTTTCATAGAAAAATATTGAGATCCAAGCGACTTATGCGCTGCCTTCGGAGGCGCCAAAAAAAAAGTTCCTCCACTGCTGACATGGTTCCGGCCGATTGAGTAGCTGAAACCGAAAAAGGAAAAAAATGTCGTTAAACTGGAAGGTATTTCCTGTACAATGACGTAGGATTTTCGAAAAATATCAAAATCTAACAAAATGGCGTAGTTATGAAAAAAGGTCTGCTTTCTTGCCTATAAAATGGTCGTTTTTTTCAATGCCAAATCGTCAATTTTCATCCAATCAGAAATACCCTACGTCGTTGTAGAGTAAATATATTCAAGAGTACTCAGTGAAAATTTCAAGTCAATCGGATAATTGCTCTTTGAGTTACAATGTCAGCAAATTTGAAAAATCTCATTTCGAGAAAAAAAAGTTCAAAGATTTAACTATCGATTTTTGCAAGATAAAATGATATTTACCATAAAAACTGCGTAGTATGAACGTAGAGTATAAAGTATAAAGTGTCGAAGAAGGCAACGAAAAAAAATCGGTTTCTTGAAAGTGACACACTGGTATAGTCCCTTAAACGATAGAACTATATATATAGAATATTTTCTTAAAGTTTCAAAGCGAAATTCGAAAAACTTCAAACCCTACTGCCCGTCAACGCTGTGCCTCACCGCTCGGATGCGGAGCGGGCGTGAACTTTAAACGCGTTTTCCTTAAAACTGCATTAACGAAATTGGCGTGCAGGATTACTCAAAAACTATTAAGCCGATTGAGTTGAAACTTGGTAGAAATATCGATAATATTGGTACTGTCTACTTGACGAGAATTGTTTTTGAAAAATTGCAAAAAAAAACTACTGTTTTAATCCACATTTTACAGAAATAGTACAGTCGTGCTGTATATTGGAATCGGAAAAAATTAGAAGAAGGTTAGTTTTTTGACAGGTGATTTTGTAGGTGCCACGGGTGTTAAAACCAAGTTTGCCTAAAAATAGGGGTGTAGGGTTTTTTTAGGGGTTGGGGGTGGATTAATTCCAAACTACAATCCCCACGAGGTCGGCGCCGGGAAACAAAATATTCAGAAAAATCCGGGTTTCACTTTTGTCCATAGCGCCGAAGTCGTGGAAGTTCATTTTGGGGGTGAAAAAGTGGGGTGAAAATTTGAAAAATCAGTTTTCATTCGATAACTCTTTAGGACAAATTCATACAATTTTCGTTCAAATGGAAACGTTGTTGCCCTTGAAAAGACGCGTCGATCGAGTATTCGATCAACCCTCTCCAATAATATCTTCACCCCCAAAAGAATTGTTGAAGAATTAACAAAAAAATTGTTTATTGAATAACTCACAAACCATCGATTTTTCGGGGATGGTTCAAATGTACGAAATGTAGAGAATAATTTTCTCTATATTTTCGTTCCTATGGACAACCCTTGAATTTTGCATTTTCGAACCCCTCTCAGGGGTTGAAAATTCAAAATGAAATTTTGGGAAAACTATTGACCGAAACTAACGAGATACGAATTTGGCGCTTTGGACAAAAATGTAGCTGAGGGTTCAAGCTACAAATTCTTCCATGGCGGCGAATTCGTGCGGTCAATAGTTTTCCCAGAATTTCATATTGTATGTTCAAGCCCCGAGAGGCGTTGGAAAATCAAAAAGTTCAAGGGTGGTCCATAGCAAAGAAAATATGGAGAAAATTATTCTCTACATTTCGTACATTTGAACCATATCCGAAAAACCGATTGTTTTTGAGTTATTCAATAAACAATTTTTTTTGTTTTTTAACCATTTTTTGGAGGGTGAAGATATTATCGGAGAGTGATGATCAAATACTCGATCGACGCGTCTTTTCAAGGGCTACAACGTTCCCATTTGAACAAAAAGTGTACGATTTTTTAAAAAATAGTTATTGAATTAAAACTGATTTTTTTTAAATTTCACCCCACTTTTTCACCCCCAAAATGAACTTCCACAACTTCGGCGCTGTGGACAAAACTAAAGCGCGGATTTTTCTGAACATTTTTGGCCTCACGGCACTGACCTCGTAGGGGTTGTAGTTTGGCATTAATCCATACCCTTCTCCTTTCATCTCCTAAAAAAGAACCCTACACCCCGATTTTTAGGCAAACTTGGATTTAGCACCCGCGGCACCTACAAAAACACCTGTCAAAAAACTAGCCTTCTTCTAATTTTCTCCGATTCCGGGCTTTTTCAGCGACAGCACGACTGTACTAAAATGTTGCGTGAAATGGTGATTTCTTTTTGTAAATGCGTGCCATTTTCTTAAATTTGCATTTTCTTTATTGTAATTACCGTCACATAGAAACTATACATGTTCTAACTGAAAAACTGCAACACTCTGCCACAGCTCCGTCATTTTGATGATGAATTAATTAAAAAAAATTGTTTTGTATAGTTAAACATACTATTAAAGTATACGTAAAGTTTGACAATTGTAGAATAATTATTTCTTAGTTTAAAAAATCCCTCAATATTGCTTACTTTTTTCCTGTCTAAATGTATATCCCGCCTTAACGTTATATTAGGAAAAAAACGAAAAATTAGAGACGAATTTTACATTGGATAGCACCCTTCGATATCGCAAAATCCGCAAACCAACAACTTCCTATTTTTTGGCTGTTTCGCCAAAATTGCCATTTTTGATCAATTATGGGATGAGTTCAGGAAATTTGGGAATTTTGATAGGCCGACTTTGTGGGGACTAGGCGGATCGGGAAATCGTCCTAGCCGGATCGGCCAAAGTCCATTTGAGAGGTGAAGCTACTGTGACTAGGCGAAAATCGGGGTTATTTAAAATAATTCATTTTGAAAGAATAAGTAAGATGATTGAAAAAACGTTTGGACATTTATTTGTATGTACTTCCGGGTGGCACAAATTTGAGCTCTATTTTTTCCTTTTTTTCACCAACCAATTATCTTCTTTAAAGAAAAAAAAAAACTGTCGCCGAAGCTGCGAGCGGTCAAAAAATATTTAGAGGTCAAAAATTCAAATTTTCATTAAAAAATCGATTTTTTTACTCCACTTCCCACCTATGAATGTTACGCTTTATAATTTTCAAATTAACCTCGCGAAAGATCTAGCCGGCCAATGAGTATTTGGCAATCGCTCGAGATTTTGCGAAATTTACAATTTCCGTCAAAAAATAAATCTCGCATGCACTATAAATCCTTGTAGCATAAAAACAAAATAAACAGCGAAGTGTTGCATTTTCTGAATAATTTATCATAATAATTTGTAACAACGCCAATTTGACGATATGCGTTATTATGTATGATTATGTATTATGGCGTAGCTCGTCACAGAGTACAGCTACGATGGGTCCGCAGCTTGACTAACGAGACCAGCTGTGGGACGCATTACGATGCGCGAAAAACAGCTTAGGATTCTTATTTTGCGATCTACAACAAATTTGCAAAATATGATTTTGGATAATAATAAAAATAAGAAATTGAAGAGAATTTTCATTGCATTCCAGTAAACTTCAACCCCATGCGAAAAAATCCATTTTGCAAAGTCCGATCGAGGAATGTGAGAAGGTTTTCGAAAGGTATTTCAGTCGATTCCGAGAATGGCATTGGGCTCATTCCAATACCTCACCTTCTACGAGAAGAAGCCTTGTCTTACACTACAATTATGTATACATAATTTACCCACACGAAAATCTGAAATATTTTGCACCATCTTCTTCATGAGGCTTTTTCTCAAAATTTATGTGAAACAACGCAAATTAATGACTCCATAATTCTCCAACGGATTAGTGGATCGATCGAAAGTGTTGCCTACAGGCTTGGAACAAACGGAGCAATAATGCATCTAATCGTAATTCCCATGGTGGTATATCTCTGTAAAACTGCCAAACATCCTTAATTGTGCTCCGAAATCTTTCCATAATTTGTCAAAAAATAATCACACCTGACTCTCGAAACGATTGTAATGTACGCAAAATGCGTGCGCGCTTAAGGGGTTATAGGCCACAGCAACGGGTATAAAATCATGTGCGAATTTGAGAATTTTTATTTTGTATGAAAAAGTGATTCACTCATAAAATTAATTACCCGTCTATTTAGTACGAATGTCAAGCTGTTCGAATTTTTTTCGATGTACAAAATCGCCGACAACTAATATTTCTACATTGGAATACCTGGAGAATTACGTACGGAATGTAAAAAATATTGTTTTAATAAATAATTGTAGGTATTTGAATTGAGGAGTAGGTATTTGAATGAATTTTCAGTGAAAAAACTCGTATAAAACTGCTCAGAAAATGAAAAGTTTTCGATTAATCAGAAATTCCGTACGTACTTCTCTGCGAAATGCAATTAGGAACGTGACTTTTTAATTTGAAGTAAATCGAGTGAAAATTATTGAAGTTATTTGTCACGCCAGTTGGAAAAAAGCTGTTTCGAGAAATACGGGTTCAAAGTTTTAGGTACTCTATGGCCGTGCCAGAGGTGGGCTTACGATATACGTTCAAAGTCGGTGAAAAAAAAACATTTCTTGCTATAAATCGTACAGTAACTTATTCTTATGATGATAAAGCACCGTTTTAGCGAGAAAAAAAAATCGATTTTTTGAAAATTCCACTGTGCCCTTACCCCTTAATTATCGAAAATACATGTCGTTGAAGTTTGCATCTTCGGAATACAACGAAAAATCTTCGTTATTTTTTCATTCCTTTATTTTGATTGCTACCTGAAGTCTTTTTGGTGCGAGTTAAAAAAGTCCCTAGTAAGGATCTTCAAGTATATTTCAATGACTTTTGTAGCCTTAAGGAGTAAGGCCACTGTAACGGCCCAAAAAAAAAGGTTTTTTCACTAATTTTTTGCTCCCGAAATTGAAGGTATTTGAAAAAAAACTTTTAATGGTGTTATCGGGCATACATTAAACTTTATTATAAAATTTTTTTACAGTAAAAAAAAAACAAAATGGCGGTTCCACAGCTATCTTCCCGGGACATGTTTTGCTTCCAGGGCTCCGCGGCACGCAGCACCACTGGTGCACTTTTGAATCTAGAACAAAAAAAAAACCATTAATCTAGAGGGCTATAGCTAGAGAATGTCGATCGGATTTTAAAAAGTATCAATTTTTGTGGATTTGGCGTGCGTTTGAAAAAAAAAATTGATTTTTGACGAAAAAAACGGCAAGTTTTTTGTTAATAAAAAATCAATAAATAAAGTTCTTGAAAATTCCGATCGACATTCTCAAGATAATGTAAATGTTCACATCTGGTTAAAATTTCAAGTAAAAAAAATGAAAATTGTTCGAGTTATGCTGCGTGCCATTTTGAAAAACCATGTTTCGAGAAAAACGCGTTTAAAGTTTTGCGAATAGTTTTTTATTGGAAAAAATTAAAAAAAGAAGTTAAAAGGATTTAAACTATTTTTAAACTAGAGGGTTTAAACTATTTTTTAAGCCAATAAAAAAAAACGATTTTTCAAAAAATTTACAGTGGCCTTACCCCTTAATGTGCCAAAAAAGTGGCCAATACGAAAACAAAAATTTCTTCGTTGCATTCCAACGATGCAAACTTCAACGCCATGGATATAATAGTTAAAAAAATTTTTTTTTTTTTTTTTCAATTTCTGAATATATAAACTTCGCTTCACAAACGATTATTTTGCGTTTCAGCAATACGACGAAACTCATGGATACTATCCAAACTCGTCGAACATGGACGTGCCGGGTACACCGAATTCGGTCACGACACCCGGAAGTCCAAGCACCCCGGGTAGCGTCCACTCGAATCCGTACACTTATTCCAACAGCGTTAACAGCAGCAGCAGCCCGACGCTGTCACCGCCTAATCGGTCTCACTTCAATCTTGGCTCGCCCTCATCGCCGGGACATTCGCCCTACTATGGCAGGCCCATCAGAGGCTCACCGGCTTACAGGTGAAAAGACACGTTATTTTTATACTAAAAAAGGTGATTTTGCACTTTAAGGTAGAACGAGCGGCGCGCTCTTGATTTCTATAGATTCAGTTAAAATTTCAACCGGACATTGTGCACATCATTGTGCATTAGTACAGTCGTGCTGTGGCTGAAAACCCCCGTAATCGGAAAAAAAATAGAAGGCTCGTTTTTTGACAGGTTTGATTTCATAGGTGCCGCGGGTGCTAAATCCAAGTTTGCCTAAAAATCGGGGTGTAGGGTTTTTTTTAGGGGATGAAAGGGGATGGGCGTGGATTAATGTCAAACTACGACCCTCACGAGGTCGGCGCCGTGAGACAAAATGTGCAGAAAAATCCGGGCTTTATTTTTGTCCACAGCGCCGAATTCGTGGAAGTTCATTTTGGGGGTGAAAAATTGGGGTGAAGTTTTGAAAAATGTGTTTTAATTAAATAACTCTTTAGAAAAAATTCTTTCACTTTTTGTTCGAATGGGAACGTTGTAGCCCTTGAAAAGACACGTTCATCGAGTATTTGATCATCACTCCGATAATATCTTCACCCCCAAAAAATGGTTAAAAAACAACAAAAATTGTTTATTGAATAATTCAAAAATAATTGATTTTTCGGGTATGGTTGAAATACACGAAATGTAGAGAATGATTTTCTTTATATTTTCGTTGCTATGGACCACCCTTGAATTTTGATCTTCCAACCCCTCTCGGGGGTTGAAAATTTAAAATGAAATTCTGGGATACCTATTGACCGCACGAATTCGCCGCCGTGAAAGGATTTGTAGCTTGAACCCTCAGCTACATTTTTGTCCACAGCGCCAAACTCGGATCTCTTTATTTTCGGTCAATAGTTTTCCCAGAATTTCATTTTTAATGTTCAACCCCTGAGAGGGGTTCGGAAAAAGCAAAATTCAAGGGTGTTCCATAGGATCGAAAATATAGAAAAATGTATTCTCTACATTTCGTACGTTTAAACCATCCCCGAAAAATCCATTGTTTTTTAGTTATTCAATAAACAATTTTATTTTATACTAAAACAATTTTTTCGGGGGTCAAGATACTATTGGAGAGTGATGATAAAATACTCGATCGACGCGTCTTTTCAATGGCTGCAACGTTCGCATTTGAACGAAAATTGCATGAATTTTTCTCATAGAGTTATCGAATGAAAACGGATTTTTCAAAATTTCACCCCACTTTTTCACCCCTAAAATGAACTTCCACGACTTCGGCGCTGTGGACAAAAACAAAGCCCGGATTTTTCTGCACATTTTGTATCCCAGCGCCAATCTCGTGGGGGTTGTCGTTTGGCCACCCCCATCCCCTTTCATTCACCCCCATCCCCTTTCTTCCGACACCTACAAAATCACCTGGCAAAAAATTAGCCTTCTAATTTTTTCCAATTCCAATACTCAGCACGACTGTACTACATGTTTGAGTGAAATTTCAGAACAGTCGACTATTTAGATTGGGAGATAATGGGTTTTAAAATTGCAACTTTTATCACTGCAGGGTCTGCAATAAAATTGAGACAGAATAATTTTCCGTAAACAATATTTGCCCCTATAATAAAAAGACACATGGCAGAACCGCACCGTTCCACGTATCCAATGACGTAAGTTTGCGCGGCATATTTAAAATAATACTGCAAAACAAATTTTTATTTGGAAGTAATTCTTAATCGAACAAAGTTTTTAATTAGTTATGAATTAACCAACACTTCTGTTTGTTAATGAAGATAACATAAACAATATAAAATATCAATATTTATAAGGCAAATATTTTTTTTATGATAACAGTTTTCAACTTCAGGAACACGATAATTATTTTTTTCTCGAAATATTGAACAATACTGTTCTGCGGTGTTGCCATATGTCTTCGTATTATAGGAGTCAAATGTTTTTTGCGGAAAATTATTCTGTCTTTACTGAATGTTTTTAGCAAAACTGAATAGTAAATGCAATCCAAACCTTTTTCACTCTCTCCCTAACTAGTTCGGTATAAACATAATTTTTTTTTTCAAAATTTATAAACCCAATAGAATGGTACGGCGAATTATGTGACCTGGCTTTCGGTCGATGGAGACCCTGCAATGTTGAAAGTTGCAATTTTTAAATCCACTATCTCCCAATCTGAATAGTTGACCGTTCTAAAATTTCACTGAAGCATGCATAATGATATGAGCAATGTCTGTTTAAAATTTGAACGAAATTAAAGAAATTAAAGAAATTTGAAAAAAGGAATTATCACAGTGTAACGGGTCGAAAAATAGCTGATTTTGCGATTTTTTTTTTCGATGGTTAAAATACGCTAAGCAGTCTGGTTTTTTTTATGTCAAATCGAAGCACTCGTGAACAACAGAAAATACATTTTTAAACGTATATTTTAATTTTATTTTTTACGGTAGTTAAAATGAAGAAATTGCAAATTTGAAAAAAAATGGCACGCATTTACAAAATAAATTAACATTTCACGCAACATTTATATAAAATGTGGATTAAAAAAGTCGTTTTTTTTTTCAATTTTCCAAAAACAATTTTCGTCGAGTCGAAGGTACCAATATTATCAACATTTCTTGCGTAAACTTTTTGAGTAATCTTGCACGCCAATTTCGATAATGCAGTTTTGAGAAAAACGCGTTTGAAGTTCTCGCCTGCTCCGAATCCGAGCGGTGAGGCGCAGCGTTGACGGGCTGTAACGTTTGAAGTTTTTCGAATTTCGCTTTGAAACGTTAGGAAATTATTCGACATATATAGTTCTATCGTTTAAATAAGAAAAAAGGAAATTGATTTTTTGATCGTTGTACATGTATATCCCACCTTAAGGGGCCAGTCCACTTTGGAGCCACGAACAAAGGCTATTTTCGCTAATTTTTTTTGAGGATTTTATACGAGATATGAACATAAAAGTTGTTGGGCTTGATAAATAAAGTCTTGAAATATATTTTTTTTAAATGTATTCATTTTTATTCATTTTTAAGTACAAAAACTATAGTTTAACGTAACGCCTCAAAAATAGGTGGGCCAGGTAGCTCCATCAAAACTCGGCAACGGCTTGTCTGAAAAAAAAAGAATCAAAGTCCATTAGATTCAGTATGACACCAGCTACAAAATGACTCTCGGATATAAAGATTTATAAAAAAAATTTAAAGGGGCAGATGAAAAGAAAAAAGTATTTAAAAAAAAACGCGTTTTTTCCGCACTTTTTCGCAAAAAAAAGAGTAAAAATGAAAATTTTAAAACCATCGAGGGTCATCTTGTTGCGAATCATGTTTACAGTATGTCGTTCAAATTTCATGAGAATCGGTTTATTAGTTTTAGAGATACGATGGAGCTAGATTTTGAAAACGTTGTTTCGAGAAAAACGCGTTTGAAGTTTATCCTATGAAACACTCTTACCTAAACTCAATCGGCAATTCCTTTACCGTACAAAATCTCTCCCGATTGCTCATCATCGTCGATTTCTTCGAGTCTTGCTTGCTTTCGATTTTTTGAAATTTTCAAAGTGGACTCGCCCCTTAAGGAGATTGGAGCGATTCGTTGAGTTAAATGACGGTTTATTCATTTTTTTTTTCAATGAACCTCAAAAAAATGCATACGAGGTACAGATTTATTCTATATATGCTAATTTTTTTAAATATATAATTAAAGGCCAAAACTATGCATTTTAACATTTTTATTACGTAAAGTAGAAAAACTTTTGTGTTACTACCAACTTGAAAAAGCATAACATTATCGATGATTATTATGAAAAAAAAACTTCGACAACGAATGTTTTATACAATTCACAAGGAAATTTTGAGTAATTCATAATTATGCCTATTCATATTTACGTCACGAGATTATTGGCCCATGGTTTACGATGGGCAAGATGAGGATTTTTTTTCCAAATGTTCACAACGGTTCAGTTTCCGTTAATCCGTTGTTAGAAATAGTTTATCTTGGTGCTAAATAACAACAAAAATTACATAACCTTTATTGTGAAAGTCTTGCTTATCTAACCGCACGTTAAATTACATACATTAAACTATTTTTTATCTCTGGTGTTTGGTGGTGACAAAAGTTAAAAAAATTCGTAAAGACTCCTTATAGTGTAAACAATAACATGTATTTTTTAATTAAATTTAACCTTTGATTGTGGCTAAGACTTCAACCTCCTTAACACAACGCGCACTGTTCCACTAAAGTAGGTGTAACTTCGACGATTTTTTGAATTTCCATGGTCCGGTTGGTCTTAAAATATTCTTGAAAGTTCACACTATGATACAAAAAAAAACGATTTTTTGAAGTTTCCAGAAATACACGACCCCTTAAACTGTTCCCTAATTATTCACTTTCGTTGCAACGCGTAATTTTTTTCTCAGCGACTGCGGTAGTCCAACTTTGGAATACCCTCAGATGCTCGGCTTCGGTGGCTCGCGCTCAAACTCCCCGGCCGATTCCGAGACGAGCGGTTACAGCAGCGTGGACGGTTCGCTCTCTGACATTATGGTACGAGTACGTTGATGAGAATTTCGTTACTTTTTCTTCGAATTATCCGAGAATGCGTCTCACTTCGCTAATCAATCGGTGTGTACTATTGAGTGTGTTCTTTGTTTTTTTTTTCTCATCAGAATTGCCTGTCGCTGAATTCATCCGGGCACTCTTGCTATCCTCCATCACTGAGCGCTCTTATGCCGCGTGATTTGGAACTCTATCACGGTGGAAACAGAGCTGCCGCTTTTCAGCGTATGGCAGTCAAGAAGTATCATCAACAGCAGCAGCAACACACCAACTTGCGTCATCATCATTGTTGCTCGTCCGGAAATTACGTCATGCCGATGAACAAAGCTCCGAACCTTCTGGAGCCCTATTTGTCTCTCGATCGCGCTGCCAGATGTCATCGTAATGCAGCAGGTAAAGATCATTCGGATAAGAAGCGCGATGGAGACTCGCACTTTGCTTCTTGATTATTGTCTTCTGTTCGTACGAGCGCGTCTATTAGGTGACGTTTATCTTTAGACTCTTTCGTGCCGAGAAAATCGGATCAATCAGGGCAAAGGGGATGAACTTTTTTCGGAGACTGTAATAGAACCCGGGAAAAAAAGTTCATATGTGAATATATCTGAATCATATCTGTAGAATCAGATATGATCAGACAAGAAAATTGGCAATATCTGTTCGTGTAGTGTCATGACAGATCACGTATGCTTATATCTGAGCGTGTATGCTCATATCAGAGCCATTTTGATAAGTTTGAGAGCAGACCCGTCCATATCGCAGCAGGTCTGACCAGATCCAATCACCAGGCAAAATCTGATCTTGTTGGACCAGATCTGATTTTATTGGGCCAGATCTGATCATGTCAGGTAGATCTGATTTTATTGGGCCAGATCTGATCATGCCAGGCAAATCTAATCTTATTGGACCAGATCTGTCTGTCCGTATAAGAATAAAATACCGTGGATCCCAGTAGACCTGGACATCTATGAACAATAGACCTGCCCATATGATAGAATCATAGTTTATCCGAACCATCAGACCAGGTATGACTCCGACTATATCAGAGCAAATCTTACCCTGTTGAGACAGATCACATCTTGTTAGTGCAGTCATGAAGATATTAAAATGTTTACATATATAGAGCGGGGTTATTAACACGTCATCACTTGACGTGTTAATAATTAATAATATTGTAGTAACTCACATGATCACATATAATACAGTCAGGTGAGGTGCCATAACTGATCGGATATCGTCTCATATCCTCACATATCGTTTCATATATTCCGATGTTTTCATGTGTGAACAACTGAACTGCATATACGACAAGGTACGAGTGCATAAGACTTCGTATATTTTCCAGGTTTGGTATCGTATCTGATGGGATAAAATTTCATATGAACGTGCCTGCTCATATATCACATCATATATGTGCAGATATGGTTTCACGCTGCCAACTCGCCTTGGTACCTGACCAGATAAAAACATATATGAGATCTATATAGCGGAGTCTGGTACCGTATTTGATCGGATATGATCTTACATGAACAGATACGTTCACATATCACATCATGTATGTTCAGATACGAGTTTACGGTACCAACTCGCCTTGATACTTAGCCAGATATAAACAGATATGAGTTCATATATGGTCAGGCTAGATACTGTATTTGATCAGATATGATCTTCTATATGCGTATGTGATGTGGAATATGATCAGACCTAATCATATATGATACTGTAAAATGTCAGATATAAATATATCTGATACATGTATGACAATATCTGAAACATATATGACTATATCCGAAACATATATGAACATATCCACTCAGACATGAACTTTTTTTCCCGGGAAGGTCCAAATTATCAAGATTTATCATGTGAGAGGATGAATCGGAGATACATTAGCTTGCTACTAGCTTTTGCCCGGGACTTCGCTCGCGCGAATATAAGAAATTTCGCTCGTGTCGATGTCGAGAGTCGATGTTAGGGTCATATCGCATTAGGGACTACATTTACCGAGAGGTCCGAAAAATGGCCAAATTCTGATTTTTGTTTCTTGGAAACGGCTGGTGAAAAAGAAACGTACTTTCGAGATATCATGTCCACCGACCTTGAGTGTTTCGAGAAAAACGCGTTTAAGGGGCCAGTCCACTTTGGAGCCACGAAAAAAGGCTATTTTCCGCGATTGTTTTTTGAGAAATTTATCATCACAACTCGGCAACGGCTTGTCTGAAACAAAAAAAAATCAAAGTCCATTAGATTCAGTATGACACCTGCTACAAAATGACCCTCGGATATAGTTTTATCAAAAAATAAAAAAAATGGCAGATGAAAAACGAAAAAAGTAAAAAAACGCGTTTTTTTCGCAAAAAAAGAGTAAAAATCACAATTTTAAAACCATCGAGGGTGATCTTGTTGCGAAACGTGTTTAAAATATGTGGTTCAAATTTCAAGAGAATCGGTTTATTAGTTTTAGAGATACGATGGAGCTAGATTATGAAAACGTTGATTCGAGAAAAACGCGTTTGAAGTTTATACTATGAACCGGCCGAGCGCGCTATAACGCTCAGGTAGACGAAATCAGGTCCTGACGTTCGGGTAAAAAAAAATACTTAGAGAGCTCGGATTTTCATAAAATGTTGACACAATATTTTTGAATATATGTACTTTCGAAAAAGGTAAAAAAAAATCAATTTTTTTTTTAATTTTCAAAGTAGTCTGGCCCCTTAAGGCGGAATATATATTTAGACGAAAAAAATAAGCAATATTGAAAGATTTTTTAAACTAAGAAACAATTATTCTACAATTATCACACTTTACCATATACTTTAATAGTATATTTTAATAGTATATTTAAGGTATAGGTAAGGTATAGGTATAAGGTAGTATATATAAGGTATAGGTATACTTTAATAGTATATTTAAGTTTTGAAAAAGTTTTGAAAAAAGAAAAGTTTTGAAAAAGTTTTGAAAAAAGAAAAATAGTTTTAAAATAGTATATTTTAAAACTATTTTTCTGATTAATTCATCATCAAACTGGCGGCGCTGTGGCAGAGTGTTACAGCAAGGTCGCCGCGGGAGTTGCGAATCGGCGTGCGTTCTAACTTCCCGTAGACTTTGGTTTGCAAAAAAGTTCAAACATTTTTTTCAGTTAGAACATGTATAGTTTCTATGTGACGGTAATCAGAATGAAGAAAATGCAAAATTAAGAAAATGCCACGCGTTTACAAAAAAATCAACATTTCACGCTACATTTTTGTAAAATGTGGATTAAAAAAGTAATTTTTTTTCCAATTTTCAAAAACAATTCGCGTCAAGTAGAAGGTACCAATATTATCAATATTTCTACCAAGTTTCAACTCAATCGGTTCAATAGTTTTTGAGTAATCCTGCACGCCAATTTCGATAATGCAGTTTTGAGAAAAACGCATTTGAAGTTCACACCCGCTCCGAATCCGAGCGGTGAGGCACAGCGTTGACGGGCTGTAACGTGTGAAGTTTTTCGAATTTCGCTTTGAAACTTTGGGATTTATATAGTTTATTATATAGTTCTGTCGTTTGAAGAAAAAAAAAAGATAACGATTTTTTTATCGTTGTAAATGTATATCCCGCCTTAAGGGGAGATATACACCTAGGAGCCGGAAAAAAGGTCATTTTTGTGAATTTTTCCAAGGAAAACTATTCGAAATTTCGGATTGGGGTTTTAATTATCTAAAAGTATATATATACAAAAATATGTTTAATTTTCTTTATTTAAAAGTATCAAAAATATACAAGGATATTGTATTATCCTTGGAGCGTCGTAAAAAATCTGCGTATACGGTATCCACTGGAGTTTCTTCAAAAATCATCTGAAAACAAAACCAACAAGATTATTAAATTAGGTACTAGTGACAAGTACTATATCTAGTACTTGTCATAGCCGATTTTGAAAATATCGATTTATGACAAAATGGCGGATGTTTGAACGTAAATAGTGATTTTTCGGCCAAAAAATAGTTATTATTTTGCCTATAAAACAAAAACTAAGTAACGGAAAAAAAAAATCCTACGACAAGTACGAGATAATGGTGTATAGAATAACCACAAAAAACGTCAAGGCAATCGGTTGATTGGTTTTCGAGAAATTTTGGGTACCGAGTTGGAAAACGTGGTTTTGAGAAAAACGCGTTTGTAAACCTGGGAATGAATAAATCATGAAATTTGTCAACAAATATCGAAATATTAACTTGCCGTTTTCACCAGATATTCTGGAAACCTCAAACTTCAAGAAAATGCAACAACAAAAAATCGGATTTTTCGACCACCTAGGTGTATATCTCCCCTTAATTTCAGGCTGTGAACAGCCGGAAAAAAACAATGTACAGACGACACTCCATTTTTCTTATACTAGCCCTTATTCGGCACACTTCAGTGAAGAGAGATACTTGGCACACTGGGGTTGTTTGCACCCCAGCGACAAAAACCGTCATTATAAATAAACTATTTAATATTTCAACTCGATTTTTTTTTGGGCCATCTTGAAAGCTTCTTTTTCAAAATAGTGTACGTTCTATAGCCGAAACTTGGATTTGAGTATGTTAAAAAAGTGAAAATTGGAAAAGAAATGAAAATGACAATTAAAATTGAGCATGTCGTGGGGTGCAAACCACCCTAGTGTGCCGAATAAGGGCTAGTGTAGATTCGTCGAAATCAATGGTGTTTGTTTGGGTCAAGTTCTAGTACCCTTTTGCATAAAAATGCTCAGGCCTATGTTCCAGACAAAATGTGCAAATACTCGTCTCGTCCTCGTTCGATATCATATAATTCCAAGTACTCACGAAACAAAATGAACAAAATTACCCAACATGAACAAAAATGTTAGCTCATCAAAGCTGTGCAAGTGTCATTTGGTTCTTTCAAACATGATCATTGATCAATGTCGTTGACACGCGGTTTCTTGAGTACTTGTACGACAGTGTGCATAGCACGTTGACAAAGCCAGTGTATCGCGAGGTGAGTGGAAAACCGCGTTTGAAAAAAAGGCAGTTTTTCATTCCCTTCGTTGCAATTTACGATAGCACTTTGCGAAGCGACGTGCACGTGGTCCGGAGAATTGCCGAAGCGCACAGCCAAATCGTCGGGCTACTCGTCCAAGGTCTTTCTGGGTGGAGTACCGTGGGACGCGACCGAATCTCTTCTCGTATCGACTTTCAAGCAGTTCGGCCCGATACGCGTCGAATGGCCAGGCAAGGAACATTCGGAGGATCAGCCCAAAGGATACGCCTATGTCATCTTCGAGTCGGAGAAACAAGTGAGATACTATTTGTTTTTTTTGTTTTTTTTTTTTTTCCGGAAAAACTTCCGAAAAGCCCACACCTCCGAATAATTTAGAACTTCGTGTACTTATGTATTTAGACTAGCTGATCACGAATATGATAATGAAAATACCTGCAAATTTGATTTTCGAGATCAAAACTGAAAAAAACGTTTTTTTTTTGGTTTTTCATTTTTATTTTAACAAATGTTGATTGTAGAGGAAAATGTCTTGTACGGAAGTTGTAGCCCATCAAAAGACTGATAATTTATATTCTATACAAATTTCGTCTAAAATCATTATTTTCCAAGAAAAATTGGATAATACTCCAATAAGTATATTATGCTAAACGCCAATAGTTTCGATATTATCTACTTACGCACTTTAGTGCATATGGGCCCAAATAAACCCAAATAAAACAAACACAAACAGCCATCAAAAGAAAACGCAAACAAACTCGGGTATGTTGAATCGTGGGGTGTGTAGTTCACTGGGATGGGCGCAGGGCCCCTCGGATGGGTGTGTGGAATCGCGGGGTGCGTAGAACACTGGGGTGGGCGGAGGGCACCTCGGATGGGTACGTGAAATCGCGGGTTGCGTAGAACACTGGGGTGAGTTTGTTGGGTACCTTGGATGGGTGCGTGGAATCGTGGGGAGCGTAGAACACTGGGGCGGGCGGGGGGCACCTCGGATGGGTGTGTGGAATTGTGGTGTTCGTAGAACACTGGGGTGGCCGGCGGGCACCTTGATGGGCGCGTGGAATCGTGGGGTGCGTAGAAAACTGGGGTGGGCGGGGGCACCTCGGATGGGTGCGTGGAATTGAGGGTTCGTAGAACACTGGGGTAGGTTTGTTGGGCCCCTTGGATGGGTGCGTGAAATCGTGGGATGCGTAGAAAACGTTTTGAACATTGGGGCGGGCGGGGGCCACCTCGGATGGGTGCGTGGAATCGTGGCGTGCGTAGAACACTCCGGTGGGGGGAGGGCACCTCGAATGGGCGCGTGGAATCGTGGGGTGCATAGAACACTGGGTAGGGTGGGAGGCATCTCGGATGAGTGTGTGGAATTGTGGTGTTCGTAGAACACTGGGGTGGGCGGCGGACACCTCGGATGGGTGCGTATAACACTGGGGTGGGTTTGTTGGGCACCTTGGATGGGAGCGTGGAATCGGGGGGTGAGCGGGGGGCACCTCGGAACGGTGCGTGAAATTGTGGGGTTCGTAGAACACAGGGGTGGTCGGCGGGCACCTCGGATGGGTGCGTGGAATCGTGGGGTGCGTAGAACACTGGCGTGGTTTTGTTCGGCACTCTGGATGGGTGTGTGAAATCTTGGGGTGGGTACAACACTAGGGGTGGTTGCAGAGCATGTTTTCCATTCTTTTCTCTTACGCTAAATTTTAAATAAAAAAATACAAAAAAGCAAAAAGTAGAATAAAGTACAAAAAACAGACTAAAATACAAAAAAGCGAAGAATAGAATAGAATACGAAAAAGCAAAAAAAAATATGCACTTCAAAGACTAAACTGCAACCTCCCAGTGGTAAAGTGCGTAAGTACATAACATCGAAACTTATAGAGTTTAGCAAAATATACTTATTGGAGTATCATCCCATTTTTCTTGGAAAATAATGGTTCTAGACGAAACTTGTACAGAACATAAAATATCACTCTTTTAATGGGCTACAACTTTCGTAGAAGACATTTTCCTCTAAGATCAATATTTGTTGAAATAAAATAGAAAAACTACGAAAAAAACGTTTTTTTTAAAGTTTTGACCTTGAAAATAAAATTTGCGGGTATTTGCACTCATATTCGTGATCAGCGATTCAAAATACACAAGTACACGAAATTCTAAATAATTCGGAGACGTGGGCTTTTCGGAAGTACACTTTTTTCTTCCCATTTTGCCGAAACGTTCTCTCGTTTCGTGGAATTCATCAACAATTCGATGATTACGCACAGGTGAAAGCATTGCTGTCCTGCTGCACTCATCGCCTCGGTGACGAGAGAAGCTGGTACTACAAGATCACTCCCAAACGATCGAAGCCCAAGGACGTGAGAAAATTTGTCTACAATTCTACCAGGTCGAATAATATTTATCGTCGATCGTTGTTCGCTCACGTGTGCTCTCGTTGTCAGGTCCAAGTGATACCATGGCACATCAGCGACAGCAATTATTCGAAATCTTCGTCGCAGAAACTGGACCCGGAGAAGACAGTGTTTGTAGGAGCCCTTCACGGCATGCTGACCGCCGAGGGCCTCGCCAAAGTCATGAACGATCTCTTCGAGGAGGTCATCTATGCAGGTACAGCCTCGCCACCACGTGTATCCTGCCGCCAAATACTCGTTGATTCGTTATGGACGTACAGGAGACTCACAAAAATGCCACCGTGGCGACATAAATTAAATACATTATCGCTACGTTCGTTCTAAGCCCGAATGCAAAATTGGGAATCCGCCAATCGGTTCGAGAATTATAAGACTTTTATATAAGTCGTTTTGCTCTCACGGGACTTTCACTCTCGGTTATAAGGAGAAAAATGTTGAAGGGCTGCATGTACCTAGAGGCCTGAAAAAAATGGCCAAACTCCGACAAAATGTGGGAAACGGTTGGTGAAAAAGAAACGCATTTTTTTCTAACACAAAGGTACATGTACATAGTACATGTACAATACACAGGTATTGAGAGCTTTTGAAAAATCATCACCGAAAAGTACAGAAAAAAAAACAAAAGTATGGCCACCGGCAGACGCTCCTGCTTAAGGGGTAAGGCCACTGTAACGGCCCAAAAAAAAAGGTTTTTTCACTAATTTTTTGCTCCCGAAATTGAAGGTATTTGAAAAAAAACTTTTAATGGTGTTATCGGGCATACATTAAACTTTATTATAAAATTTTTTTACAGTAAAAAAAAAACAAAATGGCGGTTCCACAGCTATCTTCCCGGGACATGTTTTGCTTCCAGGGCTCCGCGGCACGCAGCACCACTGGTGCACTTTTGAATCTAGAACAAAAAAAAACCATTAATCTAGAGGGCTATAGCTAGAGAATGTCGATCGGATTTTAAAAAGTATCAATTTTTGTGGATTTGGCGTGCGTTTGAAAAAAAAAATTGATTTTTGACGAAAAAAACGGCAAGTTTTTTGTTAATAAAAAATCAATAAATAAAGTTCTTGAAAATTCCGATCGACATTCTCAAGATAATGTAAATGTTCACATCTGGTTAAAATTTCAAGTAAAAAAAATGAAAATTGTTCGAGTTATGCTGCGTGCCATTTTGAAAAACCATGTTTCGAGAAAAACGCGTTTAAAGTTTTGCGAATAGTTTTTTATTGGAAAATTTTTTAAAAAGACGTCGCACAGGACCTTTTTTTTCTTATTCTAGAGGGTTTAAACTATTTTTTAAGCCAATAAAAAAAAATCGATTTTTCAAAAAATGTACAGTGGCCTTACCCCTTAAGGTAGTCCCATCGCCAAGCTTCAATCCATAGGGTTTTCATCATTTTTTTTTTGAGCTTCACTAAATATATTAATAATCGTCGCTCTAAAATTTCAGGGTCCTTTATCGACCTTCTTACAGAGAAAAGAAATATTAAAATTGCGTCTTTCTGTGAAGGAATTCCGAGACGACATACAAAAACACAATTTCCGGTCGCTACAAAACTGTATATAATAGTGGAAATCCATCAGATTCTTAAAAATAATCAGATTTACATACATACACTTGTAGTAAACCAGTGCTCTCAGAAAAAAATTACGCTTATTGATCTAATTTTTATGTAATATCAAGTTTAATTTGAACTTCCGGTATGGGATTTACTACCACTTGCTACGATAAAGAGACGCGACAGCAAGGCAACAGCTGACTAGTCCTAACCTCATCCCACTCATTCGAATTTCCACACATATTTCATTTTTAGCCGACATTTTTCGCCGACACAAATTTTACACGCTTTTCACCAGTCGTGGCCCGAATACTCGCACCTGACATTGTTTTGACAGATCGGCGTTGAAAAGCATGGAGCTTAAACTCGCCTGGTTGAGTTAAAAAAGACGGAGATAGAACCAATATTGCGAAATATCAAACCTAGAAATACTGCGCGAATCGTTGGAATAACTATTTTTTCATTTTTCCAATTAAATGTGAACATTCATTGAACAATTTACACATGGATAATTTAGTTATTACAATTTTTTGCATATGTTGAATATATAAATTGTACAAGTCTCAAGTATGATCAGTGGTATGACTAGTGTGAAGCGATAGGACCACCTTAAGGAATCATCGCAGGGTCGAAAAATAGCTTATTTGGGCGATTTTTTAATGGTTAAAATACGCTAATCAGTCTTATTTTTTTTATGTCAAATCAAAGCACTTATGAAGAACATAAAATATATTTTTAAACGTTTATTTTTATTGTCCTTTTACGTTTTTTTTTTACCGGGTGAATATGTCTTCGAAAAAAAGAACGGTGTACGGGGTTGTGGCCGTGAATATTATCTGAAACAAAATTTGTAAAAAGATTATGTAAAATCAGTATAAACGCTGCTATCTTCCTATAAAGGTTTTTTTTTTAATAAAAATTGCCAAAATGGCGATTTGAAAAGAAAAAAAAACGTTAAAATTTAGGCCATTTTTTCGACAGTTTTTGGTGAAAAAAGATATAAAGATTTTTAAAAAAGCTTCCATAGCATGATGAAGAATGGCGCGAAGAATGTTGTGTCAAAATTTGAACGGACAGCTTGGAAACTCTTCCTTTCGGAGTGTACACCCTTTTGAAAAACGACATTTCGAGAAAAACGCGCTCGTCCATGCCAGGTCTCGTGCAGCTGGTCGAATCCCTTTTTTCGAGAAAGACGGTTATCTTTAAATAGTTACCGGAATAATTCTAATTTCGCCACAAAAATCGAACAGCATGTTTATGAACAGTCTTACTATCGGATAACGCAACAAACGAAAAAACGATTTTTTGAAAATTTTACACTGCGATCCCTTAAATGGTCGATCTGAAATCTAAAGCCAAATGGGTTATTCAAGTTAACAATAAATACGAGTCGTTGGCGATCGTTGATTTAATTCGTTTTTTTATTACTTAATTGACAACCCATTGAACCCCGACGCAACAAAATCTATGAAAAAAGTCATTTTTACGTGACTATTAACGCTACTGACTATTGACAGCCATGTTATTGTTGATATTCTGTATTTTTTGATGATTTTTTTAAGCACTCGATATATGTACCTTTGTGTTTAAAAAAAACCATTTTCGCTAACCGTTTGCCACAAAAAAGTTCGGAATTCGGCCATTTTTTCGGGATTGTAGGTAGATGTAGCCCCTTAAAATTTCGTACGGGCCGTTTTAGATTTATTGAGTGGGTAACGTGTAGGAATTTTCTTGCGTGCGCAAAGTGAGCACACTTGCTCTTGGAGAACCTCTACATTTTTTTTATCCGTAACAGTTTTTCGTTTTCATTCACGCTTGGCTACTCAACGTTGTATTATTACGGGATTTAATGTGCAATTTAATTTGTAAAAAATCGGAAATTTAATTGTCACGACATTGCCAGGCATCGATACGGACAAGTGGAAATATCCAATCGGCTCGGCTCGCGTGACATTTGGCAGCAAACGTTCCTACAAGAAAGCATGCGCCACAGCATTCGTGGAGATAAAAACTTCCCTCTTCACTAAAAAGGTATGGAATTCATTAATGGTCCTGTCGATGAAAAATTGAATATTTAATTTTTTATTTGACCGTTTCTTTTGTCGTTTGCCCGTAACAGGTTCAGATCGATCCGTATATCGAAGATTCTGTATGCTCGGTGTGCGCTGTGCAACACGGACCTTACTTCTGTCGGGAACCGGTAAGAAAACGCCAATAGAGAAAGAATATACGATAATTACTGGAACAACTTGTGTGTTTTTTGAATTATCATGGAAAACGGTGAAGTATTGCTCTATGTCGATGTAAAGCTCAAAATACACGGACGCACGTGTATATACGAACATTTTATGGAATATATTTGAATGTTCCGTAGAGATTCCATATTCGTATAGTAAGGTATCATCACAGTGTAACGGGTCGAAAAATAGCTGATTTTTGCGACTTTTTTTTCGACGCTTAGAATATGCTAATCAGTCAGTTCTTTTGTGTCAAATCAAAGCACTCACGAAGAACAGAAAATACATATTCAAAAGTTTATTTTTATTTTATGTTTTCATTTCATTAACGGTTGAAAATGTCTTTAAAAAAGCGAGTCCTCGCGGTGTACACGGGTGTGGCTGTAAATATTGTCTGAAACAAAATTAGTAAAAAGATTATTATTCGGTATGAAAGCCGCTATCTTGCTATGTAGGTTTTTTAAAAACAAAAATTGACAAAATGGCGGCGGTCTGAAAAAAAGTATCGTATTTAGCGTATTTTTTCGACAGTTTTTCGTTAAAAAGAATGACGATTTAAGGCCTTAGGCCACCGTAACGGGTGTAAAATCATGCGCGAATTTAACAATTTTTTTTTCGTATGAAAAAGTGAATCACTCATAAAATTAATTACACATCTATTTAGTGTGCATATCAAGCTGTTAGAAAAAAAAAATATATATATATATATATATTTTCGATGTAAAAAATGGCCGACTACGCGAAACTTCTCGAAACAGCTTTTTTCCAATTGGCGTGACAAATAACCATCAATTTTCACTCGATTTACTTCAAATTTAAAAGTTATGTACCTAACTGCATTTCGCAGAGAAGTACGTACGGAATTTCTGCTTAATCGAAAACTTTTCATTTTATGAGCAGTTATAACGAAATTTTTCACTGAATGTTCATTTGTTAAGTTCAAATACCTACAACTTTTGAATAAAACAATATTTTTTAAATTCCGTACGCACTTCTCTAGGTATTCTAATGTAGATTGACGAGAATTTTTGTTTTTTGTTCTACGATAACAAAAGAAAATATTAGTAGTCGACCATTTTGTACATCGAAAGAATAAAAATTCTAACAGCTTGATATTCACACTAAATAGATGCGTAATTAATTTTATGAGTGAATCACTTTTTCGAGCGAAAAAAAATTGTTCAATTCGCACATGATTTTATACCTGTTACTGTGGCCTAAGGCCTTAAGGGAAGGGTAGGGGTTTCAGCGTGAACAAAAATACTTTTTTCCAAATTTTTTTCATCTACAGGGTGTCCCATTTTAATCTTACGCCTGAATTTTCTCGAAAAATATTGCTCGGACGAACTATTGTGTGGAACAAAACTTCTAGGGATTGAAGGGGGACGTTCGAAAAAAATTTATTTGAGGAGCCAAAATTCAAAATGGCGGCGTTACAAAGGGTGACATGTTTTTTTCAAACGGAAACATAACTTTTTTTATTGCCAAAAAATTTGTCAGCTGAAAACTAAAAACTTTTGTTGAAAAAATTTTTTGATAAAATTCATAGTTTTCAAGTGAGAACATCATTTTCAATTATTTCAGATGTATCCAGGATTTGTGTGTGTGTGTGTGTGTGTGTGTTTTTTTTTTCTACCCATCGTGATCAAAGTTCGTCAAGGATTTAAAGAAACACTTTTTTGGGCCTGAAAATGGCACAAACGCTATTAGAATGGAAAAAAACTATTTTTCATCCATTTTCCTCCAAAATTCCCCCAAACATCTCCCTAAAATGAGGAGCATATCAACAATTTCGTTGGGTCTGAAATCCGCCATTGTTGCTCAATCTCAGAATTTTTCTCTGATTTAAGAACGGTTGAATTTTAAAAAATGTTGATTTTCCTTCTACGATTTTCCTTCCTTTCAAAAATTCACCCTATATGGATAGGGTGAATTTATTGAAACATTTTGTACATTGTTAAGTGTCATTTCAAGAACATTCCGTGAAATTTGTACGCGAAAATATCCACAAACAAACCGGTGACAAAGCTTTTCCAAGAACGCCATTGGAAAAACACGATTTGCGGTGTTCACTGTATCTCAGCTAGAAATGATCTGAAATCAAGTACCGTTAAAATTTAGTCAAATTATCATCGAATCCTCCCCCCAACGGTCTCTGATAATTATTTTTTTTCATTTCTAAATTTTTGGTGGTCATGTAAAGTGAAAAGTGCTATTTTTCACGAAAAATTCCGCCATTTTGGGGGTGGAAACCCCTTAATGTAAAAAAAAAATGTCAAACTAACCGTTGGGGGAGGTATTTTATATGTAGAAAATGTGTACCAAGTTTGAAATAAATCGGTCGTGTAGTTTTCAAATGGCAGTGAACACGGACTTTGAAAAAGTGGTTTCGAGAAAACCGCGACACCGGCTTGTTTGTGGATATTTTCGCGTACAAATTTCACGGAATGTTCTTGAAATGACACTCAACAATGTACAAAAGGTTTCAATAAATTTACTCTATCCATATAAATGAAAAAAGAATCAGCAAAAAAGTGTTTTTTTTTTCACGCTGAAGCTCCTACCCTCCCCTTAAAACCGTTTTTCCGCCGCTAAAAAAACGTATCGAACAGTTTTGCACGCTCTACCATATAAATGAGGGTGTACTCTTCGTTCATGCATGTATACTCGTTCATTTGCAGATCTGTTCCCGATATTTCTGCCGGAGCTGCTGGCACTGGCAGCACGCTTCGGAGCCGATGCATCATCATCAGCCGATGTCCCGAGGTTGGAAGACGAACAGCAAGGCCCCACCGCTCGAATATCACGCGGGAGTGAACTTTGGAAATCGCACGTCATACGGCTCCATGATTTAAAAAGCCCCGAGTAACAGAGGATGAGAAAAACACTAAGTAGCCGACTAGAAATTGTGCGATTTAACAGTCCAAAATTCCGCAAACTTCCGGCGTTTCGCGGCCGATTTCTTTTTTGTTTCTCTTTTGTTCCCTCTCTCCCAATAGTTGACCAAGTTATCGATAATTTCGTGGAGACGTTGGACCAACCGAATTTTTGTTTTGGGACATGCTAAAAGCGAACGCGTTTTCGCGGCTACGCGGATTCTCGAACCGCAGAACGTTTCGAGAAAAGAAGAAAAAAAAATAACGTAAAAAGAACCCCCCCGCTGATATCTGTGCAACAGAGTAGCTGTAGGCAATCTTTGAAGAAGCAAAGGGTGCCTAAACCGGGGTATGTTTTTCGATGTGTTTCGTATACTTCGCTCCTTTGCTGTACGAATATTCGGTATATCGTGTCGTCCGGTAATCATTTTGCGGAGCAAAAATAACGAGGAAAGGGCGCGTGCGTTATTTCGTATTGAAATGCAAGCGAATCGTGTCTCCGACGCGTGAATTACGTACGACGGCAACTATAGAGTACTTTTTTTTTAATTTATTTATACTCATTTGGGGACTGGCTCTCTCGTTACCATACCGTATATGTTTTTTTTTGTTTCTTTTTTTTTTACCACGAATAATAGAGATACGTGAAAGTTTATTAATTTAAATAGTAAGCGTTGCGTTTAAATACGATTATTGAGAAATCGATGAAACACATATGCGCGGCGTCTGGTAACGCAGCGAACGGGCTATCGTTGATTCGAAAGAGAAAGCGAGAAACGAAGAAGAAGAAGAAGAAAAAAAACGAAATCGCAACACGCAGCTCGCGACGAGTATTGATGTTTTTACATTGACAAAGAATCTTGGTTTTTTTTTTATGAGTTTGAGCAAGAGATGAGAGCTGAAGAGTTCGAAGGGAGAATTAACGCGAAAGGTGTGTATCGAAGCGCCAGATCGTACACGTACGTGTTTCGTTGATGAAAAATATTCGAATAGTCGTAAAGAAAAAAAAACCGTTCGAGTGTCCCGCGATTGTGTGATCCAGGTAGTATTTTTTTTAGTCACGCGTAACACGCCCTTCGTTAATTCAAACGTTTTAATAGTGAATTGCGATAAACGTTATCCGCGTGTGTATATCGACAACGTAATCTGGTCGATAAAATTTCGTTAACGCCGGTGAGTAAGGGTGGACACGCGTGTACTTCTGGATCATACAGCCTTAAGATTGAACGAGCCGTTGTCAATTGTTCGCGATAAACAGAACGTAATTTGTGTAAAAAAAAAAAAAAAAAAAGCAAACACGTCAGCCCGCGTTACCGTCGCTTTTCAAATCGGCTAGACAGCCATGCCAAACAATGAACGATTTCTGTCAGCCACCCGTTAGTTTTTACACTAGGATTGTACAGTTCGAGGGCTGAATCGGAAGCGGGGCAGCGCAACCGTTAATTTGTAACGTATGTTTAAGTCCGCGGGCGTAGTCGATCAGTTGCGCGGTCGCCGGTATGTGCGAAGAAGAAATAGAAATAGATGATAACGCTGACCGCGTGACCGAGGAAACTGTTCGCGCGCTCATTCGACTGGTTTATCTGTTGACGAAATGGATTTGTACACGGTCTACGATTCTGGAGCGGGATTGTAGTGAATTGATTGTTTTTTTTTTATTTTTATTTTTTTTCTCCTTTCGTTTCGCGCGCACAAACACCCGCACACGTGTTTACGTTAATTGTGTATTTTCCGATAAATTGAAAAGGACGAGACTGATATCTCCCCGTGTCCGCGAAACTAAGCTCGTCCATCAAACGCTTCGCTAGATCTCCCGGAAAACTTGGAAAAGAACAAACAATGCACCATCATGTTTCTCGTGCTATTGCTATTATTTTGTTAAATGAATTAAATATCACCATTTTGCAGGTAAAGCTCGCATTTTTGTTTCGCCGATTATGTTGTTGCTGCACGATCCACAAGCTCCCCGCGTTTTGTTCACTGTGTTCTTTCTAAGGTGTTGAAGCTTGCACGGTTGGGACAAATGGAATTTAATTCCTTTTTCCCATGTCGAAATTTACGTTTGGAATCTCAAATTTAATTTGGAATCGCCATTAGAAGGCTACAATGTGAATCTGCAAGAATGATTCTTAATTACTATGAAAATGGAGGTGGAAGATAAATTGAACGAAATTTTTGTTTCATTCCAACTATGCAAACTTTAACGTTGTACCTCTCTCCCTGATGCTTATGCGCTTCCCCACTTATGTACATTTATCGGCATGCGTTGGACGGAGTTTCAGAGCTACTTGAGGTAGACGAGCGCGCGCTGTTGATTTCTATAGTTTTCGTTCAAATTTTAACCAGACATTGTTCATATCATGCATGTTTGACAAGGAACATCCCTCGGGTGACACCCTCCGATGTTGTTGAAATTTGGATATTTTATAAAGCACCGAAAAGTAAAGGATACGTATTTTTTGTATCGGCGGAAAAACGGTTTTAAGGGGAGATATACACCTGGTAGCCGGAAAAAGGTCATTATTGTGAATTTTTTCAAGGAAAACTATTTGAAAATTCGGATTGGGGTTTTGATTATCTAAAAGTATATACATTCAAAAATATGTTTAATTTTCTTTATTTAAAAATGTCAAAAATATACAAGGATATTGCATGACCCTTGGAGCGTCGTAAAAAAATTTGCGTATACGGTACACACTGGCGTTTATTCAAAACTCATCTGAAAAAAAAAAAACCAAGAAGATTATTAAATTAGATACTATAATCTAGTACTTGTCATAGCCGATTTTGAAAATATCAATTTATGACAAAATGGCGGACGTTTGAACATAAATAGTGATTTTTGGGCCAAAAATTAGTTATTATTTTGACTATAAAACAAAAACTAAGTAACGGAAAAAAAATCCTATGACAAGTACTAGATAATGGTGTATAGAATAACCACAAAAAAACCTCAAGGCAATCGGTTCATTGGTTTTCGAGAAATTTTCGGTACCGATTTGAAAAACGTGGTTTTGAGAACAACGCGTTTGAAAATTTGGGAATGAATAAATCATGAAATTCGTCAACTTACATGGAATCATCGATAGCAGGCCCATAGTGTAGGTCTTCTACGGTCGACGGAATGTTCATAGCTTCTAAATCCTCGACCTCGACCATCTAGCTGTATATCTCTCCTTAAGGGGTGAAACCACCCCTCGAAAAAAGGCATCTCTAGGGGTAATATAGCAGTTTCACACACAAGGAGTCGACCGATTTTAATGAAACAAAAACGAAAATTCTTCTAATCCGAAGCAATGAAACATCCACTATAGTGACGTTGCAAAAAAAAAATCAAAGGGTGGTTTCACCCCTTAAGACCGTTTTTCCACCGATAAAAAAAAAATACGTATCGCTTACTTTTCGGTGCATTATAACATATCCAAATTTCAACAAAATCGAAGGGTGTCACCTGAGGGACGTTTCTTGTGAGTGAAATTTCAGAATAATCGACTATTTATATTGGGAATATAATGGGTTTTTGAATTGCAACTTTTAACACTGCAGGGTCTGCATTGAAATTTGGACGGAATAATTTTCCGCAAACAATATTTGTCCCCTATAATACGATGATGTACGGCAACACCGCATCATTCCACGTACCCAATTACGTAAGTTTGCGCAGCATATTTAAAATAATACTGCGACACAAATTTTCATTCGGAAGTAATTTTTAATCGAACAAAGTTTTCAATTAGTTATGAATTAACCAACACTTTTATTTGTTAATGAAGATAACATAAACAATATGAAATATTAATATTTAGCATGCAAATATTTTTGTTTATGATAAAAGTTTTTAACTTTAGGAACACGATAATTTTTTTCCCGAAATATTGAATAATACTTCTGCGGTGTTGCCATGTCTTCGTATTATAGGGGACGAATATTTTTTACGGAGAATTATTCTGTTTTTACTGTACGTTTTTAGCAAAATTGAGTGTAAAGGCAATCTAAACCTTTTTCACTCTTTCCCTTACTAGTTTGCTATCTGAAGATAATTTTTTTCTAATTTTTTTTTCTTTTTTCTAAAAAAAAAGTTCACTCACAGATGCATAATGATATGAACAAATGTCTGGTTAAAATTTGAACAAAATCTATAGAAATCAAGAGTGGGCGCGCGTTCCACCTTAAAGTATTCCTCTCGCGACCCCGAATATTTAACAACTAACTGATTTTCGTCTACAACGAAGTAATAATACATACCAGTATACTGGTAAAATTTCAAGCCAAGTTACCGAAATTTTAACAAAAAATTACTATAAAAATCGTCTTGTACGACATTCCATGGAGATGCCAGGCTAGCCACATTTGCATCCAATAATTCATACACAAAATAACTCTAGATGCCCGATTGACGAAAAATTCTAAAGATTTCGCAACGAAGATAAAAACAGGGGCTCACCGAATGTTTAAAGAAAATATTAATGATAAAACTTGGAAAAAAGTGACTAACAGGAGAATTTTCGTACCCTCGATTTTTCAGAGAAAATGTAAAAATGATAAAATCTGCAAAATTAGTGCGAAATTTTTATTCCAGTTTATCGTCGAATATGATAATTTATTGGAACTTGTTTTTTATTAAGCGCCACTGTATTTTGCCGATTCAGAAGAGCCCTGCTTATACCCCCACAAAGTACGGCCCTCCGCGAAAGGAATACCTTAAAACTCTCACGGAAACGAACGATTAGTGAAATTTCCGAATCCATCTTTGGAACATTCGGTTGTGGAGACGACGTAGTAAAAAAAAAGATCGCACTCGTCAATAAATACGGACGATCTCTAGTGATATATAAATATATACATATATACGTAAAGATTATTGTACTCGAACGTTCCTCGCATTAAAAAAAGCGAGTTTAATCGTTGATTTTTTTTTTCGCGGATGCGTTTCGGTAGCGCAAAGAACAAAAGACACAAATTTTTAAACAGCATATTTTAACCGTAATTGCCTGATTTAAGGGGTTAGGCCACAGTAACGGGTATAAAATCATGTGCGAATTTAACAATTTTCTTTCGTATGAAAAAGTGATCATAAAATTAATTACACATCTTTTTAGTATGAGTATCAAGCTGTTAGAAAAGATATATATATTTTTTTTTTCGATGTACAAAAAGGCCGACTACTAATATTTTCTGTTATCTTTTTTTTTTTAAGCGTTCCGCGGCGTGACATTTAGCATCCACAATTTTTTGCCTAGAACAAAAAACAAAAATTCTCGTCAATCTACATTAGCATACCTAGAGAAGTACGTACGGAATTTAAAAAATATTGTTTTATTCAAAAGTTGTAGGTATTCGAATGAATTTTCAGTGAAAAATTTCGTATAAAACTGCTCATAAAATGAAAAGTTTTCGATTAATGAGAAATTCCGCACGTACTTCTCTGCGAAATGCAATTGGGAACATAACTTTTTAATTTGAAGTAAATCGAGTGAAAATTGTTGGTTGTTTGTCACGTCAGTTGGAAAAAAGCTGTTTCGAGGAAAACGCGTCTAAACAACAAACGCGTAAAACTTACGTTATACGCTCGAAGTCGGTAAAAAAAAATGTCTTGCCATAAATCGAATAGTAACTTATTCTCATGATGATAAAGCACCGTTTTAGTGAGAGAAAAAAAATCGATTTTTTGAAAATTCTACTGTGACCTTACCCCTTAACGAACGCTTCTAAGTCTCGTGCCTTTTAACGTAATATGATCTCTATGAATTTTATTCGAAGCGCTATAAACATGTAAATTATTTTAAATGAGCCGAGGATGCTGGATGAAAAAGATAAACAGGGTGATAAGTAGTGATAAGGAAGTGTAGACGGTCTGTCGCTGAAAAGTTGTGAGACTCGGGAGCATCATTGGGACGTTTTAAATAGAGATCGGTAAAGGAGAATTAAAAAATACCACACTGGCAAATATGGAGGTTCGTTCTTGCTGCTTACGTTTAGCGTTCGTGAGCGAGGAAGAAGCACACGGTCAAGAAATAAACTCTGATTCTTTGCGTATTGTTGATATATAATCGTCTATTCCGTATGTACATGTAAGAATGTTGAACTTCTCTTCGGCAGTTCTACGAGATTTCGATACAGAAGCTTCCTCGGGCGCAACATTCAAAAAGTTCAACGATTGCGCTTCGAACAGGCAATGATAATAAAGATGATAATCGTTTTCAAGGCTTTAGCTCTTGCGTGTACCGTATATTATTGTTGATGATATTGTTTATGATGAAAAAAATGGAGCTGTTGACGACAATAAATAACTATTTAACAACGATAATACGTTTGGGTAAATAACCATCGAGTGCAAGTGTGATTACTGGTGAAAGTCGAACCATGATTGGAAGACGCTAAGCCACGGGACTACCGGGAAGCGGTTTTTCGAAAAAGTTGATGAATCCCTATTATGGAGGACAGAGTACCGAGCAATCCCACTTGCCAGGTTTTTAACAATGGCCGTCCCCAGAGCTGAACGGTGGGAAGATAACTTATCGCGTAACTACAGTCCAGCATCAAGCGCAGGCAAGTCAATATTAGAGTCCTCCGCTTGTGCATTAATTCTTTCTTTCGTTTCTTTTCCAGGGTGGTAACGGGCTTAGCATAAGACGATCCTGTCTCAATCTCGGATTGTATCAGTAGAAGTCTTCTCTGAGATCTGCAACAGTTGTGAGAAAAATCGTAAGCATCTTTGTCACTGCTGTAGTCCTCGATGTAGAATTGTCGACGAGAAATCAGGATTTCTTCGTCACGATTGATGGGTTTTGTAATACAGTACTACCTCTCTAAGAGAGCGGTCTAGGGCGGTTAGGGGAAGAAATTCTCGAGAAATTCGTCGCCGAAGCCTTCCCCCACCGCTAGGTTAGCGCGCTCGAAAATCGCGCATGTGGTAGCGTGTATGTGTTTCTCCACTCGAACTCGATAAGAGAGCGCGAACGAAAGTGTTGAGAAAACTGTAAACGAGTTGCGGAAAGTGTACTGGCGTTTCGTCGTTTCATGCGTAAGTATATCTCATTGAATATTGATGTGTAAATCTTTCTTTTTCTTCGCGTTTTTTTTTTATTCTGCTGTTTGGTATATTTTGTTGTTGCAATATTATTGCAACAACAAAATTGGTGATCAGCCCAGCACATCAGCAGATCACGAAAATGAAGCCGTCTCTACGATTCTTGCGGACGTCAACAGGACTCTATACTCTGATGTATAGTATATATGTTATGATACATACATATTGTATATGCTGTACGATATTTGCATTTATTACTACTACTCATAAACATATCTCTAGTATAATGTAGCCTCGATAATTGTTATCAATATCAATAATATTCTATGCTGTGTTAATGTCTATTAAAATATATTTTACTTGCATTAAATTACTACTTGAAATTTAATTATGGTGCATGTTTTTTTCTCCGACTTTACGGCTTAAACGTATATATTATTATACAAAGGAATATTATCCATTTGACAATCGTGCGACGTGCGATTTTCTGAAATCGCTCGCGATCTCTTATCGAGTTGTCCGCGACAAACTCGAGAGGCCTCGGGTACACTGGACAGCTCGAGCTAGGTGGGGGAAGCCATAAAATGCGCTCAAGCGGAACGGCGGGGAAATTCTCTCTTAGCGAGGGCTCTCTTAGAGAGGTAGTACTGTACTGCGTTGTTCTGAAGAACACTTGTTTGATGACGTGAAATTGTCGTGTATATCGGATACAGGCTTAGGCCAAAGCAGCAGAAACGTAGAGCTTTCAAATATGCGTTCTAAATGTTTTTTTTTTTAGTTAAGGAGAGATATACACCTAGATGGTCGAAAAAATCGATTTAGGAGCTTTGAACATTCCGTCGACCGTAGAAGACCTACACTATGGGCCTGGTATCGATGATTCCATGTAAGTTGACAAATTTCATGATTTATTCATTCCCAAATTTTTTTAACGCGTTTTTCTCAAAACCACATTTTTCAAATCGGTACCCAAAATTTCTCGAAAACCAACGAACCGATTGCCTTGAGGTTTTTTGTGGTTAATCTATACACCATTATCTAGTACTTGTCATAGGATTTTTTTTCCCGTTACTTAGTTTTTGTTTTATAGGCAAAATAATAAATAATTTTTGGCCCAAAAATCACTATTTATGTTCAAACGTCCGCCATTTTGTCATAAATCGATATTTTCCAAATCGACTATGACAAGCACTAGATTATAGTATCTAATTTAATAATCTTTTTGGTTTTTTTTTCAGATGATTTTTGACGAAACGCCGGTGGGTACCGTATACGCAGATTTTTTTACGACGCTCCAAGGATCATACAATATCCTTGTATATTTTTGGTATTTTTAAATAAAGAAAATGAAACATATTTTTGAATGTATATACTTTTTGATAATTAAAACCCCAATCCGAAATTTCAAATAGTTTTCCTTGAAAGAATTGACAAAAATAACCTTTTTCCGGCTCCTAGGTGTATATCTCCCCTTAAGGCCTTAGGCCACAGTAACGGGTATAAAATCATGTGCGAATTTAACAATTTTGTTTTCGTATGGAAAAGTGTTTCGCTCATCAAATTAATTACACATCTATTTAGTATGAATATCAGGCTGTTAAAAAATATATATATTTTTTTCGATGTACAAAATGGCCGGCTACTAATATTTTCTTTGGTTATCTTTTTTTAGGCGCTCCGCGCCGTGACATTTGGCATCCACAATTTTTTACTTAGAACAAAAAACAAAAATTCTCGTCAATCTACGTTAGAATACCTTAAGAAGTGCGTACGGAATTGACAAAATATTGTTTTATTCAAAAGTTGTAGGTATTTGAACTTAAGAAATGAATTTTCAGTGAAAAATTTCGTTATAACTGCTCATAAACTGCTCCTAAAAAATGACAAGTTTTCGATTAATCAGAAATTCTGTAAGTACTTCTCTGCGAAATGCAATTAGGAGCATAACTGTTAAATTTGAAGTAAATCGAGTGCAGATTGTTGAAGTTATTTGTCACGTCAATTGGAAAAAAGCTGTTTCGAGAAGTTTCGCGTAGTCGGCCATTTTTTACATCGAAAAAATATATATATATTTTTTCTAACAGCTTGATATTCATACTAAATAGATGTGTAATTAATTTTATGAGTGAATCACTTTTTCATACGAAACAAAAATTGTTAAATTCGCACATGATTTTATACCCGTTACTGTGGCCACAGTAGCCTTAAGTGGTCAGGCTACTGTGAAAACGACGAACACTCGTTCGTCGCTTGAGGCAACTCGAATGGAAGGTCCAAAGTTTGCTGCAGGAATCGCAGATTGAAGGGAAACTTATGATTACAACGATGGAACCGCTCGTAAAACTTTAAACGCGTTTTTCTCGAACCAAACAAACAAACAAACTCGGTTAAGTCTCAATATTATCTATTTTAAGAAATTTCGTTTTTTTTTAATCTACCGGGTGGGCAAAATCAAGTACACCATTGAGTCCGTTCAAAAGTCCTTCTAGAGATTGATCATAACTTCTTCGATTAACCCTTCATGGACACTGTGGGTCTAAACGACCCAGCGTCCCCAAGTTCTTCTTTACAACTTTTTTCCCTACGATATTTTTTTTTGCATGTTGCCATCTCATTCTTGATACAGTCCGACCTCCGAATAAGAAACCCGGCAATAAGAAACTTTCACCAGTTTCTCACTCGAGCGCTTCTCCCACTCCGACTCGAACTCCAAGCTCGAGAATTTTGTGCGCGGAACGTCTGGTTAAGAAACCAGCTTGGGAGAGATTATTCGGGCAAAATAGAGTGAACGTGTAGGGTAAATTGATGTGCGCATGCGTGCGTGAGTATGTGTGTGTGCGTGTGTTAATGTAATAAAAAATCTACAAGTTTATAAGACATTTTTCGTATTCATTGAAAGCATACGTATACTATGTGTTGACAAGATTTCATATGAAATAAAAACAAAGATAAGGGCGTTTAAAGATTTTCATATAAAACAGCAAAAGTTTTCGAGACGTAAAGAAAAGCGTTTTCGTCTTGTTGCGTATTATTTTGATCCGCAACGCACTCAACTGACGGTGGAATATTTTTGAGAGAGTCGAACTCTGCTATTGAAGATGAATCCTCAGAGATATTGACTTCTTTTATATACATATTTCTTTTATATCTATTCTTTTATATATCATTTTATATACATTTTATAAACAATATGGACATAAAGCTCTTTGTTTAAATCACCACCTTGAGGTGCAGATTCTGTAATATTTTCTTCGACTTGTATATTACAGTCTGATCTCTTACGCTTTACAGTTTCGGTCATTTTATAACAGTTAATAGTAATTCAGATACAGTAGTACACAATAATATTCAATAGTATGTATATTAACGTGAAACAAAAATTCGCTAAATAAATGTCCACGCGCAGTCGAAAATGTTTTTGCATGGGCGATGTGAATACTAAGTTGCAACTCGCTCGAGCGAGTTTCTTGTTGAGAGGATCGCATGCTGAAAAGAGTGAGAGAGACAGACAGATGTAGTGAGCGCGGAGCGCGCACCTGGTGGGGGTATGTGATATATAAGAAAAACTCTTCCCCTTGGGGGGCTTTTGGTTTCTTATTCGGAGGTCGGACTGGATCTTTGGCACATATTATGCAATATTGAAAATATCTTGATAAATTTTTTCATGGTAATCCGACTGCTAGGCTTGCGCATGTAAGTGTGACAACGAAGGGTTAATTATGTTAAACTTTGCATCGTTGGAACACAACGGAAGTTCTTTTTTACATCTTGATTTTTTGTAGATTCATATAGTCCATCGCTAAATAATTATCGTAAAAAATGATTGCTGGATTTTCATACGCCAAATATGCTAAAATAATTTGAAGGAATTCAGAAATATTTATTTTCATTGCTCTCCAACAATGCGTACTTCAACCTCATTTCGATTATCATTTTGTATGAAATTTGGTACACAACTTTGTAAATGTACAGATTAATGTTCAAACGATTTTTCAATCGTCTTACTTGCAGACCCTTAAGGGGTCTGCATAAGCTTGAAATTTCGAAAATACAATTTTTTTATCACATATTTTCTATGGTCTTAACTTTTTTTGCAATAAAGATTTTGTAAAAATTCAAAAAATGATGGACTCATGATGATTTTTGCGAAGTCATCTCGCCTACTGCGCTACCGTGAACCTTATCGTTTAGATTTTCTTAGAAATTATAATTTCTCAAGGGGAGGGTAGGGGTTTCAGCGTGAAAAAAAAACACTTTTTGCGATTTTTTTCATCTATACAGGTAGAGTAAATTTATTGAAACCTTTTCTACATTGTTAAGTGTCATTTCAAGAACATTCCGTGAAATTTGTACGCGAAAATATCCACAAAGAAGCCGGTGCCCCGTTTTTCTCGAAACCACTTTTTCAAAGTCCGTGTTGACTGCCATTTGAAAACTACATGACCGATTTATTTCAAACTTGGTACATACTTTCTACATATAAAATACCTCCCCCCAACGGTTAGTTTGAGATTTTTTTACATTGAGGGGGTTTTCCACCCCCACAATGGCGGAATTTTCGTGAAAAATAGCACTTTTCACTTTACATGACCATCAAAAATTTAGCAATAAAAAAAAAAATTTCAAAGACCGTTGGGGAAAGGATTTGATGATACTTTGACTAAATTTTAATGGTACTTGATTTCAGATAATTTCTACCTAAGATACAGTGAACACCGCAAATCCTATTTTTCCAAAGGCGTTCTTGGAAAAGCTTTGTCACCGGCTTGTTTATGGATATTTTCGCGTACAAATTTCGCGGAATGTTCTTAAAATGACACTTAACAATGTACAAAAGGTTTTAATAAATTTACTCTATCCATATAGATAAAAAAATCCACAAAAAAGTATTTTTTTTCCACACTGAAACCCCTACCCTCCCCTTAATCCTATAAGTTGTATCTCAAAATCTATTCATCCAGTTCACTTAAAATTCGAACTAAGCATAGATTATAACATTTCTTATTCTATCACCAGATGGTTAAAAAAAATGTTTATCCACTTGTTAATAAAAAATGATCAAATTGTTTTCTTTACATCGAAAAAGATACCTTTTCTCTAGAGCTTGTCATTTTCATGACTCTGAAAGTTTCTCCCCTTAAATTTCCCAAAATTTCTCCCCTTTTTGGTTGAAAATCGAAGTATTTTTTTTAGACCCTGCCATTTTCATGACTTCCCAAAATTTCTTGACGAATAACCTGGTCAAACGAGGAAGAACCCACAAGAGAATGTTTTTCAGTAGCTTACGTCCATAGCGACACACACAGAGAGAAAACCCACAACCGAGTGCTCAGATTGTCCCAAAAGCTTGGGTCCGCCGTGACCAGTTTTTGCTCGGCTGCCCAGCAAATGTGTTCCACGGGTGAGGCAATTGCGTCGAGTAGAATTTTCAATAATCGGAGCATCCGCGTACATCCGTCGGGTTCCTATGGAGAATACAAGACTGCACAAATTATCGTAGTTTCGTGCGAAAAGAGCGGCAAGACACTGCGTACTTGTTTTCCCCATCCGAATACAATCGCCTCGTGTAATATCGGGATATCGTCCATCAGCCTCAACATTACCCGACACTCGCTCATCTTACTTCCAAAGTGAATAATCTTCTTGGAAGCTTCCGGCGATTCGACAAACAACGTTGCGAATTTAGCGACATAGGAGAGGCACTTGAGAACTTTGTCGCGGCCGTCGTAGGTTTCCAAAATCTCTGTTATTGTTGCAATATTCCTTTTCAACATTTTGGAATAATGACGTATGAAAATTCGTGAATAAAAAGAACGTTTGCGACCGAATTTCAGATGACACGTGAATTAATGATCAATACAAGAAAATAACGTAAACACGCTCCGAAATAGGGAATACGTTGACCGGAGTATAAAAAAAAAACTTATTCAAAGGTTAACCATTATTGGCAACGAAGATCGAGACGATCTAAGTTTCGGTAGAGATCGATTTGAAGAGGTTAGAATTCACGTTGGACTCGAATTGTAGCGGCCTTAAGAGCGTTTCTTCAATGACAAGACATAGTAATCGAACTTTTATCTTGAAAGCACTTTGACGTGAGGTTTTCAGCATTTTCGTAATGAATTTCGCGGCGCTGCTGGGATGGAGAGAGAGGGAAATTTGGTGAATTTTCCATAGAGACTAGAGAAAAAGTACCTAGGCCATGCTAGGGGAGTGGTCCCCAAAACCATGGAGCATGGAGCCTAGATACCAGGAGGTTCAGCGGCAATGCAAAGGCGCTGAAAAAAGCGTCCCCGAAAATGTCCCGAAGTGATGGCGCTGGGGTGCAGCGCGACCGACATATATAGTAATATATTGGTCAACGAGGTGAAAGTGATCGGATGAGTTTCTAACCTCACGACAGACCGATCGTGACATCAAACGTCGAAATATCCGCCGATTCATAATTTCCTCATGACGGTTCGGAAAAAAAAACGCAAAAGCGAGAAAAGATCTCAAACTCAAACTCAAAATGGCGGCAATATAGTCCATCTAGAAAAACGTGTTTTTTTTACATATAGCTTCACGGGAGAACGGTTTTATCGTAAAATATAAGACCTGAAACAAAAACCAAAAAAATGATGTTATATGTTATTAGCTATGAGACTACCTAGAAATTTGCTTTTAATTTTTTTTAAATAGCGCACTTTGAAGGAAATAAATCGATTTGTTGCCAAAAAAAAGTAAATTGTTTATAAAAAGAAGTTTACATTTAATCAAAAAACGGATACGTACTCCCATAAAGAATATAATTGTGAAGCTGCTGTCAAAATTTCAACCTCGAAATCGATGCATGCAAAGGTGGTCGAGTAATCCGTCTTCCGAGATCGAAAAAAGTGGTTTCGAGAAAAACGCGTTTAAAGTTGTACGAGCAACTCAGCGCGCGCTCCAAGGGGCTGCGGCCAAAGCGATAATTGAACCTTTAAATAAAAAAAATTGCTACAGGACCAATTCCGTATTGTTTTTATGACACCAAAGTATTTTTAGGAAAGAAAACGTCTTTCCAAAATCCTAGAGTGGTGTTATCCCTTAACACTAATGAGGGTTAGGTACATCATCTGTGATCTTTCTTAGATCACACCCATGTTTAGCGTATATCTATATACATATAGGTTGCGGAGCACCCCAGCGCCATCATTTCTTGTTCTCGTTTTGGGGACGAGTTGAAAGGTCTCGCTGAACCTCCTGGTATCTAGGCTCCATGCTCCATGCCATGGAGACTAGATACAGGAGCCTAAACCAAAGAACAGATATTACATGGAACAACAGGTCTTATGGGGCGATTTGGCAAGATTTCTTGGGGGAGTTTCGTAGTTACTCCCCCAACACCTAAAGCGCTGCCTGTATGGATGTGCACGGACACAGCCGCAGGCGCGCTCGGCTCCACCCAGCTCCACCTCTTCATACATGCAACTACGGGCGAGGTGATTTCGCATCTCGCTCGCTCTCTTGCAGATTCCAATGTTAACAGCAGCGACGGTCGAGCGGTCTAAGACACGTGCTCGTTATGCCGGGGAGCCCCGGCTTTAAATCGATCTGTTTTCCTCCTACTCTCTGGTTCCCTTCCATCTCACCCGTTCCATCTCTATTTAGCATGCTCTCAGCAATTTCTTCCAAGGAACATGATACGCGGTACAGAATGTCGTATGACAAAAATTGGCTGAGATATTCATGAGTAAATTCCAATGGTGAGCAAACAATAGCACAGTAGTTTCAGCGTCCAATTAAGAGAGGGCGCAGGTTCGAATCGCCATTCGCGCAAGTGGATGCAAATCCCTTGATTTTTGTTAAATGGGAATCGAAATTGAAAGTTCAAACTATCAATTACGAATGTTGAAATTTTAATTTGGAACCTTATCCGTTCGCCCAGATAAAGTATTAATCAATAAATACAAAATGGCAGACAGTATTGTCCATTGTTAACTCGAAAGATGTAAAGATCTAAAGATCTTTACATCTTCCGTCCGAGTGAATAATGGATAACAATTGTTTACTCCATTGTTCGAGTAAACAATGGATAATAATTGTTTTGCTCCATTGTTCGATTGAACAATGGATAACAATTTTTAATGTATTTTTTTTATTATTTAATACTTCATTTGGCGACTGGATAATATTTAAAACTCAAATTTGAAAACGAAAAATTGAAAGTTCAAATCCGAATGACCGAATGTAGATTCGAACCTTCGCGCGCGCGCTCGCTTGGACGCCGAAACTACTGTGGCATTGTTTACTCACCGTTGGACTTTCCTCGTAAATATTTCGGCCAATTTTTGTCGCACAACATTTGAAAAAAGCGTTTTACTTAAAAAAAAAATTGTTCTTAAAAAGAGGAATACATTTTTTTATCTTTTTCAATGCATATCCCGTCTCAAGGCATTCTTTTCACGAACCTGAATATTTAACAATTAATTGCTTTTCGTCTATAAACAAAATACATCCCAGTATGCTGGTAAAATTTCAAGCCAAGTTACCGAACTTTCAACGAAAAATTGCATCGGTCAAAATCGGGTTATCAATTGTTTTTTTTGGGTCTGTTCGAATTTTTTTGTGTTTATGTGTTTGGGTTTGGTTCGCTTTGTTTAGGTTATACAGATATACTTGCAGAGGTAAGCGCGGCACGCTAGCCACCAATGAAGTCGGAGGAGTGGGGAAATTGATCGGCCGTGGCGAGCGATATAGATTTTCTCGTGCGGACTAAAAAATAAACTTTAAAATTCGATTTCTCCTGAACTATTGGAATGCGCCAAAAATCCCTTCCGGATTTTTTGTCTTTTTTGTATATTAAATGGGACATCTGTGCAAAATTTCGGCTGAATCAGGTGTAATAGCTTTTCGGAAGTTTATTCCGTAACGACAATAAAAAGTGGGGGGGGGGGGGCGAATGCTTAACGAAAATATTTAAGATAAAATTTCGTAGCCGCGACCTTTCAGAAAAGATGCAAAAACGTCTGAATCTACAAAATTTGCGTAAACTTTTTTATTCCAGTTTAATGTTGGGTATAATAATTGATTGTGACTTATTTTTATTATAAGTGACTTATTATAAGTGCCACTATAATTTATCACTGATTTAGAAGGGCCCTCCTTGTGCCCCCCCCCCCCGCCCCAAAATTCGGCTGTCCGCGACAGAAATATCGCAACGTAACGTGAGTTTAAATTATGCGCTGTCTCCTACCAAGCCGCCTAATGCCTGGTCCACGGTCTTACATACAGGTCTTGCCACGAAGGTGGTGGGGGTGGTACGCTTAATGTCGGCAATAAGCTTTGGCTTATAGCCACAAGAGCGGCGCTGCGAACTTGTCATAGCGGCTAGACAAATAGACATAAATAAAAAAAGATAAAATCAACTTACCTCTGCGATAACTCGACCGTTTAAGTCATGTTTTACTCACTTTCTTAGAATGTATCGTTGGAGAAAATGTTTCTCACACACGAATTGCGAAGGCATGAGCTAAGAAATTCCTGGAATTGCAGTGATCCATTTTTGACGACGTTCGATATTCGACGGAACCCGAAACACCGAACGTTTTTCCTTTACTAACTGACGTCCAGTATCACACGTTGGAACCGCACACGGATTAGTCGTCATTATTATGTAAAAATCCGCACGATATCACCGTCATAAAAAAACACGTGATTTTTTTAATAACGGTTATGTAAAACTTTATAGTAGCCGATTAAGTGAGGTTGTGTTGCCACATGCGTCTTCCGCTGTTTCGACTATGATTTGATTGAAGCGATGCGAGCGGCGGTCAAGGAAATTAACGAGCCGACAGTAAGACGACCACCCCCACCACCAATATTTGATTCAGTTGCAAGACCTGTATGTAAGACCGTGGCCTGGTCGCCAGTCGGCCATTAATACAAGCGGGACAGCACTATAGCCCGATAGGCATACGCGAGAGAGACAACCGCGAGAGGCGTGTCTTGAATCTCTATCATTGTATGGCACACCGATACATCGCCGCGCAGTCTACCGGCGGAAATACTAACTACATTTTTTGTGCCAAATATTGACACGGGCCGTGGTGTTCCATGTAATATCTGTTCTTTGGTGCAAGACGGATAATAAAACTGAACTGTTGTTCGATAAGCTAAGATGAAGTTAAAAAAAAGCGGTTGTGGCTCTGAAAATGACTCACTACACACTCACGAGTGTGTAGTCGGCATTTCCCTGTACAAGATTTTTTCTTCCAAATTAATACCGCATAAATAATAAATCGAGCAAGACTAAAAGTTATTTCCGTTATATACAATGTAGGAATATCATTTCAGACGTCCCTTGTAAAAAGTGTGGTCTTAAACATCGTTATTCGTTCTCGAAATCTGCCAATGACGCTCATAACCTTAAAAAATCAAAATCCAGAGCTGATATTAAAGAAACTCAAGAGAGCTGATAAAGGGCAGAAAACAAATCACTGCAGTAGCATCTTTACAATCCGCCATGGAGGTAAATCAAACAGCCACCTCGCAAGAAATCAAGCGCGAAGTAATGGCTACAAAAGTTCATTGTAAGGTTGCTTACAATTCAATTGACGTTTCAATGGACGAACATCTTAATGACACAAAAGTACTTCAAATTCATTTAGTTCAGCGGACACATGAATATTCTATAGCAAGAACATTTGTGGATGTTGGGGTCCAAGTTGATAATTTTTCCGTTCCTTGGAGCAGTGAAACATCAACCAAGTCTATCCAAGTGGATGTTGATACTTCACAACACCAAGACGAAAGCTTTGCGAGAATGATAACAGAGAATACCAAGCTGAACACATTTACCCGAGTGCCATCGTTTCGCCAGTTCAATAATATCGCAATGTGCATGAAGGAGTTGCACAAAGTTCAGGGAAAAACTCCAAAAGTGTACTTACATTATGAGAATTAATATGATTGGTTTTGATGAAATTGAAATTGGATATTTCTTTCATTTGTATTGGAACATTGTTTGGGATATTGATCAGTACATGCCAACGATACTTTTATTCAACTTTACGTGATTTGAGCGCTGTATTAAAGTGTGCTATACCTTGGCCTGAAAAGAGGAGATATTGGACAATTTACCAAATTGTTTTGAGCATTACAGAAACACCAGGATTGTAATCGACTGCTTTGAGATCCTTATTCAAAGGTTCAAATGTTCAAACTATCAGTTACGTTCATATTCTCATCATAAAAAGATTCTTAATGTGAAAGTACTCGTTGGCGTTACTCTGTCCAGGCTCATATTGTTTGCGAGCAAGCCATATGTTGGACAAGCTTCTGACAAGAAAGTTTTTGTGAAATCGCAGTTAACAGAACAACTGGTTTCCCAGTCTCATTGCGTAATGGCAGATAAATGTTTTAAAATAGAAGACATATGTGCAAAATATCATGTAAAAGTAACAATCCCACTGTTTCTAAGTTGAAAAAAAGCAATTCAATGTAATAATAACTCAGAAAACAGCAAATATTACATTACATATTTTCTGTAATCAAAGGTCCACTACCAATCACAATATTACCTTATCGTAACATAATTCTTCAAGTTGTTTGTGGTTTAATCCTTTCGATACAGCCAAAAAAGCAGTTTAGTGTGCCTCATTACCAGGAACAGTTATTTCTCCTTCAAATGATTATTACGATGAAATAACTTTTCTGTCTGACACTTACTCACTGAGGGTGCAAATTCCTCACTATTGAAATGCACCCATGTTTTTCAGGAATTGGGACATATGTTGTCTCAGCCGAAATTTCAAAAATTTTCCAGTCTGGGACAGCATATGTCCCGTCAGGTGTGATAGGGTTAAGCAATCCGGGGCCACCTATTAAAGCTGCTGATAATTTTTTTGAAACAGTTCTAGACTTCAATTATGCATTAAAAGCATGAAAATTGTAAATTTAATTTGTGAATTATTATTATTGCAAGAAATATTACAAAAGCCTTATAAAATACACAATGAGTAATATGTAACAGACATTTAAAATTAGACTTCATTATGCATGTAACAGTATGCCTAAAGACTTTTTTCATTTATTTATTTCTTTGCACATTTTCTTTGTCTTCGCCATTAATTCTAACGCAATTCATCGACTGTTCTGCAATTTTTGCCAGCACAGGTAGAATACTGCTAAAATACGAATGTTCCAAAGCGCTATACAACTTTTTTGCGTAAATAACACAATACGGTTCCTCTATAATATAAAGTGAGTCATCAGATGATGCATAAATGATGAAACGGCACTTTCGTAATGCTGATAGCATCACGCCTTGCTGAATTTGAGAAAAATATTAGTGATTGCGCTTCAGTCTTGCTCCATTCTTCGCTGAATAATCAATGTAAGGGAATTTCTTCACAGCCTCAATTGCACACTTTGTTTTACCTGTTACTGGACATTTAATCTCCAGAAGACTCCTCGATGCCTACACAATGCACTGTAAGCTAATCACGGAATGGACGGTTAAGGGGAGATATACACCTAGATGGTAGAGGTCAAGGATTTAGAAGCTATGAACATTCCGTTGACCGTAAAAGACCTACACTAAGGGCCTGGTATCGATGATTCCATGTAAGTTGTTTTTTTCAAAACCACTTTTTTCAAATCGGTACCCAAAATTTCTCGAAAACCGATGAACCGATCGCCTTGAGGTTTTTTGTGGTTATTCTATACACCATTATCTAATACTTGTCATAGGATTTTTTTTCCGTTACTTAGTTTTTGTTTTATAGGCAAAATAATAACTAATTTTTGGCCGAAAAATCACTATGTTCAAACGTCCGCCATTTTGTCATAAATCGATATTTTCAAAATCGGCTATGACAAGTACTAGATTATAATATCTAATTTAATAATCTTTTTGGTTTTTTTTTCAGATGATTTTTTAAGAATCGCCAGTAGGTACCGTATACGCAGATTTTTTTACGACGCTCCAAGGATCATACAATCATTGTATATTTTTGATATTTTTAAATAAAGAAAATTAAACATATTTTTGAACGTATATACTTTTAGATCATAAAAAATATTTCAGCTGTGACGACGCTTTTTACGTCTGTCCACGAGAAATGTTGCATAATATTTTTGCGCCAATGCCTCCTACTTCTTCCAAGCTTTGTCTTCATTCATAATTCCATGTCTCCTGTTGGAATTACCCTTGAACGAGCTATGCCACATTTTTTTAAACCTTTTCTTTCCAAGCTGCTCGTTAGAAGAATATGTATATATTTCGTAACATATACTTCCAGTAATACGGCATTTCCTGGCATTACTGTTGAAACCCAGCCATTTTGTAGGATTTATGAATGAAGGTGTTGTGAAATCTAGCAAACGATTAAGCTGAGACAACCTGACCAATTTATTATTGCCATGTACGTCACTTTGCTCAATCGTTCGGCTAGTATTGCGAATCCTTGGGCGATGAATAGCCAATTCATTGTCTCGAGATAGTCTCCTATAAGCAAAGTATTGACAACCATATCAGAGGAAAATATCACTTGACTGATCAAATGTATCGTAATAATGAAGTTACCTCCAAGCAGTTTGTTTTTAAACTTCTGTCTTCCTTTCGAAGAGACTGCTATTTTAGATACTCTCTTTTCTATACTAACAGCACATGTCAACGGACTTAATGTTCACATTGAGCAGGAATGGACGTAATTGAAAGAAAAAAACTTCGTTTCCAATGCAATTTAGCATTAAAAGTCAGCTTTCTCGTTTAACGACTGAGTTAATAATCGTACACGTCGCTTGGAATAATTCTTCACGCGTCTTTCACGCGAGTTTTTCTTTCGTGAAGCAATAAGCTTCCTCTTGTCGATGGGATTCGACACGTGACGTATGCGATGTAAAGCTTCTGTCTTCTTTGACCTTGCTTCCCTCCGTAGAATTCGTTGTCTCGTCTTCTGGCAATATTCACACCTTTTCCGTTTCGAGATCATCGTGCAATCGTTGTCACGCCATCGTTGAACACAGTCTCTAAACACCCCATCAACCGACAAATAATGAACGTTTACAGCACCTAGGCCATTGCACACATTCAAGTTTTTGAATGTTTCTAAAGTTTTCGGCAGCAGAGTGGTGTCTGTTAAGACTGGAGTCAGTTGACATCTCTCTGGATTTACAACGCGCCCAAAAACACTGTAGCGAAGTGTTTTGTTCGTCTCAACCTCGACACTCTTATATATTATTGGCCCTGCTGTGCCATTTGGGCGCGTCCTTACGATGTTTGAGAAGACAACTATTTGTCCTCCGCCTTCGGTGTACTCTGTAACACCCCACGACTTTGGTATGGTGATGGGGTTCTTTTCACTCGTCGCCACATCACTTGCACAATCGTTGATTGTGATGTTCGAAATGTGGAAATTTTTGCCGGAAACTGTCGACGCTGAATCTGCCTTTACACACTTATCGGAAGTTGATGCTATACTGTCAACCTCTGTTAGTGGAAGAACCTCGTGCTTAACGAATTCTCGCGGCGACCCAAACTTGTGCTCGACAAACTCGTGCGGTGAATGAAACTCTGGCTCATTGAACTGTTGCTGAGAAAGAGTCTCTGGTTGTATGAATTCTTCGGGTGGAAGAACGTCGTGTTGGACGAAATCGTGCGACGAATGAATCTCGGACTGAATACACTTTGGCGACGACGTAACGTCGGACTTGAGGAATTCGCACGGAGAAGAAATCTCGGTTTTAATCAATTCTTGCTTCAAAGAAAAGTCGATGTCGATAATTTCGTGTGGCAATACATCCGAGTTTTGAATGAAGTCTCGCGTCTTTTCGTACGATGTATGTACACTTTCTCCTTCAGAAACACTCAACGGAAGATCTCCGAAGTTTCCACCTGTGGAAAAAAATTGAAAACTTTTATGCACTATCGTGTGCCATCGATAATATCCCTGAAATTTAGTCAGTTTTCACTAAACCATTATGGCGAGGATCTTATTTCAGGTAACTTCAGCTTTTTAGCTTTTTAATTATATCAATATTATTTTCATTCGTTTCAGACATGGAGAGTTTCAGCCCAGGAGAGTTAAATGATTGTAGAGAGATTAGAGTAAGTTATTAAAGTAATATTATTTTTTTTTGTTTCAGGTTTTCCATAGGATTGTCTTGAAAAAATCCCACGTATTTCCCGTATGGTACAATATAACCCATGAAACAACTGTTCTCAGTCAATATCGCATAACTTTATGATCATGCATGATTTTTTCCCACTTTCAGAATTCTTCTTTTCATATATTGTATTACTTTTGATCATAAATTATTTTCTTTTTCAGGTATCCTCCAATTTCCAGGATCGTACAAATCAGGTAAATCATTTTCTAGCCCTTCCCATATTTTAGAAGCTTTCATATCCTATAATGCTTCACAATTCTTAATAAATTATTTTGTTTTCCACGTATTCTCCCCTTTCTATTATCGCATCAATCAGATAAGTTTTTTATGACATCAGTTAATTTTTTTTATTGAAGTATACAGTTTTATTAGTAATTTTCTTTTTTTAAATTCTATTTCAGATTTATTCATGATCATCTTGGAAATACTTCAGGTATATCCCTTAAGGTAAAATCACACATATAACACCTGTTTTCTGTATGTACTCCTTATTTCAATGTGAAATATAAAGAGCCGCATTATTTTATAGATACTTACATTGGGATTTCAGGAATTGTGAGGCATCGAGAACACCATCCATTGGCCGGTCTACGACAGTAGGCATCAACGGTTTCACTGCAGTACAATTGTGGAAAATTGTTGGAACTGCTGACTCGACAAGCCTTGGATGTACGTAGGGAACCTAAAATGAGTGTACAAAGAGTTACAGTGACATTTACAGATAATTATGAGCAGTAGCTTGAATGCAAGATAAAATAATGTGATTGTGATATAATATACATAGTAGATGGTGTCTCCAATTGACCTGAGATTTTAAATAGCGCGCAATTTTTTTTTTTTGGCGAACGTAGACCACTAATCTTTCACAATTGGCATCAGAAAGTATTGAGATTTAGTCATGGAGAATTACAAGATCGAGCAACGTATAGAAATGGTTATTTGCTGCATTGTTACTGCATAGTTATTGCAGACGAAGTTTCATGGTCGTGTGATCTCACGCCACGGCGATGTGCATTAGGACTTCTTTGGGATTTTCTGAAAGGAAAAGTGTATGCCAATGATCCGCAGACCATTCCGGAGCCCAAGGAAGCAATTGGACGCAACATTAATGAAATTAGACCGTAATGATGCCAAAATGTTATTCAAAATTTCGTCATAAAAGTGACCGTTTGCAAACACAGACGAGGCGGCCATTTATCGGATATTTTTCTACACATAACCTCCATGTTTGTACCTTATATTAAAAGAAAATTATTCGTACGTTTCAAATAAACAATACGTTTTATTAATAAATTAAAATGTCAGGCCATTTTTATACACCCTATATCAAGGGTCTTCAACCTGTGGTCCGCCGGGATTTTTCCTGCGGCCCCTGGAGGCCAAAGAAAATATTACTATAGACTGCAATTTGAATTTACGCGGTAAAAATCAGAGAGGTACCGCTCGGAAAAAGCGGGGCGCGGGTGGAGGCGGGTGTGGGTTATCGAGAGGTGCGGGAATTAATCATTGGCCTTTGTATGTAAGGTCGAGGACCCCTGTCCTATATTTTATTTTCTGGATATACACAGCAAAGAATGGGTACAGTCAGCGTGCTGCTCTAGCGATTTTCCATGTTCAGTGGTATTGGATGTCTCCATTACTTGGATGAGTCCCCGCTTAGCCATGCATAAACTGGCGTATCAGATCGCCAAGTAGGAGCTGATTTTTCCAAAGTATGGGAGTTCTTACTTGAGTATATTCGTAGGAACAACGAGGAATCGTTAAAACCACTGCCTGCATTGGTCAGGTGTTCTGCAGTTTCCCTGCCCGTTTCCAATTGTGAGTCAAATAAGGGAATAACGAACACAGGGAAGGGGTAGGGGATGTATAAAACCCGAGGAGGTTCACTGAGGAATAACTCAAATAAATACTTTCTAAATATACATATAAAATGTATAAACGTACTCGGGCGATAATCCGATCGTTGGAATCACGTTTTATCCATTCTTTGAGAATACATTTGTCCTCGAAGTGTTTTTCACACACGTAGTGCGAATGCTTCAAATGAACACCAGGAATCGCCGCTTGCCATTTTTTATATTGTTCAATGTTTTTTGGCACTGTAAAAAGAGAGCGCTTTTCTTTCACCGACTTGTAACCTGTTTTGCACTTGGGTACCGCACATGCTCTACCCATGTTGGCGATAATGGATTATCAAGGGAGAAAAAAAATTATTCTCTGACACTTTTTCTCCGCACAATAAACAAAATGTACGGAAAAAGACAATAAAAGTGTAGGAGAAAACCACGCGCAAACATGTAATTTTTTTTCGCTGTAGAACTGAGGTTATGTCACGCACCGCCTCACCGTACCGATCTGCAGCAGCGCCGCGCAGTGGCGTTGAGGCCAACGGAAAGCTTAGACAATAAGCGTACTACTCCCCACCACTAAAATTCGGCTTGTAAGACCCGTATGTACGACCGTGCGCTATATTTTGAACGGCTATATTGAAAAATCACTGCACCACCTTCAGGACCGGAAAATCGGGAATATCTACAAGACGTGACAGCGCTTCCAGTAAATAGATGAGGAACTATGTTTTTGCCTCACTAACGGCAACAAATTCAGACGTACATAGAACAGTTTTTATGGGCGGTCTGAAGACAAGTATTCTGCGACCCAAGTTGCCGCGTGGCGATCGAACAGCTGTCACGGCAGGGGGGTGGGCGGAATGAGACACCTATCTCTCTCATACACATTGCGGAGCGAAAACAGGCTTGAGCTAAGTCTTGGATCGAAACCGACATGCTGGATTTTTTTTCAGAAAAATAATTTATATGAACAGCTTAAAGCATTTTGGTGCAAACTAAAGTTTATTAAGACAATTTATTTAAAAAAAAAAAACAAGTTTCCAAAGTTCGGACCACTTTCTTTTTGTAGCACGAGAGATATGAACTGGACGGGGAGTCTGATGTTCAAACCCTAATTATTCAATTTTTTCTCCTTCTTTGTTCTTCTTTCTTGGAATCTAAGTCATTTAATATTTTCATTCGCTGAAATGAATTTAACTTGTCATGAAATAATGAATCAAATTAACGGAAGCATAAAAATATTCAATCAACCCACGCTAACATTAGTTGATTTGAGTTAACGTGTGCTTATTATATAATTATTATAGTAGGGAAAGGGTAGTATTGGAGGGTAGTATTGGAGTGGGAGGGTGTGATGGAGGGAAAAATTAAGGCAGTAGTCTGGTCTAGAAATGTGACAAAATCGATATTTTTTAATTCTATTATTCCTTAGGCCTTTCTTAATACGCTCGTGAAAACCGTTTATTGATATTTCAAAACTTAGCAGAGTAATAGAAATTATAAGCAAGCCGAGCGCAAACCTCATCTAACGGTATCAAAACTTTAAACGCGTTCATTTCAGAACTATGTTTTTTAAATCGGCGCCCACGATATCTCGATAACTAATTGATCGATCGAGCTCAAATTTTGCACATACCTTCAGTAGCCTCTTTCTGAGGACTGGTAGCAGAATTGAGTCGAAAAATAATTTTGCCCACATTTGATAACTTGTCGAATACCCGAAAATGTATGAAATATCGTTAATCAAAGTTTAACAGGCCGCCATTTTGTAACAACATTTTTTTCAGTACTATTTCTGCTACCAGTGCTCAGAATACTCATACAGATTTAGGATATATATGTATATATATTTTTTTCAGATGCATACAACATCATCCACAGTGGGCGCCGATTGAGGCGGTTTTCGGCGGAACATGTTGTAAAAAAAATTAAAAAAACTACATGATAATATTTAAAATATTTTTTTAAATGTAGCTACATTCTCAAAGAAACAATAAATACATATGTAAAATTTCATCAAGACAACTTCAACGGTTTAAAAGTTATTCCAACCCAAAAATGACGTCAAAAATCTCGCTCTAGACCAGACTACTGCCTTAAGGGGTTTTCGAACTGTTAAGACGAAGAAAAAAAATATTTATTTTGATAACAATGAGCCTTGTGTCACGACTGTTGTAGTTGGACCGCCCCTTCAAACAGGATTTTTCTGAGCCTAACCGAAGCGTACCAATAAAAACTTACAATTAAACTTTGATTTTCATTAAAAATAAAAATAATAAAAATATATACAATAAACAAAATAAATAAAATAAAAATAAATCATTCATTTTCACAACAAATAAAAACTGTTTTACAATGGAACAACGAGAGAGCGCTAGCGAAACGAGAAGGTGCAAGTGAAAGCGAGCGTGTCCTAAGCGAGAACGATCGCATGTGTTCCCAGCGCATAGTCCCTATAAGAGGAAGCAGGACACAATGATTCCCCCAGCGCATAACATCTATAAGAGTAAGCAGAACGTCGTTATGTATCCAGCGTTTAAGTCTTCGAGCGGAAGCGAGAGCGAGAATGAAAACTGCCGTCAGCGCCGCTAATCGAGAACTTACCTTGGGGGAATTCCCCCAATAAAATCGGCACATAATATCCTTAAGGGGCTATACCAGTGTGAACGTTGAAAATTTGGGTTATTTTCGGGATTTTTTTTGGAAGAAAAGTACTCAATTAGATGTTTCGGAAAATTAAGAGTATATTTGGCTGTATTTGACCTATATTACATCATTTTTTTATAGAAAACTATTGAGATTCAAGCGACTTATGCGGTGCCTTCGGAGGCGCCAAAAAGTTCCTTTACTGCTGACATGATTTCGGTTGATTTAGTAGCTGAAACCGAAAAAGGAAAAAATGTCGTTAAACTGGAAGGTATTTCCTCTACAATGATGTAGGATGTTCGGGAAATATCAAAATCTAACAAAATGGCGTCGTTATGGAAAAAGTCTGTTTTTTTGCGTATAGAATGGTCGTTTTTTGAATACCAAATCGTCAATTTTCATCCAATCAAAAATATTCTACGTCATTGTTAAAATTTCAAGTCAATCGGATAATTGCTTTTTGAGTTACAATGTCAGAAAATTTGGAAAAACTTACTTCGAGAAAAACGCGTTAAAATATTTAACTATCGATCGAACATTCGAGGAGTATTAGAGATACAGCCTTGAAATTTTTACAGGATATTCTTGAAAGTATAAACTGTCGAAAAACTGCTCTTCTATGTACGTCTGAATTCGTTGATATAGGTCTTAAAACTCTAGTGGCAGGAGATGGTTCCCTTGCCGAAGCCGTCCGCTAGAGTCGCTGTAATCGTAGGATGTTCTGTGCGCCAAGACAACAATATCCACGCATTCTCGTTGTAGCCTAACCTGAGAATTTAAATGTTCCACAAGTTATTAAAAAACGAATATTCGTATGCAATTGAAAATACATAAACTCATAAACTGACGGGTATAAATAAGAAAAATCTAGCCAGTAATTAGTTGGCGAGTAGTTCATCAACCCTATCATTGAAATCCAAGCGAGTTTAATAGAGATAAATTAATTTTGTTCTCTCATGTATAAAATACATTTTAGCTGAATGGGTCGATGCCTGGTTGAAAAGTTTGTTATCTTAGGTTCAATTCCCGTGCACTGTTTTTTTTCTCTTTACCGCATATATAGCTGCAGAAATAGAATGCAAATTTTAATAAATTGGCACGCATGGTTGAAGTTACTTTTGAGGTTATTCAACTTGTTTCACTTCAGCCATATTTTTATTCGACCCTATATATAGCCTACCCTAATCGTGCGATCAATCTCATATCAAAACATTCAAAAAATGTATAAAACATAATATGAAATTGTATTTCAAAATCATACGAAGGCTCCATGGTAGATCGGCGCTTTTTTGGAAATTATTTGGCGGATGTCGTCTTCACAGGTCTCAAGAATTAGAGGTAGCGCTAGTGACGGGATTTCGTTAGTATACGGTGGAGAGATATGCGAGATCAGACACATCTTTCACTTTTCCTCTTTATTCGTTTCGATTGGCATTATTAGTATCAGTATCATTATAATTATCGGTAATTATTATATCGTTTTTGTTTGTTTTACGTGACTTGGCATTCGAGTCTTAACATCACAATAATACGGGCACTGACATCAACCGGGGGACTTGTACAGGCAGTAATTATGCTGAACTGCGGAAATTCGAATTTTGAGCCGTTTAAATTTCTCTTTTTTTTCGACGACGACACGCTACTCTGCTTTCATTTGGCATTTCAGGGACGCTTCACCTGTGCGCGTAAGGACAGTTTCCGGCCATTAGTGAAACTAGGCAAAAGTGTTCGGCTTTTTTTATTTTATTTTCAGATTGTATTGCACATCCATCTTCGGCAAGATATAGCATGATTTGTTTGGATTCAGTACTTTGCTATGTAAAAAAAATCGACATACCGAAAATGCTATAAGCACCGATTGGCAATCATATCGATACCGCAGAATGATCGACAAACTTTCCACATAAAAAAGCGTTGTACTAATTATCAAAACACGTTTTTACTACGTATCCAATTAATTTGTCGTGTTTCCCAAACGTTTGTCATTTTTGTTCTGAAGTTTCCCTCCTTGTCGGAATTCCGATTTTCAAGTTTCGAAAATACTGGAATTTACGAAATTAATTGAAAATGAGTATTAGCATCATTTTCGACTGCTTTTTTTCAGGCTTTCGAATTTCATTATTGTACGATCAGTTTAATAAATACAGTCTTTCGAAAATTAATAAAACAGGTATATAAAAAAAAAGTGGAAAAGTTTTGGAAAAAATGCATAAACGTTCGCTAAAATCAACGAATTCATTTCTTTTGAGAACAACCAGTTATACGTTTGTTCGTTGAATAATATTTCGTTTCAGTCAATCGTTGAAAATCTTTGAGTATTATTACGATGGCAAATCAATGCTTACATTTCCCATAGGGCTAATATTTTTTTTCCGGTGTTTGTAAAATCGCTAAATACTGAGTTCTGAACGAATGCATTTTTTTGCTAGTTCGGGTACACCGCGACCTCTATTACCGGGATCGCCACAAATGAAACAGCGAATAGCAATCGGTGTAGCGCATGGTGAGATTTGCGTCGGGCCCTAGCGCGAATCTCGAAGCACGCTATCTACTCGATACCACGTTCAACGAGAGAACTACACAGCGCCGCGCATCCTTCAGCGGCCCGTGGGTCGGGTGGGGGTAGTGGCGCTTGCTACCCAGTACCGTATTGGGTCCTGCAGCAACGTGGCAACGTGGAGAGGATGAAGAGGGCGGCGCATTAAGCGTGATCTGGCCGTATCGGACGAATTTAGATTCGGAAGCGTGTTGTTCTCTCGTTGAACGCAGTATAGACAATAAGAGAGGGCTTTGAAGGGTACTGCTATCAACTACGTCAGCTGCGCAGAGTCGGCTTGAGTGGATGGTGCGCGACCTCCAATTTCGCACGTGCGATGCGGACCTGGTCCCGCCGCTGTGCCGATAATAGAGGTCGCACTATACAATGGTTTCTGGTTCTATAGCTTTTCGAATACGTCGTCATGTACGCACTCAAAGTAGCCTCGAATTATTGGGCAAAGCATCCTTAAATAAACCGCGGACACTCCTTCGAGATTTCATGATCCATTTTCTCTACCTTTCTTCCTGCTGAGGGTTTTGAGGAAATAAGATTATTTATACGGGTGCACGCTACATGATCTTTTTCCACGCGACGTAGAGCGTACATATATGTGTGTGTGTCGCGTACACATCGGCGGGGTTTCTGCGGTGAAAAAATATTGCGTTTTGACGTGAAACCCGTAAAAGGAGCGCTCATTATTCTTTTTTTCTTATTACCATTTCTTTATTTCATCCTGAAAATCGCCACTCAAAAATATGCGAATACTTCTCTATCAGCTTCCGTGGTTTGTCTTTACGTCTCTATTTCTTCTTCTTCTTTTTTCTTAACATTTGTATTCGCGTATGGCATTTTTCCACGTTGCTACACGGCACATGCTGCGTTCACATTATCGTTATATTTATTTATATCGCTCGGACAGCTCACGCCACAAAGAAATTAGACAGACATCATCACGCCTCGATCACATCGTTGGCTCGTCTCCAATTGTAATAACAACAATAGCAATAATAATGACAAGAATAATTATGATATTTATAATGGTAAACGTATACGACAAGATCCTCCTACGAACATACGGACATTTATGTTTATTAATATATCGTGTGTGTATTATCGTTTTTTCGTTCGTCTCTTTTTCTCCGTCATTTTGTACACAACGTTGTTTAATTCGAGTATGCCTTTATCTACGAATGGAAAACATTGATTTCCGGGTGTTCGCAACTTGTCAGCTGGCCATTGAGAAGTTCCCATTCTTTTTCTCCTTCGATCATTCTTTATACCGCACACACACACACGCACACACGGTCGAAATATTGAAATCAATAAACTCTCGGACAGTCTTGTTAATTAGCTATATATTTATCATTTTTATAATACTTTGCTCGAGTAGCGAATTTTTTTTACTCGTTCACTCGAAACACAGTAAGTGTTACTAAGGCGGGACACCACTGTGACTGGTAAAAAAATCGTTTTTTTTGCATTTTCTCAAAGTATACATATTCAAGAAAATGTTTAAAAAATGTCCAGTTAACAGATAGAAAATTGACCAAGGTACAGACGATTTAGTGAGAGCGGACAGTGCAACGACTTGCGCATGTTAATGGGCTATACCAAGGTGACACTTAAAAAAAATCGATTTGTTTTTGCTTTTTTCGACAATATATACTTACAAGCATATCATGATCATTTATATCATTTATATGAATATCATTTTATCTTGCAAAAATCGATAGTTAAATCTTTAAACGCGTTTTTCTCGAAATGAGATTTTTGAAATTTGCTGACATTGTAACTCAAAGAGCAATTATCCGATTGACTTGAAATTTGAACTCAGTACTCTTGAATATATTTACTCTACAATGACGTGGGATATTTTTGATTGGATGAAAATTGACGATTTGGCATTGAAAAAAACGACTATTTTATAGGCAAGAAAACAGACTTTTTTCATAACTACGCCATTTTGTTAGATTTTAATATTTTTCGAAATTCCTACGTCATTGTACAGGATATACCTTCCATCTCAGCAGTGAAAAAAAAACTTTTTTTGGCGCCTCCGAAGGCAGCGCATAAGTCGCTTGGATCTCAATATTTTTCTATGAAAAAATTATGTAATATAGGTCAAATATAGCCAAATATATTCTTAATTTTCCGAAACCTTTAATTGAGTACTTTTCTTTCAAAAAATTCTCGAAAATCACCCAAATTTTCAGCGTTCACACTGGTATAGCCCCTTAAAACGTTAAATCGCGTTTTTCTGGAAATGACTTTTATGGACCTGGCCGGAATCATATCTCTAGCTATAATAGTCCGATTTTTAATTAAAAAACCAAAACTCCCGTAATTCCGTAGCTATCGTTGTACGTCGCCGGTTTTTAATTTAGTATTTTTTAAGTCCTCGAATATAATTAAAAATTTCGCCACAATTTAATTTTTTTAACACCCGCCATTTCGTAATTTTGCTTTCCGAAAAAACGGCTACGTACAATAAAAACTACATTTATGTAGATTATAAAGCTTTTTTATTTTTGAGACCAACCATTGTCCCGACCCGGCCGTTGGAGCACATTTCTTATACAGAGCCTTTTATACCTCAATAATGTTGTTAACTTTTTATTATTTTAGATAAAAATGTACATGAAATACGTCCAATGTATGCTTAAGAACATACGTTTTAAATAATCTAGTAGACAAAACATTCGGAAAAACCGACCTTTTTTCGATCCGTCGGAGTGGTGTCCTCACTTAATGTTTTTAAAAAGAAAAAAAAACATCTATCGTCGCATTCGTCATTCGTTATTACACGGGATTTCCCATTGTTTTCCTATCTAACGTGTACTTTTCTTTTCTTCCTAGGATCTTGCATCTTTCTCTTACTCCGATATGTAAATAGTCCACGTCACGAAATTATAAAGTGTATATATATATATATATATATATATATATATATACACCCGATAAAGCGTGATTCGTTAACTTCGCCCAACTCTATGTGGCGATTGATTGCACAATGTTTCCCGCAAGTATTGAAAAATCATGTTCATTCTATATGTATACGAGCAATCGAACATCACGAATAAATGAACATTCGTCAAAGAACAACATCTATTTAAAAGTTTTATTAATAATAATGATGATGATGATGATGATAATCACGGCAATGATAGTCATACACATAATTATAATAATAATATCAATAATAACAATAATGATGATAATATTAGTAATTATTATTACTATAATAATGATAATAGTAATCACGGAGACTATAGTGATATTAATAATAGGAATGATAATGACAATTATAGTGATGCGAATAATAACGATGATGGTAGAAAAAAATTACCGCATAAAATCAACAACAAACGTTTAAAAATCGAACAAAAACACTTGGGAAAAATAATTTGACGTCTCAATGTCCAGCTGTGGTGCAAGCCACACCGAGCTTTTAGCTACTTATGGATGGATTACATTTGGGCCATCACGGGCATACAAATTTTAAACGCCGAAAAAGAAAATAAAATCGATCCATTCTTACACCTTTTTATCGTGTGCCTCGCATTCAAAATAATCTATACAATTAAGTACTCTATTTTTATTTTAAGTACACTGATTTTTTTTTTTTATTCTGGCACCTATACTTTATGCATTTCACGATATCCTTCGCGCGTGTCTCGATTGTGTTCTTTTTATTTCCTTCTGTGTACTTTTTTCTTCTTTCGTTTAACCCTTAACAGTCATCGGGGGTTGAATCAATCCCAGCCGTTTTTCAACCTTCCAGAATTTTTTTTTCGACATTTTTTTGACATTAAAAATTGCACGTCTTGAAAATAAGCGGCATGATCTTGCAAACAAGGGTTGAAAATGAATTGTAGTATTTTTTTCTTTTAATTTTACGATGATTTATCACTCTCCAAAGTGAGTGGGGTTGATTACACCCCCAACGTCACAGTCTGGAGGTGTGACTGACGAGGGTTAATTTCTCCGTTCGGACGAAGTACACGTTGAGCGAAAGAGCTTCGTCGTTAATTCGGATTTTGTGTTCGTCCGTTGTTATTTTTTTTTTTTTTAGAATTAAACGGATTTTCAGAAACGTGGGCCGCGTCGCAGTTTTTGTTAACGCGTGGTTGAAAGAGCGAGGGAGCTACACCGGAATCCAGTTGAGAGCTCGGCGTCCGTGTGAGAAATCATTTTTTTTTTCATATCTTACATTTTAGCTTCATTGCGAAGACTTTTTGTTCGATAACCACATGGGCCAAAGTTCTCGTTGCGTCGTTAAAAAGGACGCAAATTGCAATTTTTGATAACAGTTTTTATACGGATGGGGAAAAGCTTCGATTTGTAGTTTTATCTTGCGACGATGGGAAGACTAGGTCAGAACTGGATATCCGTTATTCTCGAAGTTGATAAGTGCACAATTTTCTTCAAATCTTTGTTGCTGACGTCTATGTTTGAGACGAATTTTCATGATTTCGATGAGGGATTTCGAGCGTTCCAAATGCGAGAAATTGTCAAGGCAGCCCCATTAAAAATCGGGGCATTTTGGGATTTGCATGTGGCTGACCTAATGAACATCGCCACAATACAGTTCAACTAAGCCCCAATGCTGGGCTATCAGATTTAAGTGGGTTGATTGAAAAAGGCATTGAGGAGGCTAACATGGTCCAGGTGGCCAGGTTATCTTTCTGATCCATGATATTATCATTATTCAATTACAAGCTGGATATAAAAAAATTATTTTCGTCTCTCACAATGATATATATATTAGGGTGACCCTTGATATGGGTAAAAAAAAATTGATCGCGCCGCCCTCCAAGACGGTTCCAAATAATAAAAAAAAATCTACGCGAAGCCCCAGCACTGTCCATTAAGAGGAAGGCGTGCCTGTAAGCATGAACCTAAATTTAAATATCAATTTTTCTTCATGGTTGGAGAAATTTCGATTTTATAAATCTAGTTTATTTGTCAATTTTTTTTTTTCACTTTCCGAAGCTATTGTATATTGGTATTCAATATACAGATCAAACAATAAGGTCCTCCATACTAGATTTGATGAGCGTTCTGTTTTACCATCCTATTATTTTGGAACAATAGTTCGACTTAGCTGCTGTCCAACGCTTTTAATCACATCAAAATCAAACTTTGAATTTGCATCTTGTCAGAAAAATCTGTTAAGTACGAAGGATATAAATTCACGATAAACCATTCACATCGAACTTCCCGATTGGCCAGAATTGTTTTTTTTTTTTAATTTTGTTAGAAATATTCCTTGCGTGCTGAGATACAAACATATTAATATTTCACTGAGACCTGACTTCCAGTGCTGTGGATAAAAAATGTATTTGAAAATTACTTTCGCAAAAATGCATAGGGACATTTTAAACTTGGCAGGATTTTAAACTTGGCGAGCTTGTTTGTTTTATTGAAAACAAAGAAATTATTTATTCGCACAAGTCATCCAATTGGTCGGAAAAAACATAATATTTAAAAAATGTACACATATGATATCGATACTATTTCGTTTAGTACGAATTTTTTACTTAAACCACAGAAATATCGTGTTGAAAAATTGACAAATAGACTAGGTTTAAAAAATCAAAATTTCTCCAATCATGAAGAAAAATTGATATTTAAATTTAAGTTCATGCTTACAGGCACGCCTTCCTCTTAACGGACATAGCTGGAGCTTCGCGTGGGTTTTTTAAAAATTATTTGGAACCGTTTTGGAGGGCGGCGCGATCAATTTTTTTTTTGACTCACATCAAGGGCCATCCTAATATATATATATATATTATATATATATATATATAATATTATATTATATTATATTATATTATATATATATATATATATATATATATCATGAGGGTTTTACCGGCGATGAATGTTGAATTAATATCAATTGTCACAAATAAAATTTTTGCATAAAATTTGAAAGATCACATTTGTCATTTGGAATATTTATAACATAACATTACGGTGGGACACCACTGTAAGAGGTAAAAAGATCGAGTTCTTTTTTCGTTTTCTCAAAGTATACATATTCAAGGATATGTGGAAAAATGTTCATGTTAAAATATTAAAAATTGACCAAGTTGCAGACGATCCAGTGACAGCAGGTAGGGCAACGATTTACGTATACTTAAACTTTCAATCGCGTTTTTTTCAAAACGACTTTTCTCGAACTGACCTGAATGATAACTCTAGCTATAATCGCCCGATTTTCAGTTTTAAAAAACCAACATTTTCGTATTTGCAGTAGTTAACAGTGGACGTAGCTGTTTTTTCGTTAATTTAGTATTATTTAAAGCCCCGGATATAAGTAAACATTTTGCCAAAATTACACTCTTTTTTTAAACACCCGCCATTTTATGATTTTTTTTCCTCGAAAAAACGGCTACGTACAACGAGAGCTACATTTTGATAGATTATAAAATGTTTTTAAATGTTTTTAAATTAAAAGCTTATGTTGTTGAGCATACATTGAGCTTATTTCTTCTAAATTTTTATTTTAAAAAATTCAAAATTGACAATCTTATTAAGGTAGATTAGTTATACCTCAACAACATTGTTAATTTTTAATTTTTCCAAATGAAAATGTACACGAAACAAGTTCAACCTATGCTCAATAACATATTTTTTTCCAAATCGCAAATATATAATCTAGTAAACAAAAAAATCGGAAAGACGACCTTTTTCGGCCAATCACAGTGATGTCCACTCTCAAATTAAGATTTGATTACTCAAAATATACAGCATTCGGATTATTATGATACCAGACAATTCGTTTTTTTTTTATATTCAAAGATGTCCCGAAATTAAACGGTACTTGTTGAATAATTTAGTAAAAGGGCTGAGTTATGAAGCCAAATTGTCAAAACATTGAGTAAAAGAGCTGACTCACGGAATTAAATACTTCAGTAAACAATCCCTAGTGAAAAGTGTGACCACCCTTTGAGGGCCCTACGAGGCTTCCAAACAAATGTCCCCTAATAAGGTCTGGGAAATTTTTCGAATGCCCGACCAAAGCTCTATTTCAATCTCCACACTGGTACGTTTAATTGAACAATTTATTTTCCCTCATTCCATTCCTTAACGTTTGCTCTTTTTGGCTTTTCACGTCTCCGGCAATCTCTCTTTTCACACTTATGCTTTTACGTCCTTTTGAATTTTCTTCCTTTTCCCAATCGCATATTTTTCATCTATACTCGACCATTTTGCCTCGCGGATGAATGCCACATTTTTCTCGCTCCTCCCCCATACTTCGAAGCCTACCTCCCCTCCCCAGCTCCCTTAAACATTCACACGAGATTAATTAACACTAGCAGCTTTTGTTTGTTTCAAAGACGGGTATAAAAGTACGCTCGTGTCGTTTACACCGTACATCAGTAATAATATTGCCTAAATTGACATAATCACAGGAGAAAATGTCCTGGTGAAAAAAGATTTAAAAAAAAAAAACAAAGAAATATTGTGTACATTATCGTGACTTTCGGTCTATCGTCACTTTCCCATATCAATCTACAAACTACGGCGATACGAAATTTTGTCAGTATCTGAAAATATCAATTTTCTTCTCGTTTTTTGTCCATTCACCAGTAACGATTATTCGAACGGTATACATTAATACAGCATCGTAAATGGTTACACTCGTTAGATTTTGGTCGCTAACGTTCTCGAGAGAACACCGTCGACCTTTACGATCGAGCAAATTTGAGAATCAAGTAAATTCGAGCTTTCGACCGATTCGGAAATTCCGCGCGTTTCCCTCGTCGATTTCATGGACGATCACATTGGGGGGAAAAAAAGAATGATCGAACAGTCCCAAGCTTCGCTACATGCGATTTTTGTTTTCTTTACATTTACGCATTGAATGTTCTCGTCCCCGAATAAATATGGGATATTTAATGTTTCGCGCATCGCGTTATATCTGTGTAGAACTGTATTAACTCTTCTACGAACTAAGCAACTTTCATCGTACGTTTCAGTCGATCATTTCTTCCACTTTTCTCTGACAGGGTAGATTTCTAGCCAAAACCGTATCGCCCAAAAGTTAACTTGGAAAAAGATACAAGAGACTAGGCATCGAAAAATCTCGATTTTTTCCTTTTTTTAAAAATGTATTTCGTTATTAAAACCTCTTCCAAATATTTTGGCGCAAAGAAAACCAAAAAATTGGCAAGATTGAGCTCAGGAGGGCATTAAAATGATGAAATGTGCACGTTGCGTGACCGGGAAGGCTTAATGGATGCAGACAAGACATCGCAAGCATCGACGAAAAGCTGAATTCGAGAAGTCCTACAGCGCCGCCAATTTTTAATGTACGTACGTTGCAATTTTCCTCCTGTAGTACTGCGCGAGAACTTAAGACGGGATATACATTTACAACGATCAAAAAATCGATTTCTTTTTTTTCTTTAATCGACAGAACTGTATATGTAGAATATTTTCCCAAAGTTTCAAGACGAAATTCGAAAAACTTCAAACTTTACAGCCCGTCAATGCCTCACAGCTCGGATTCGGAGCGGGCGTGAACTTCAAACGCGTTTTTCTCAAAACTGCATTATCGAAATTGGCGTGCAGGATTACTCAAAAACTATTAAGGGAGCTTTCCAGTGTGAAATTTTCAAAAAATCGATTTTTTTTTGCTTTATCGAATAGTATACACTCTTCCGAATATTCCGCTGGCATCGCTGATTGACCGTAAGTAAACGATTTACCTAAAATTTCCTCACTTGAAACTTTGAACGCGTTTTTCTCGAAACAGCATTTTTCAAAACGGTGTCCAACTTGGAGGGCAGAGTTTTAAAGCTATCGAGTTGAATTTTTTACACAATATTCTTAACGTCATTGTTTATCGTGCTATGGAAGCTTTTTTTTTTGACATCTTCCTATTTTTTTGTAAAAAAAACTGCCAAAAAAAATGCTAAAATCGATACTTTTTGTTCAAACCGGCGCCATTTTTGCAAAAAAAAAAAAGCCTCCATAGCACGAAAGCCAATTATATACCGATCAATAATCTTTTTGTGTTTTTTGTTTCAGATCAAAATTGTGACCCCCAACGTGGACACCACATCCAAGTGCATTTTCTGCAACAATTGTTTCATCATTTTTATAGATATTAATTAATAAATAAATCGATCTTTAAAAAATTGTTTTGTATTCTTCAATACCCAATTAATATACAAAAAAAAACCAGACCGATTAGATTATTTTTTCTTAAAAAAAAAAAATCGCGAAAAACAGCGATTTTTCGGGCTGTCACACTGGAAAGCTCCCTTAAGCCGATTGAGTTGAAACTTGGTAGAAATATTGATAATATTGGTACCTTCTACTTGACGAGAATTGTTTTTGAAAAATTGGAAAAAAAACTACTTTTTTCATCCACATTTTACAGAAATGCCGCGTGAAATGTTTATTTTTTATTGTATATGCGTGCCATTTTCTCAAATTTGCATTTTCTTCATTTTAATTACCGTCGTATAGAAACTATACATGTTCCAACTGAAAAAATGTTTGAACTTTTTTGCAAATCAAAGTCTACGGTAAGCTAGACTGCACGCCGATTCGCAACTCCCGCGGCGACCTTGCTGTAACACTCTGCCACAGCTCCGCCATTTTGATGATGAATTAATTTTTAAAAATTGTTTCGTATACTTAAGTATACTATTAAAGTATACCTAAAGTTTGATAATTGTAGAACAATTATTTCTTAGTTTAAAAAATCCCTCAATATTGCTTATTTTCTTCCTGTCGAAATGTATATCCCGCCTTAAGATGTTTCGACACCAAAATCAAATTGCTTGTAGACGATTGAAATTCACATGTCGACAGATTCATTCAGGACGCATTAACTGTCCAGAAATTAATCCGTTTCACCACATAGTTTCGGAGATTTTTAAAGTTGAAGTTGAACATTCATCCATTTGGCACACGTGGCCCTTCGTAAACTCTAGTTATAGGGCTGCAGAGGTTAAACTAATGCTTCGATTTAAATTTAAAAACTGAACAAACTGCGATTAGAGTTAGGAATGTCGTGTTAAAAAATGATGCGGCTTCTCTTAGTTCACGAATAATACTCGAACAAAGATGTGAATTTTGAACTCGAACGGTTTGTTTTCGGACATCAACGAAACTTGTAGGTTAAACGTGGCAACTCTGCGTTAACTGGCTCGGTCGAGTAAGCCACTCACAGTCAAGCATCAACTGGCAGGTAGTTTAAAGGGTTACATACACCTGGGTAGGCAAAAAAGATCGATTAGAAAAAAATGTGCTCATTCGAAAGTACTTTCCTTTGAGTGTCTACCCTGAAAATTTCATAAGGAAATTCGCAGTAATGACGAAGTTATAGCGTTTTGTAACTGACCGGGTGAGCAACGACTTACGGCCGGGACGCCGGTAGACGTGGCCTTTGTCATCTTGTCATTTGTGACCTTTTGTATAGCAAGGTCACGTTTCCGTTATATGGCCCAGGAATCGACGATTTTATGTAAGTTTAAAATAGACCAGTTATTTCGGTGTAAAGTGTACTCAAAACTTCAAACGTGTTTTACTGGAAACAGTGTTTTCAAAATTGGTACCGGAAATATCTCCACAACTACTGGACGGTACTCATACTTTTCCCCGAAAACATTTCCCCGAATGACACTTCCCCGAATGACATTTCCCCGAAAACACTTCCCCGAAAACATTTCCCCGAATCGACATTTCCCCGAATGCCACTTCCCCGAACGGCACTTTCCCGAATCGACACTTCCCCGAAAAACAGTTCCCCGAATCGACATTTCCCCGAATGACACTTCCCCGAACGGCACTTTCTCGAATCGACACTTCCCCGAAAAACAGTTCCCCGAATCGACATTTCCCCGAAAACACTTCCCCGAATGACTCTTCTCCGAAAAACAGTTCCCCGAATCGACACTTCCCCGAATGACACTTCCTCGAAAAACATTTCACCGAATGACATTTTCCCGAATGAACACTTCCACGGACGACACTTCCCCGAAAATGAGTGAAAAAGTTATTTATTTTAAGTCAAAGTCAAAATGGGTAAAAATTATTAATCGAAGGGTAAATAAGATGACAAGAAAAAATGAGTGAAAAAGTTATTTATTTAAAGTCAAAGTCAAATTGGGTTAAAATGAGTAAATGCGTAAATGGGTGTGAGCGCAGGGCACCTGGGATATGCGTGGGGAATAGTGGAGTGCGTGGAACACTGGTGTGGGCGCAGGGCACCTCGGATGTGCTTGGAATAGTGGGGTCCGTGGAACCCAAACAGACCCAAACAAACTGTTTTTCGGAAAAGTGCCGTTCGGAGAAGTGTCATTCGGGGAACTGTTTTTCGGGGAAGTGTCGATTCGGGGAACTGTTTTTCGGGGAAGTGCCGTTCGGGAAATGTCGATTCGAGGAACTGTTTTTCGGGGAAGTGCCGTTCGGGGAAGTGTCATTCGGGGAAATGTCGATTCGGGGAACTGTTTTTCGGGGAAGTGCCGTTCGGGGAAGTGTCATTCGGGGAAATGTTTTCGGGGAAGTGTTTTCGGGGAAATGTCATTCGGGGAAGTGTCATTCGGGGAAGTGTTTTCGGGGAAATGTACTGATACGCTACTGGACCGATCGAGATCAAGTTTTGCACAGTTATGCTTCACACAATAATCTAGTACTTATCGAGTCGTTTTTTTTGATACCTGACAAAGTTTTTTTTTCACCGTAAGTACTGAAAAATTTTGAGGCAAAAAATCGCCTGTTTTATTCCAGTGACTGGCATGACCTGAAAAAATTAAATTTTTAAATTCCGGCTCGATAATTACTAGTTTTATCGATCTACTTTTACAAAGAAATATTTTTTTTTTGTAAAAAATTGAGGACGCGTCCGGTACCGCAAATGCTGTCAACAAAAACACGTCCCAGGAAAACGACTGTAACTTTTTTACCGTTTGAAATGTCTCAACCAAATTTTCACACACTGTTTCACAAATGTCAAACTTTAAAATCTATAGCATGGTTGTCCAATAAAATTCAGTTTTATATACAAAAAAAAATCTTAAACGTAACCTTACTTTTAGCCGTCTCAGGTGTATGTAAGTCCTTAAAATCGGTGCTTGTTCGAAACGTACATGGTATTACGGCAATTGAAATTTATAATAAAATGTATTTATTCGTCCGCTCGACATTTTTAACGTTTTCTCGACTTTGTCGAATCAAAAACTCTTTATAACATGTTGAACGTTAAACGTTCTTCACCGTGTAAATAAACTGGCTCCGACGACGCTTTAGCGATAGTCAGTCTTATCAATGGCAGAAACGGCCGCTATTGCCAAGGCCATCGGTTATTTTTTCTTAAATAAAATTGCAACATGTTTATGTTTAATTGCAAAAACGATAATTAGTGATATCATTTCCCGGCTTAGAAATATTGTTAACCCCTATTATGAGTTAGGAAATTCCCAATTATAGTTTATTTTTTAATTATATGTTATTCACAAGACGTTGACAACCTGCCAAAAACCCATTGTGTTTTCATCCCCAGTCTTGCGGCTGAGAGATGGTATCGAAACTCCTTAAAGGCGTTTTTCTCGAAACAGCATTTTGTACTACAAGTTTTACCGCGATAACTCAAGAACGACTGAAGATATCACCTTGACTTTTTTTTTAAATGAAGATATCAATTAGTTTCAAATGTCATTCGTTTTGTCAAATTTTAGCCGCCATTTTTCAAATGGTGTTTTTTTTTTAAGTTTAGGTTCAGTCTGTGGTAGAACATTCCCGAAGAGAATGGCGTTTGGGAATTGCCGAAAACTTCAACCGACCACTCGGAATCGTAGCAATGAGGGAACAGTGCATAAAATGAGTGGTCTTCTTTATCCACCCAAATCTCCCTTAAATATTTAGAGTTTTGAAACCTCAACCACTAATAGTCAAAACTCCAATGAAAAAATTGCAAAAAATAAAATGTATGTATGTTGTTTCGGTTCTTCACAAATGCCATTTGAATTTTATCCCATTTTCGCTGCCTAGTCCCCCTAATGAAACCATAAAGAACAGCTGCAGATTTATTAGAGACAATTTTGGTCAAAACGGTTTTGGCTGAAACTGCACCCCACCTTTCTGCTTCAACCCCAATCTTCGTTACGCCGTAACGAGATTGTGATTTTTTTTTTCATCTTTCTGTACATTGGAAGGGAATTGTTTTTCTTGTCTCGACATTTTAGTCTTGCTGTACAGTGTTAGAAAGAATTTCGTAAAAATATCTATCGTCCATTGAACGAGTTATTTATTATCATAATAATTATTTTCCATCAAATATTGGCATATCAGATTTGCTGTCCTCTCGCTTTTCTTTCGTTTGCGCAGATCCTTAACCCGATTTGCTGTGGGGTAATTCTAGAGAGGGGAATCCCCTTTCTTGACTATGACGTGAAATAAAAATTCGTTTCTTTGGTTCACAGTCGATTGAGCTCTACCGGAGACAATTGCCGACGGGACACCGGGTTAATATATCACAAAGAGACACTCATTTTTACCATGTACATTCTTTATCTATACACATCCTATGATCAAACTATACACATGATCTTTCGAGACTTCGCGAACACGGTCGCGCACACAAGTCTGGGCACGATGGGGGTGGGGGTGTTTCGTAATTAGTGAAATAAGCTGCGAACGAAAAGATAGCACACGGTAAAAAAATGATAACAGGTGTCGCACTTTTTTATTACGCTGTATCAATCGATACGAAAAAGGGGGACTACAAGAGTGAGAAAGTTGAACTTCAACTGTCGAAGTCCGAGACCCTGATTTATTGAAAAAGTCACAAGCAACGATTCCAGGCCACACACAAACGAAATCGTCTCACGATTTTTGCGTAAAGAATATTCTCAAAAGCATGAACAGACCGAGAGTTAAAATGAATCTTAAATGCAAAATATGGCAGCGGTTCTGCATTTTTTAAAATTACTCCGCTAATACCATGATCATTTTTATCCAAGGCTACTGGTTATTGGTTACAACCCCGTAAAAGGGTTGTACATGTTCTCTGCTACCAAAGAACTTAGTAATGCTTTATGCAAAAGTGAACCATTTTCCAGATATTCTTATTTTTATTATCTTTTTAAATGAGGCGTAGGGGACTTTAAAAATTAATGTAAAAAAAAAGCTTTATGGAACCAAACTTTTTTATGATTTGTAGTTTGAGAACACAGTAACAAAGAATTATCAACAATAAAATAAGAATAATCTGCAAACGTTTTTAAATTAGGGTTCCAAAACTCTGAAGTCTAATAATAATTCTTATTCTATTGTCGATAATTCTTCGTTACCGTGTCCTCAAACTACCAATAATAAAAACGGTTGATTGCATTTAACAGTTTTTTTAAATTATTTTTTAAGTTGTCTACTGTCTTTATTGCGATAATTTCTCGAATTTAAGGGTGAATACGGCATTAGCAGATGAATGGAAGGGGGTACCTATACTATTTTTATTTTCGGGCCAATATTGCATTCATTGATGGGCCAATCCTATTTTTGGCCATGAGCCAATGGCATATAGCAATCATGGGCAAAGGGTCGTTTTCGTTTATTGACCAAGACTGGCAACCAGCACTGGGCCTCAATTTATCATCCGAAATTTGATCGTGGCCGGACCAGTCGTGGCTGCGCTTATCGAGCCATTACTGAGAACATGGCCACCGAATGCTCGCCCAATAATCGGCCTGTTGTACTTTCCTACATGGGCCCCCACTTAAAAAAGAATAGTGAAAATAATATATCGAAAATGGTTCACTTTTGCGTAAATCGTTACTGGGTTATTTGATGGCGAATAACATGCCCCACAATCCTTTCACGAGGTCGTGACCAATAACCAGTAGCTCTGTATATGAAAAAGTGCAATAAAAGGGTGGGACAACAACTCTATTCTTTATATCTCTATCTTCTGACATCTCTCTCCTTAAATATTGATATTCTCGAGCAGGTTTAATCAGAAACACCTCTATTCGTAAAGATTGTGATCGTATAGATCACAATTGTGATCTTAACGATCACAATTGTGATGGTATAGATCATAATTGTGATCATAATTCGTATAGATCACAATTGTGACCACAATTGTGATCTTAACGATCACAATTGTGATCTATACGATCACAGTTATGATCTGAACAAATACGATGTTAGTTATGGTGGCATTAATGGCAGCAAGTCTGGGCACGATCACAATTGTGATCACAATTCGTATAGATCACAATTGTGATCACAATTGTGATCTTAACGATCACAATTGTGATCTTAACGATCACAATTGTGATCTTAACGATCGCAATTGTATAGATCACAGTTATGATCTGAACAAATACGATGTTAGTTATGGTGGCATTAATGCCGCCATAATTTAGTTCTGAAATATCACTGCACTTTAATATCTCCATTTCGCTTTTCTATTCTTAAATATATGCTTTCTTTAAAATCTCACGTGACATCCAAAACATCACTATTCCGACAATTTCATCTCACAATGTCTCTCTTCCGAAACATCTCTATTCCAAGCACCTCAGAGTTGCACTTGTTTTATTCATGGCCAATATAGTAAATGCCATTTTACGCATGGAATAGAGATGTTTCGGAAGATCGATATTGTGAGATGAAGTTGTCGGAATACAGATGTTTTCGATGTCACGTGAGATTTTGAAGAATATATATATTTAGAAATAGAAAAGTTTCGGATACGAAAGATTGTGGGATGGAGATATTTAAGAGTAGTAATATTTCAGAACTGAATTGTGATCTTTACAGTCACAATTATTGTGGAAAATTTAAGAGCAGTAATATTTCAGAACTGTATTGTTCTGTTCTGTTCTGTTCTGTAAAGATCACAATTGTGATCTTTATAATCACAATTATGATCTAAACAATGACGATTTAAATTATTACTGCATTTTAATATATCCATTCCACTTTTCTATTCTTAAATATATTTATTCTTCAAAATCTCATGTGACATCCAAAACATCACTATTCCGACAATTTCATCTCACAATATCGCTGTTCCGAAACATCTCTATTTCAAGCACCTCTGGTTGCACTTGTTTTATTCATGACCAACATAGTAAATGCGTTATTACGAATGGAATAGAGATGTTTCGGAAGAGAGATATTGTGAGATGAAATTTTTGGAATACGGATGTTTTGGATGTCACATGAGATTTTGAAGAGCTTTCGATTGAGATCAAAGCAAAGAGACATGAGATTTTGAAGCATTTAGGAATAGAAAAGTTTCGGATACGAAAGATTGTGGAATGGCGATATTTAAGAGCAGCAATATTTCAGAACTGAATTATGATTGTAAAGATCACTATTGTGATCTTTACAGTCACAATTATTGTGGAAAATTTAAGAGCACTAATATTTCAGAACTGTATTGTGATTGTAAAGATCACAATTGTGATCTTTATAATCACAATAATGATCTGAACAATGACGATTTGAATTATTACTGCACTTTAATATCTCCATTCCACTTTTCTATTCTTAAATATATTTATTCTTCAAAATCTCATGTGACATCCAAAATATCTCTATTCCAACAATTTCATCTCACAATATCGATCTTCCGAAACATCTCTATTCCAAGCACCTCTGGTTGCACTTGTTTTATTCATGACCAATATAGTAAATGCCTTATTACGAATGGAATAGAGATGTTTCGGAAGAGAGATATTGTGAGATGAAATTGTCGGAATACCGATGTTTTGGAACTCACATGAGATTTTGAAGCATATAAATATTAAGGAATAGTAAAGTTTCGGATACGAAAGATTGTGGAATAGAGATAGTTAAGAGCATTAATATTTCAGAACTGAATTGATGTGGCATTGTGATCTTTACGAATAAAGATGTTTCGGCAGAGAAAAGTTCTAGACATGAGATATTTTGGAATAGAGATGTTTCTGATTAAACGTGCTCAAGAATAGGGATATTCGAGGATAGAGATGTCTGAGAATAGAAAAATAAAGAATAGAGTTTTTGTCCTGTCGTACGAACCAAGATCGAGAGTTTTTGTCCTGCCGATCGAACCATACATCCCTCTAGAGTTCATCCTTGTCATCAGAATACACCGATCGACGTCAATGTTGCTTATGACAACAACTAAATTTGGCATGCCGAATAGAATTCACCCCATCATTGCAATTTCCCGATTTGTATGTAAGACCGTGTAAATAATTAATGAAGGGGTAGGTAAGGACAAATTGGATGTGCAGCGAATAATCGTACCAAGTGTCTACAGAGCGTGGAAATTGTTTGAATCTGTGAAACACATCCAACGTTGAACTACATTCGTACGAACTGATTGAAGCTGTCCGATCGAACGATTTCGGGGGGTTGATCGGGCTCAAAAAATGTGCGGAGCCAATTGCAACTTCCAGAGGGAGACCGGCCTAGCGAAGACGGTAACTTGACCCTTCTCTTTGCCACCGACGAGGAAGACGTAGAGGGGTGCTGGTCCAGGTGTGCTGGTCTCGTTGGCGGCTAGTTTGGCACGTTGTCTCTCCGCTCGGGATGCGCTCGCGGCGCGTCTCGAGGGTGAACCAAGTGCGAGACTCTTGGGTGGTACGCGTGGCTTTATTTCCTGGAGCTCGAGCAGCTCCGCGAAGGTTTGAGAGGCTGATCTTCCGGATGCATCCTCGAGAACGCTGTCCGGTGGACTGTTCAACATTTTCGCGTATTTCGCATCGTTGTTCGCCTCGAGACCGAGATAATTGGGGTTGCAGAAGCCAAATTGTCCCTCCCTTATCGATGCCCGGTGCTTCATCGATGTCTTCCTCGGCCAATCCTCGTCCCCCAACGGGTCACCTGGACTACGCGCCTCTATACTCGCGTAGTCCGAGGTCGATTCCTCACCCTCCTCGAGATCGGCGAATCTCACCGACGCCGAGGTCGGTATCTTCGTCGTCGTCGGGGTTTTCGGCGTTTGAACCGCCTCGTACAGGTGCGAACTGTAACTCTCCCCCCGTATAGGTTGACAGGCATGATGCAGAGCCGCGAAGTCCCTGCAAATTTTTCGTCGTTCGACGTTTGTCAATCGGTTCGAGCCAAATGGTCTTTTTGAGGATGGCGACGGAGCTTCCATTCTTATTTCTTTACTTTTAAGGCTCGAGCCTGAATTAGAAGGTCCGAAAAATCGTTTTTTTTTTAGTTGCTTAAGGTAATCCTATCCTATCCTTCACACTAGTTATACCGCTGATCATACTTGAGACTTGTACAATTTCTATTTTTAACATATGAAAACAAAAATTACATGTACTCACTAAAAAATTTCATGTGTAAACTGTTTAATGAATGTTGACAGTTTATTAGAAAAATTAAAACATAGTTATTCCAACGATTCGCGCAGTATTTCTAGGTTTGATATTTGGCAACATTGGTTCTATCTCCGTCTCTTTTAATACAACCGGGCGAGTTTAACCTCCATGCTTTTCAACGTCGATCTGTCAAAATAATGTCAGGTGCGGGAAATATAAAATTTGTGTCGGCGAAATATGTCGGTTAAAAATGAGTCAGCTGTTGCCTTGCTGTCGCGTCTCTTTATCGTAGCAAGTGGTAATAAATCCAATACCGGAAGTTCAAAATCCACTCGATATTACACAAAAATTAGGTCAATAAGCGTAATTTTTTTCTGAGAGCACTGGATTACTACAAGTGTTAAATATGTAAATCTGATTATTTTTAAGAATCTGACGGATTCCCACTATTATATACCATTTTGTAGCGACCGGAAATTGGGTTTTTGTATCTTGTCTCGGAATTCCTTTACAAAAATACGCAATTTTAATAATTTTTTCTTTGTAATCAGGTCGATAACTGACCCTGAAATTTTACAGAGACAATTATTAATATATTTAGTGAAGCTCCCACAAAATTAAGAAAATCATATAGATTGAAGTCTGGTGACAGGATTACCTTAAATCGATAGATAAAATATCCAAGAATATACTTACAAAGTCACAGAAGCAAATTGTGAATATTTTCGAAGATACAAGGCCAAAAGCAGAGAAGCGCTTGATATTCGATATTGATATTCCTCCTATTGAAAACTTTGAAGCCCAAAGTTTTCTCCAGTTTTCATTTTCACGATTTTTCCAAATAGAGGGGCGTGATAGCAAAAAAATTAAACGACTTATTAAATCTAAGCAAAGTTTATTTTCTTCAGTATGAAAATCTCTTGTAAGTGAATTAAAAAAGTCGTTGAAAAATTTTTTTTCAATAATTTTAATAGCACGTGAAAGAGTTTTTTTAACACATTTTTTTTTCAAACATGAGAAAAGTTATGATTTCACGATTTTTTCAGCTTTTTCTTAACTCACGCAGAAGAAAAATATATGATAATTGAAAATTTTAATGGTTTTTTTTTCAGTCAAGAATTACGGCTGCATCTTTCCCGCCGATTGGACACTGCAGGGGCAAGCTGTTTCATGTTGAATTTTTTAAAATACATTTCAAATATACATGAAAATATACCTCAACGTTTACTTGGCTCACTTGTTTTTTCCCTTCTACAAAAAATCCCGAAAACTCGCTTTTTTGGACCTTCTAATTCAGGCTCCCGCCTTAAGGTATTCCCTTCGCGAAGGGCCGTTTCTTTTTGTGAGGGCATAAGGAGGGCGCTTTTAAATCATTGGCAAATTACAGTGGCGCTTAATAAAAATAAATCACAATCAATTATTTTATGCAACGATAAACTGGAATAAAAGTTTCGCGCAAATTTAGTAGGTTTAGTAATTTGTACATTTTCTCTGAGAAGTCGCGGCTCCGAAAATTGACCTGCTGATAACATTTTTCTAACTTTTATCATAGACATGTTCTTCAAACATTCTGTGACCCCCTGTTCTTATTGTCTGTACGGAATCTGTAGAATTTGCCGTATAAATGAGAGGATTTTTGGATTCGTAAGTTTTCGTTGAAAGTTCGGTAACTTGGCTTGAAATTTTGCCAGTATACTGTGATGTATGTTTACTTCATTGGATACGAAAATCAGTTGATTGTTAAATATTCGGGTTCGTGAAAGGAATACCTTAATTTTCCGTAATCAAACAACGGACGTTTGTGACCGTCATGTCCCTCCATTCGTCTTTCACAGCCTCATAGTATTAAATCTATACGCATGAAATTTTGCAAGTAAACGCTTCAGACGCGGAACTCAAATAACATTTAGGAACATTCTGAAACCATTTTTTTTTGCGTTTTGCCCTATCGTAAAATGGAAGCGTTTTTTAACCCCATCGAGTTCGATTGTCGTTGAACTGGACTCTCAAAATACAATTGCGATTCCATGATTAATTTTCATTTTTAAAGCCCCCTTGCGAAATATCAAGCTTTAAAGTAGTGTGCAATGTGCCATCAACCATCGAAATTTTCGAATGTTGATTTAAAAAAATCTGCAACCATCCTAGCTGTTATCATTTGATTAGAACTGTCGATTGAACTCATTTCGGTTAAGTTACATCAACAAAGTCAGGAGATATGGACAACTAAGTTACCGCCAGCAAGAAACATCACTTAAATGTCCGCCTTCGATTTTGTTGAAACTTATATATATATGTGATAAAGCATTGAAAACTATTAGACACGGATTTGGTTTTTCTTGGCGGCAAAATTTCAAGGGGGCAAACCACCCCTCAAAGAAAGGCGTGCCACCCCTTCATGCAATTTAAAAAAAAATACTTCTATAGTGAATTTTTCATTGCTTTACATTAGAAGAATTTTGGTTTCTGTTTTATTCACGTCGGTGGACTGCTTGTGTGTAAAACTGCAAAATCACCCCGCAACACGTCTGTCTTTGAGGGGTGGTTTCCTCCCTTAAAACCGTCTTTACGCAGATGAGAAAAAAAAATACGTGTCTAATAGTTTTCAAGGCTTTATTACATATATGAGTTTCAGCAAAATCGAAGATGGACACCTAAGTGATGTTTCTTGTAAATGGACTCCATCGAAACTCCATAAGAGGACTGAACAAATAACTTCACTGTTTTTTTTTTCTAAAGCCTCGTCAATAAAATATCAAAAATCAAACATACGTCCGGATTACCATTCAAGTATTATAATTGCGAATTATTAAATGATATTGAAACTAGCATGCAATAAATGATTGACACGAACTTGGCAGCTTTTTTAGCATCATCCAAAATCTTTTAAGACTCCCCCGAGCGTCGCCAAAGGCCACTCTATCCTAATGCACTGCTTCACAACACGAGAACGTAACCTCGAAACCTAACCTCGAAACTCGTACTTTGACGTTGTTCAAGCAACATTGATATTTTTGAAAACCGATTTCTCCCTTCGACTGACCCTTTTTCCTCGGCGACCTCGATCAACCGGGTGGTCGGTGGTTCCCGTTTGTCCTCGTCGCTGTCCTCGTCAGGATCCACGAATACGAGTCGAGAAGCCTCGACGGGGGTTAATACCGGAGTTGGCAGAGTTAGCGCCCGAAAATTCGGCACCGATATCGGGTCCCTCGCCATTCCTCCCCGCGCACTATCCACGCTGTTGTTCTTCATCAAAACTTCCGGCGCTTTTTGCCTCCCACGGGCCAACGTGTTTGCGCTTTTCGATTTTACCATACCGGTCGTTGGTTCGACCACTTCGCCGTCTACCTGCTGAAACGGATAATACGAGTTGGCCTGTCGTATGCCAGGCTCCTCTTTCATTTCTATTCTCATCTATTCTATGCACGTTTAATATCGCACTAAACCAGAGCCACTCACGAGGAAAGGTCGCGAGGTCGAACTCTCCGATTTCGACGAAATTTGGCATGTTTGTAGAATGGGTAAAAATAGGCGACACGTGTTTTTTTATATCTGCGGAACCCGATTTTTAAAGGGTGAAACGCACCCTAGAAAATAGGGGTGTTTTTCGGTTTTCGTCGATAACGTTATCGTTCTGATCTCCAATGTATAGTACACGAAAAAATAAACATTGTTGCCATTTGAAATTTTTTCATATCTTGTACCGTTAAAACGTTATCGACGAAAAACGAAAAACACCCCAATTTTCGAGGGTGCGTTTCAACCCTTAAAAATTGGGTTCCGTATGTATAAAAAAATACGTGTCGCTTATTTTTACCCATTCTACAAACATGCCAAATTTCGTCGAAATCGGAGAGTTCGACCTCGCGACCTTTCCTTGGCAGTTTTCTTCCGATTTTCGCGTGAATTCGAGACCAAAATCCACCACTTTTCTTTTTGACCAAAATGTCTCGGAAATATGTAATTTTTGGGAATGTCAATCCGAATCGCGGTGGTTTTTTCTCTTATCGTTGTAGATTATTTGTCGATTCATTAATGGGGATCTTTGTTGCTCTCAATATTCCAATTCAATACTCTTCCCGATCGATTGGGCTTGAAAATGCTTTTTGATTTTTCGAATTACATTTTTCTCAATTTCTAAGCGGATGCCAGGATGCTTGTGAAAATATCTCAAGTTTTTTTCCAAAAGATTACAAACGAGCAGCAGTGGGAGAGAAATTGTTTAAGGGGGATCGAGCATCTTACTGATTAATGTTAAAGGCAACTAGACAATTTTTCCCAACATAGATATGTCTGATAAAGGTTCAAGAGGGTAGGCTACTGATAAAATTAAAAAAAAATCGTTTGTCGCTTGAGGCAACTGAAATTGATGAGAAAGGTCCAACATATGGTGCAGGAACTGCAGATTGAAGAGCAACTTATTATTACAACGATAGAATTTCTATTTCAACTTTAAGGATGTTGGAGCGATTCAGTTGAGTCAAATGACGGTTTATTCATTTTTTTTCAATGAACCTCAAAAAAATGCATACGAGGTACAGATTTATTCTGTATATGCTAATTTTTTAAAATATACAATTAAAGGGCAAAATTATGCATTTTAATATTTTCATTACGTAAAGTGGAAAAACTTTTGTGTTACTACCAACTTGAACAAGTATAACATTATCGATGATTATTATGAAAAAAATTACGACAACGAATGTTTTATATAATTCACAATGAAATGTTGAGTAATTTATAATTATGCCTATTCATATTTACGTCACGAGATTATTGGCCCATAGTTTACGATGGGCAAGATGAGGATTTTTTGTTCTAAATGTTTACAAAGGTTCAGTTTGCGATAATCCATTGTCAGAAATGGTTTATCTTGGTGCTAAATAACAAAAAAATTACATAACCTTTAGTGTGAAGGTAAAGGCCCATCTAACCGCACGTTAAATTATATACATTAAACTATTTTTTATCTCTGGTGTTTGGTGGTGAAAAAAGTTCAAAAAATTCTTAAAGACTCAGTATAGTCTAAACAATAACATTTATTTTTTTTAAATTAATTTTAACCTTGGATTGTGGCTAACGCCCCGAACTCCTTAAACGCCTTTCTCGAGACTATGTTTTTCAAAACGGTCTACGCAATTTCTCGACATCTAATGAACGGATTGACTAGAAATTTGGCAGACTGAACCAGTGGAATAGTTGTTTTTTCATCGGTTATTAACAATAATGACATTTGCCTCGAAAAATCGAAGAAAAATCCTAATCTTTTCCTTGATGATTGAAACACGATAACCAAAAAAGCTTGGTCTAATGAAGTATTATCTATTTGAAGAAAAAAAAACCTCTTTTATTGTATCTTTTATAAACAATTTTTATAAATCCTTTAATTTTTAATATTTATAAATAAAATTTGGCTCACAACTTTTTATGGTACATACAAATGAATGTCCAAATGATTTTTCAATCGTCTTACTTATTTCTTGGAAATGCATTTTTTTAAATAATCCTGTTTTTCGGGTCGTCACAGTAGCCTAACCCCTTAACCTCGAAGTTTTCAAAGTTCCACTGCCTCTTTTTGCGTTGCTAGAAGGGAAATAAGTGCTCTCACCTGTGGGTTTATCGGCTCGTTCATTGGACTCTCCTCGTTGTCGTCGTGGCCACTAAGGACGGAATAACTGCATTTGTTAGGATGACTCAATCGGGATAGATTGATCTGGGACAATTTTGAGATTTCTCTGAGGAAGCTCGGCCTCGCTGGCGCTTCCTGAGGTGATATTCGGTTTGTTGTAAAACGTGGCTTTTGATTCCGCTGTCTCGGTCGCGAATTTTCGGTGCTCGGACCGCGTATCAACAGTTCCGAGACCGCGAGTGCCACGCTCTCGGCTCTCGGCTGAGGTTTTGGCCCCGGTACCGCTAATCTTTCCCAAGTCTCGGTGCCTGTGAATAAACATTTTTTTCATGCAATATTTTTATTTTCATGCAATATTTCTATTTCTCACGCCCGCCTATTCATTGAGTTATTATTTATTTGACAAGTCCGTGAATACTTTATCGGCATCACTCTCATTTGGAATCAATGATCACAACATTTCGAATGCGTCTGAAATTTGTCAGACTTTGGCCGCGAGATACTGAAATTCGGTTGACGTGAAAGTTTAGGGGGACACGGTATAAACAATGAATAACATCGATTCGTTCCGTTTATTGTAATGATGGAGTTTTCCAATATTGCTAAGGCAGTAATGATGTCTAAAAATTTGAAAAAAGTCCAAAAATATTTTATTTCATTATTCTTAATTGGAAAATTCTAAAAATTTGAAAAAAGTTTAAAAACATTTTATTTTTTTATTATAAATTTGAAAAGTTCTAAAAATTTGAAAAAAGTTTTAAAAAACATTTTATTTCATTACTCTAAATTGGAACATCCTAAAAATTTGAAAAACATTTTATTTCATTATTCTAAAAATTTGGAAAAAGTCGAAAAACATTATATTTCATCATTCTAAATGAGAACATCCTAAAAATTTGAAAAAAAAAATTAAAAACATTTTATTTCATTATTCTAAATTGGAGAGTTCCATAAATTTGGAACAAGTTTTTAAACATTTTGTTTTACTGTTCGAAATTGGAAAATTCTAAAAATTGGAAAAAGTTTAAAAAACCTTTTATTTCATTATTCTAAATTGGAACATCCTAAAAATTTGAAAAACATTTTATTTTATTATTCTAAAAATTTGGAAATAGTCGAAAAACATTATATTTCATCATTCTGAATTGGAACATCCTAAAAATTTGAAAATAATTAAAAAACATTTTATTTCATTATTCTAAATTGGAGAATTCTAAAAATTTGGAAGAAGTTTTAAAACATTTTATTTTATTATTCTAAATTGGAAAATTCTAAAAACTTGAAAAAAGTAAAAAAAAAACATTTTATTTTATTATTCTAAATTCGAAAATTCTAAAAATTGGGAGACCTCTGCGAACACGTCTGTGAAAACCGTTTGATGATCCACATAAAATTAGCCGGGTCATAGAAATCATAAAGAGAAGGCTCGGCGGGCGCGGTCGAGCCGCAGCAACTTTACGGGAGGAGATGTTTTTAGGCGAGAAATTTTTTTTTCTGATATTCATGATTTTTTTAGAGAAAAAATTTCTTCACTATTTTTTAGACTTCGTGTATGTTTTATTACTACTTATGGCTGTTACATGGTATTTTTTTAATTAATCTTTAGAAATGACAGAGGTATCGCACGGTTTTCTAAACTGCATTTTCAAAACTCGCCTGACGTATAAAAAAACTAATCGACCGATTCGGATGAAATTTGGTATAAATCTCCTAACCTTATTGTCTAAAACATCACCGTAAATGTTTTGGAAAATGAAACAAAAAGGTATTTTTTTATTGCAATACGTGACAATTTTTTTCGAAAATCACCTCCAAAACCACGCTCTAGACAACAATATCGCCATAACTCGAAAAACGTCCGATCATAATCGGTGTTTGAGCGCTCTTACCGAAATGAAAGCGCCACAATTCGTTGGTGGCGAGGCCCCCGCTCTCGCCTCCGAAAATGAGCATGCAGCTGGGCAATCGGCAAGCCGCGTGGCCGTGAAGCGGTCCCGGTCCCGGCTTGCTCTTCAGCAAATACCACGAGGCCGTATTAACGTCCCATCTCCAGCAGTCGCTTCGCTCTTGGAGATCCGTCATACCGCCGTAAACGTACATCGCGTCGCAGTGCAATACGGCCGAGTGTTTGTGCCGCGCCGCTGGACCGCATTCGCTCGACGACAAAAGATGCCACGATTCCGTTTCTGTTGTTTATCAAGCAAAAACATGAGCAAAGTTTCTCGTGGTTTTCCAAAAACATATTTTTTTTTCACTATGCTCCTCGATGAAGGAAGTTACCCTGGTTGTCTTTATGGACTAATTATCCGTTATGCCGGAAAACATGAAAACAAAACGATGATCCCTTTAAAATAATTCGTGCAGTAGGATAAAATCAGGTAAGCTTGTTTAAAAAAATCCGTATAGTAGACAGGAGAAATAATAATTCTTGAACGGGGAAACATAATTCAATAACAATACAGACCAGAATAAAGAAATGTGAATGATGATCAGAATGCCAATAAAAACGAAAACGATTTAAAGAACAACAATAACTATGGTAAAAGCAACATTGACAGGAATAATAATTATTATTATTATAATAATATATTGATAATTATTATAATAATAAATATTATCATTCACAATATAATTCAATTACAATACAGACCACAATAAAGAATTACCACTAAATATTAATGATGATCACATTTCTAATAAAAATGAAAGCAATTAAGAAATCACCAATAACTATAATAATAGCAATACTGACAGGAATAATAAGAGCAACGGTCATAGGTAACAACAACAATAACAATAACCCAAAAAAATAAACCAAAATAACGGCAATGACAAAAATGACAATAAAATTAATAATTCTTGTAATAATAATTGCAATAACAATAATAATTATTTTTACTAAAAAAAAAACATTTTTGGTATCCCTTCATATAATTATTTCTCTTATTATTATCAGTGTTTTATAAAATTATTTTGAAAACTCTTAATACTATTATTATTCGTAATAACTAATAACAATATCCTTGAGAATAATAAAACTATAAAATAATAGGTAGCCAGGCATATAAGATAATTATAAAAATGAAGATTATAATTGAGGGACCATATAAGTGACAAACTTTATGAAAATCGTTTTTTTTTGCATTGTCCAAAAATATGGACTTTGATAAACATGCTGTTAAATTTTAGTCGCGAAATTCGAGTCATTCCAGTCGCTGCAGTCTTTCCTAGAAAGAGGCATTCGACCAGCTGCGTGAAACCTGGCACCGGCGGTGCGCGCTTTTATCGAAACGTCGTTTTACAAAATAATGGAAGATTTTTAACGAAGAGTTTTCAAGCTAGCTCTCTCAAATTTTAGCACATCATTCTTTAGGCCATTCCTTCACGTCGTACAGCAGCGTTTTTGTCTTCAATTTGAAAATGTCACATTTGTTTTTAACGAAAAGGTGTCGAAAAAGGCCTAATTTGGCACTTAATTTTGATATGGCTACCATTTTCTTAATTAATTGTTTCTTTTTCTTTCAGACAATTTTCGGAGGGGAAGGATTTCCCACCGTCAGGCGCTTTTTTACGCATCATTTTGCAACGTCCAATCAAAATTACATAAAAAATAAAACTGAAACATTAAAAAATATTTTTATGCACAAAATAAGTCATTCAAATCAACGAAAAAAAATCGGCCTTATTATCGAATATTATTGTAAAAAAAAGAGATCATGAAAATCACCCATTTTCAAGCCAGTCACACTGGAATGGTTCCATAAGTTAAAATCATTATTTAAAACATTTTAAAAAATAGCTGCTCAAGTCAGGAAAAGTACAATGTCTCAGCTACGGAAATTGGAGATTATTGATCGAGAGGCTCATTCTTCATTCATTGTCTTATTGTTCGATTATAGAATTAAATTACCAAAGTGAAAGGCCCATAGCTCGGGTGAACTCCCACGGAGGTCTTGATAGCCACCGTAGACGAGCATCTGACCTCGATGAACGAGGGACGTGTGTCCTCTTCGGCCTCTAGGAACTGCGCAACCTCGCTGTGCTCTGATCTTCCTCCAGAAATTAGTCTGCAAGTGATAAAATAACAAGGCACCCTCGATAAGGCTTTGTAACGATGATTGAGGGCGACATGGGGACCGCAAAAATGTATTCAGTCGGTGAGTACAATTGCATTATTGGTTTTTATTAACGGCGGGGTAAAGTTAATTCGGCGAAAAAAAGGCATGTTTTTAAGATTTTTTTTTTGGCGTAACGAATAGTGTTCGTTTATTGAAAAATTTACATATAATAAAGTAACATTTGAACAACATTCTCCTAAATTTGCATTGCAAAATATTCAACATTGAGCGAGTGAAAATTAAACCCCGGAGGCGCCTCGAAAAAAAGTTGGTTTGCGGTGTGCACCATAACTCGCAACAGAATCATTTGAAACAAAAAAAATCAAAATGCATTTGTTAAAGGAGATGTTTCTCGAGGTAATGACGGGAGGATTTTTTTTTTTCGATTTTTCGATTTTTCGTAGCACTTGGGAGCCAAAAACCCGATTTTCGCTAAAAAAATCGGCTAATTTGTTGTTGAAAAATTAGTAATTATTAAAAAAAAAAACAAAAAAGCTCTCGACAATACCTGGTGAATTATGTGAAGAAATACTGTGCAAAATTTCAAAGCGATTGGTCCAGTAGATTTTGAGTTATCGTGCACACGGACTTCAAATATGACAAGTCTCAGAAAAACGATTTGAAAAACGCAGAAGGGAAGAGAACGGCATGGAGCAATAGACGCTCAAATACTCATAACTTCGTCAATTTTACTCCGATCGACTTGAAATTTTAACACAATATTCTTGATATATTATATTATGCATTCATTTAAAAAAAAATTTTAAATGAAAAAAAAATGAAAATACTTTATCCCGCCCTTAAGTTCGATAATATGGAAGGTAAGCTGAATGAGGCAGAGGTTCGGTAATCCGTCCTGGCGAGGTCGAATACAGGAGTAGAAGTAGAAAAGATGGCTGGTCTTTTGGGGTGTCCTCATCGAATTCGAAGCGTTGGATGGACCTCGAAAAACGTGTGTGAGAGAGAGGGGGGGGGGGAGACGCGACTGATCAGAGAGACGCGAGTGATCAATCATATAAAGAAATTCAGGTGGATGCTCGATAGGAAGAAGGCATTTTCGACCCTCGCGCGCTGCTCCAATTGTGTTTATCTCGTCTGCGGGTAACCGAGGGTGGCTTTCGGTAATTCACGCTCCCGACGAACTCGAAATACACATTGTATACGTGCGTACAATGACGGAGAAGAAAGAGAGGAAACGAAAGAGCGAGACAGAGAGACAGAGGGAGAGAGAGAGAGAGATATTTTCCATGGTCCAGCGATTCAAAACAAATGGACCAAAGGTAGTCATGGTAACGTGGTTGAAAGCCCCCACATGCTCCTTGTGGACCACCGCGAGCTTTTCCATCCTTTAAAAACGAAAAACAAGCGAAAAAGCCCCAAAAGCCCCTATTCCTGCTGCGCGGAGATTTCGCTCTCTCCTCGCCACTTCCGTTCGTCTGTTTGCACTATATCGTGCATACACGCGGCAGCAGACAAAAGTCGTGAAAATGACAACTCGAAATGGCACCTGTTCCCCATACCCACCAAAATTACGTCGTTAGGCACTTTCCAAATCTCTTTGATTTTATTGTGATTTTTCAAAATATTGAGAAGCGCGTAATACGCGACCAGAAAATCTCGTCGTATTTGACATATTTATTCCAGGATTGACACGCGCGATGAATTCTTTTTAATTACATTTTCAAAGCTTTGATATCCTGGAAATACGTAATACGAGCTTACGTTAAAAAAATGTCGTTTGAGATTTTTTTTGTCAACGGCTTGAACAAATTGTGAGCCTCGAAATGCAATTGGGTTGAAAACAGTTAGGCGCGTTTCGTTTTTTTTTTTTTTTTTAACATTCAGTTCGAAACAGATGAACCGTAATATCGAGAAATGAATTGCACGCAAGAATCTCGAGGTTTTATTGCGAGCGGAAGTTCGTGTGCAGCTGACATTTCTCATGACAGTGTACTTAGGAAAATTTCCAAGTCAGATCATTTGCTAACGAATACAGGAGCCGCGCGCCAACTGACCTCGTAGTAATATAAAATCGGCGCATTGCGGCGCAGCACTGTCATAGAACAATAAAACTATCGTGGGCGCGTTTTTTTTCGAACATTTGCATATGTTTTGTGAAAATGACTTTCGTTGCCGTATTACTACAGCTCCAGAAAGTTGACGCACAAGTTTGAATACAATTACAACGGGCACTTTGTTTTCTAAAAGGAACATGTTATTTTTGCGTCTTACAAAATTTATTGACAAATTTGGTCAATAAAACGGCGCTGATAAACGGAACTTACTATTGATCTTTAAAAACATTCCAATTCACGATTCATTCGTATTATCATATCAATGGCCCAACGTTTTGGAAATTTCTACACAATACTGCAACAATTATTTGAATAACGTTCCATTGCAAATATTAATGATTAAAGGGAACGAATTATATATACGTATACGATTTACATTTACAAGCTTTTTCTATTGATATTTATAACGTTTTGTTTGTTTTTTTTATGTTCTGAAATTTTATATCTTTAATCTTTTATTTACGTATTATTTTTGGGTTTATAACGTTTTCAAAATCCTACATAATGCTGGAATGAGTATTAATGCTGTTGTTATTCTTTGAAAGAATAATAAATTTTTATTGTGAACTTTATTCAATAAAAGCAACAAATCATATGCACATATTTATATACTGTAATAATAATAATAACAGAGTATGTAGAAATACGACCTTATCGTTTTAAAACTACCTTTGCTGACTGAAATTTCTACAACTAATTATACGAATAATATAACGTCTTTATGATTACGTTTAAAAACAGTATTGCGTTATCGTATTCCTATACAAATTCGAGCAATGACAACATAACAGCCGCTAAATAATTCTCTAACGTTTCATTTGTATTAATTTTATTAATTACGCGTTGGAAGAATTTGCTGAGTTATCACGCACACTATGAGAAAATGTGTGTTCTTGACAGATGCCCGACTAACGTACACGAACATGAAGAATTTATTGCGAATTAAATTATTTTCATTTCACGTAGCCGAAGCACCAGTGAATCATATAGGATGGATATCTTTCGAGATTTTTTTGAGATTTACCCTTTTAAAACATTTTCAAAACTTGTCTTTAATCCTTTACTCTTTAAAATGATTGTCTGAAACTTCAAGGCGATCATACTATGTGACGGGCCCAAAAGATCGAAAAATGCTTTTTTGCACAAATTGCAAAAAATCTGTGCGTGTTATATGGACCCGACATAGCAGAGTAATGATGAATCAACATTTTCTTCGTGCAAATCCTAATTGTACTTTTAAACGCGTGATTCTCAAAACTGTATTTTTCAAATTGGCTTCCCTGATGTCTCTAAAACTATTGAACGAATTTCGCTCTAATTTTTATGGTATAATCAGCACATTTATAGTTCTCACTCGAACTAGAATATTTCTTATATCTGCCACATTTAAAAAAAAACTGAATATGTCGAAAAAATGACAAATCTTGGAACTTAACTTTTGAACCCGTGCCAAAAATTCAATTTTCGATATCTTTACTGTACTCCAGTTTCGGCTATAGCCTCAGGTCTACAAATTCAAATATCCTCTGATGTTTTAATTTCAGATGAGCAAAGCCTCCGGAATCATGACAGCTGTCAACCAACTTTTTTTAGACATGATTGTCTTCCGAAAGGTGCCAAGTCAATTCAAATCGTTATTTTTGTTCGATAAAATTCTGAGGGACTCCAAAAATGTTAATAAATGTCTTATCAAAATTCAAACATAGTGTGTTTTAATGTTTCATTAAAAAAAATCCCCAAAAAAAGCAAAAAAGAATTGCTGTCACATGGGACAACCCCGTTAAAAGCAGGGTTGCGAAATTTGTAATGAAAAAGTAATGCATTATTCATTACTTTTTTAATGAGTTACATTACATTACACTCAGTAATGTAAAAAAATTCTATTACTCATCACATTATATTTTGTAATGTCAACAATTTCCGTTACTCATTACATTGGACTCTGTAATGTAGAAAATGTCCAATACTCATAACATTATATTTTGTATTGTAAAAAATTCCCATTACTCACTACATTTAAATTTGTAATGTAAACACATTCTATTACTCATTACATTATATTTTGTAATGTGAAACATTTTCATTACAAAATGCAATGTAATGTGTAATGACAAAAAAATTCATTATACATTACATTTTAATGGGCAATGGACATTTTTTACATTACAAAGTGTAATGTAATGAATAATGGAATTTTTTTCACATTACAAAATTTAATGTAATGAGTAATGAAATTTTTTTACATTACAAAATATAAGGTAGTGAGTAATGGAATTTTTTTACATTGCTTTGCATTAGTAATGTGATAAAATTCCATTACTCATTACCTTATATTTTGTAATGTAAAAAAATTGCCTTGCTCAGTACATTACATTTTGTAATTTACATTACAAAATGTAATGTACTGAGCAAGGTAATGTACTGAAAAAGAGAATCCATGACTCATTACATTACATTTTGTAATGTAAAATATTTCCGTTACTCATTACATCGGACTTTGTAATGTAAAACAATTACCATTACCCATTAACAATTACCATTGCCCATTACACTGGACTTTGTAATGTAAAAAAATGCCATTGCCCATTACATTGTAATGGGTAAATGGCATTTTAATGGACATTTTTTACATTACAAATTCCAATGTAATGAGTAACGGCAATTGTTTGCATTACAAAATGTAATTCAATGAGTAATGGAAATTTGTTACATTGACGAATGTAATATAATGGGTAGTGAATTTTTTTTTTCATTACAAAATGTAAAGTAATGATTAATGAAAACGCTAATGCATTATAAAAAGTAATGGATTATTTGCAACCCTGGTTAAAAGAATTGAAGAGGAACAATTCCTCATCAATTCCTCATCAAGTCCAGAACAATTCCTCAACAATTCCTCATCAAGTTCCTCATTGGACGTCTCGTTACTTTCAGAAACGTAGTATGAGCAAGGGGAAAACGTTGAGCCCCAGAACATGTGGATCTTGAGACAATAATCGACCAGATGATACGAGATAATGGACGCGTACAGACTGAAAGAAGATCCGCTATCTTCAGCAATGTCACTTCAACTTTATCCAATATTCAAGGAGGGAGCCTCCCTCGGCGTTTCTTCTTGTTCCCGTGAACGATATACAAAAGGTGTGGGTCGCTTTTCGTGCTCGCTCGCTGCCCTCCTGTATTCGTCTGGAGTTAAATCCTCAATGGCATGCTCCGACGTGAAAACGAACGAGGGCAGCAGGCGGGGCGAGAATCGTTTTTGGCAACATCTGGTGTCAACAGCTTCTCCGCACCATCTTGCACGAGATGGGTGTACCTTTTGCTAGGCCTAAGAGCTTCTCAATGTCGAGGCCCGCGGGAAGCAATTCTGTACTTTCCTGCATCAGGCGAGGCCCTTGAAGCCTTGAAGCAGCGACGAGGGTTTTATGGCACCCTCGACGACATCGGGGTGTATCATGTCCAATCATTGACGAGCTTTAAAAATTCAAGAACAGGCACTCACCACGGACATACGCATTTTTACAACACACGAATAACACGATCAATATTTTTTTGGTTGTTCGACCAAATCATCGATATAGCTTTAGACCAATCACTCTCGCGTCGAAAAGAGGAAAAAAAAGGCGATATGAAAAAAATATCATTATCAATATTAAGGGCAGGTACAAGGTCAACATAACCTCACAAATTTTCCAACCCAGTTTTCTTACGGATGGTGACGTTTTTTAGGAAAAACAAAAGCATTAGGTTCTGGAGAATTTCCCGACGCAGACATTGACGACTTCCTCTTGCCCTAAATATTAGTCATCTCTGAAAAATCTATGTTCGAAGATTTTAGCTGCCTCTCGCACTGTTATCTCACGTAGTACATCTACTTCGCCTTAAAGAGGATATTACGTTATCTGTGCCCCGTAATGCTGACCACGCGGTCTCCATTTTGACCCAGAATAAGACTTTTTTCAAAAGTGGTGAAAATCAAAATTCGACCCTTAAGGGGGTGAAACAAGGGTTTTCAGGTTTGTATGAGATAACATATTTTTTATCAGATTTGGTTGTAACTTGACGTAAATACTCTACAATACAAATAATTGAACACGTATTTCAGCATTTCCTGAAATTCGACCCTTAAGAGAGTTAAACGGGGGTGTTAAAATTCTTTATGAGACAATATATTTTTTTTGTCACATTTACTTGAAACTTGGCACGAATACACTAAAATACAAATAATTTAACATGTATTTCAGCAATTTCCGGAATTTTGGGTTTAAGGGGGTTGAACTGGAGGGTAACGGCTGCATGAGAAAACACATTTTGTGTGGATTTGTTTGGGTATAAAAATCTACAGTTAAAAAATATTTTATAAAGGTCACATATGTCATAACACAAAAGTGGCACGATTTTTTTGTCCACATGTGTGGCATACACAGTTAAGGAGTTAAAAGTACTACTTGACTGTCCACACGCACCGAACAGCGAGAAAAACATGGTATAGTGTTATGTATGAAATTCCTTTGGTAAGTTTCAAGTAAATCTGGTCAAAAAATCATTTTTTTTCATGCAAACCTTAACACTCCCGTTTAACCCCCTTAAAGGTTACATTTTGGAAATTGCTGAAACACACGTTTCATTATTTGTATTGGAGTGTATTTATACCAAGTTTCAAGCATATGTGACCAAGAAATATGTTGTCTCATGTAAAGTATAAAATCCCCGTTTTACCCCCTTAAGGGTCGAATTTCGATTCTTACCACTTTTGAAAAAAAAAACTTATTTTGGATCAAATATGAAGACTGCGTGGTCAGAATTAGGGGCCACAGGTATAGTGATACTGCCATATTAAAGATAAATGAAGATATTAGGATTAAATCATTAAAGATGATTAATAATAAATAATTTAAGACAAATTGATATATATACATAATATTAATATCAACAGAATAATATTACACTCAGGTGAAATTTTGGAGAATATCGTTTTTTGGATTTCGACTTATTCTCAATATTACAACATTTTAAAAATATTCTCGGAACATTTCACGACTATCCGTTCTAGATTGAGGGTGTTATAGGCGTTTATAGGTAGGTTACGCGAACGGGCGAACTTTAAATCCGTTTTATTTTCAAAATGATTTCTTCAAAATCGGTGACCGCGATATTTTGAAAATCATTGCACCGATCGACTGTAAATTTTACAAGCTTGTTCCATATATCAAAAAGCAGTGCTTGAAGGAAAGAATTTTCTTTTTCATTTATATTTTTTTTTCATCAACGAAAATAGAGGGTTTTTTCACCGAAAATCGATACAATCACTTTGGACTGCGGCCATTTTTCCAACAATCAATATTTTAATAAATCTTCCGGCCACGCACTAGATAATTTCATGCAAAAACTTTGATGCGTTTTATTTTTTTATTTTTGATGATTTGTTGCGCAGCGGCAGTGGTTACCGAGAAGGACGTTTACCACATTTATAAATATTTTTCAATACAACATTTGTAGAAGATACTTAAAACCATACTCATAGATAAAATAACCTGTGAACCCGCACATATGTTCGCAGGAAAAATTTACGAAAATTCCTGTTTTTTCCGGCTACGAGCTAGGTGTAACCCGTTAAAGATAAAAAAAAATAGAATTCAATTAGGGAATGATAATTTGCTAGTATTAAATCATGAAAGATTTTATAATATTGGAAAATTAAATATATAATTCAATTGATTGGAATTAAACAAGCTGTAGCTACAGCCCGTCCTAAAACACACGTATCCTATTTTCAAGCCTGCTTTCAAGCCCGTCCTTTTCAGTTTTATTCCGCATTCTATTGAACGACAATCACGGCGGGGTAATTTTATGAAGCCATTGAAGCATAAATCGTGATGATCCATGGACCAATGCGATTGCAATCGTACTGATTGTTCGATATAGTTGCTATCTGGTTATCCAGGAATTTATACGGAAATGCGCACGCCGAATTCTAGTTTTTATCATATATATATATATATATATATATATATATATATATATATATATATATATATGTATATACATATATACAGGGTGATCCAGAATAGATGTATCAGCGGGAAATGCCGGGTTCGGCAGGTTATTCCGAAGATTTCTACCGAGCCGTTTTCTTTTTTTCGCCTCCGTCATCAAATGGGAAGCATTAGAAAATAGGCATTCGATCTTCGAAATTAACGCTCGAATCCGCCATGTTGGACGACCGAAAAGGGCAGAAGAGTAGACGGAGGGCCACGAAGTCGTAGCCGACGTCAAGAAGGTTCTGCGAAACAGCAGCGTTTGACAAATGCCAGCGCGCATGATATGACGTTTAGCGAATCATTCGCTGCGTTGGCTGTCAACCTATTCGGCCCGAGAATCGTGACACACGATTTGACGTTTCACCTGTCGTCTGCTATCGCTCGGCGTATTGCGTGCCAAAGCGTGAAGCGCGCCGCAATTAATGACATTTACGAATTTTGCCGCGATTATCCATCGAGAGCGCCTGTTCTTTTTGTTTCCTTAAGAAATAAAAATTAACAAAACCAAAGAATTGTCAATGATTATCGACTTTCGATATACCGAGCGATTTTTCTTGTGTATTGAAAAAAAATCAATACGTAAGTTTTTATTAACAAATTCTCAATAACTTGACGCTACATTTTCGAGAATTCGATGTTTTCGGGATTCCATTTCTCATTCGACCACTCCGTTCAGTATCGTAGTCGGATTGATCTCCAAAAATACATTTTTCTGTACGAATATCATCTCAAAGTGTGTTCGAGCTGGGTTAGGAAACACAAGGAGAAGATTTCCATTTCCTCATTAGGGGAGACGAAATCTGTCGGTTCCGGCAGACGAAAATCGATACGACGTTTTTTTAGGATTGACAATAGATGAGAAGATCTTCTGCAGCGCCTGAGATACAATTTTTCACGTACCGATACGGGTTGATTCTGGAAATCCCAAAGCGTTGCGACTCTGTTTGCGGTTTCTCTTAAGGGGTAACACCACTCGAGCGGCAGAAAATTAGGCCTAACTGTGACAATTTATTTTGGCAGTATGAAAAAACGAATAGGATTTCTTATGAGAGGGTTTATGTAAGACATATTAAAGTATGTAAAAATTATTGTAATTTTCATACAAAATAGCGACGACAGAGCCTATCTTGAAAAACTTGTTTTTCAAACTGGGAGTACGGAATACGCGAACCCTTTGCATGAATCGATTTGAATTTTGATCGCAGCTTCATAATTACATTCTCTATGGGCGTACGTTAACGTCGTTTGACAAACGAATTGATTTCATTTCCTATTGCGATCGGGAACGAGATGAATTTATCTCGTTTCAATATCATCGGAAAGGAGATGAAATCAATAGCGAACTCGTCGTGACGGCTTCGAGTATGTCTTACGGACACTAGAAGAATCATTGACAGAATTGATTTCATCTCCGTTCGCGATCGGGAACGAGATGAAATCATCTCTTTGCGATATTATCGGAATGGAGATGAAATCAACCGCGAACTTGGTGTGACGTTGTCGAGTATGTCCTATGGATAATGCACGAATCGTTGTCCGAATTGATTTCATCTCCTATCGCGATTGGGAACGGGATGAATTTATCTCGTTTCAATATAATCGGAAAGGAGATGAAATCAATGGCGAACTCGTCGTGACGACTTCGAGTATGTCCTACGGACACTAGAAGAATCATTGACAGAATTGATTTCATCTCCGTTCGCGATCGGGAACGAGATGAAATCATCTCTTTGCGATATTATCGGAATGGAAATGAAATCAACCGCGAACTCGTTGCGACCTTGTCGAGTATGTCATATGGATAATGCATGAATCGTTGTCCGAATTGATTCCATCTCCTATCGCGATCGGGAACGAGATGAATTTATCTTGTTTCCATATCATCGGAAAGGAGATGAAATCAATAGCGAACTCGTCGTGACGGCTTCGAGTATGTCCTACGGACACTAGAAGAATCATTGACAGAATTGATTTCATCTCCGTTCGCGATCGCGAACGAGATGAAATCATCTCTTTGTGATATTATCGGAATGGAGATGAAATCAACCGCGATCTCGTTGTGACGTTGTCGAGTATGTCCTATGGATAATGCACGAATCGTTGTCCGAATTGATTTCATCTCCTATCGCGATCGGGAACGAGATGAATTTATCTCATTTCAATATAATCGGAAAGGAGATGAAATCAATGGCGAACTCGTCGTGACGGCTTCGAGTATGTCCTACGGACACTAGAAGAATCATTGACAGAATTGATTTCATCTCCGTTCGCGATCGGGAACGAGATGAAATCATCTCTTTGCGATATTATCGGAATGGAGATGAAATCAACCGCGAACTCGTTGCGACCTTGTCGAGTATGTTGTATGGATAATGCATGAATCGTTGTCCGAATTGATTCCATCTCCTATCGCGATCGGGAACGAGAAGAATTTATCTCGTTTGAATATCATCGGAAAGGAGATGAAATCAATGGTGAGCTCGTGACTTTGTCGAGTGTATCCTATGGATACTGCACGATCCACTGACAGAATTGATTTCATCTCCGTTCGCGATCGGGAACGAAATGAATTCATTTCGTCGCGATATTATCGAAAAGGAGATGAAGTCAATGGCGAACTCGTCGTGACGATGTCGAGTGTATCCTTTGGATACTCCACGAATCACTGACAGAATTGATTTTATCTCCGTTCGCGATCGGGAACTAGATGGATTCATCTCGTTCTGATATAATCGGAAACGAGATGAAATCAAAGGCAAACTCTTCGTGAGGGCTTCGAGTATATCTTACGGACACTAGAAAAATCATTGACAGAATTGATTTCATCTCCGTTCGCGATTGATAACGAGATGAAATCATCTCTTTCTGATATCATCAGAATGGAGATGAAATCAACCGCGAACTCGCTGCGACCTTGTCGAGTATGTCGTATGGATAATGCACGAATCGTTGTCCGAATTGATTCCATCTCCTATCGCGATCGGGAACGAGATGAATTTATCTTGTTTCCATATCATCGGAAAGGAGATGAAATCAATAGCGAACTCGTCGTGACGGCTTCGAGTATGTCCGACGGACACTAAAAGAATCATTGACAGAATTGATTTCATCCCCATTGGCAATCGGGAACGAGATGAAATCATCTCTTTGCGATATTATCGAAATGGAGATGAAATCAATTGCGAACTCGTTGTGACGTTGTCGAGAATGTCCTATGGATAATGCACGAATCGTTGTCCGAATTGATTTCATCTCCTGTCGCGATCGGGAACGAGATGAATTTATCTCGTTTCAATATCATCGGAAAGGAGATGAAATCAAAGGCAAACTCGTCGTGACAGCTTCGAGTATGTCCTACGGACACTAAAAGAATCATTGACAGAATTGATTTCATCTCCGTTTGTGATCGGGAACGACATGAAATCATCTCTTTGCCATATTATCGGAATGGAGATGAAATCAACCGCGAACTCGGTGTGACGTTGTCGAGTATGTCCTATGGATTATGCACGAATCGTTGTCCGAATTGATTTCATCTCCTATCGCGATCGGGAACGGGGTGAATTTATCTCGTTTCAATATAATCGGAAAGGAGATGAAATCAATGGCGAACTCGTCGTGACGGCTTCGAGTATGTCCTACGGACACTAGAAGAATCATTGACAGAATTGATTTCATCTCCGTTCGCGATCGGGAACGAGATGAAATCATCTCTTTGCGATATTATCGGAATGGAGATGAAATCAACCGCGAACTCGTTGCGACCTTGTCGAGTATGTCTTATGGATAATGCATGAATCGTTGTCCGAATTGATTTCATCTCGGACGGCAACAACCGGCAACAACGAGTTCGCGGTTGATTTCATCTCCATTCCGATAATATCGCAAAGGGATGATTTCATTTCGTTCCCGATCGCCAATGGAGATGAAATCGATTCTGTCAATGATTTTTTTAGTGTCCGTCGGACATACTCGAAGCCGTCACGACGAATTCGCTATTGATTTCATCTCCTATCGCGATCGGGAACGAGATGAATTTATCTTGTTTCAATATCATCGGAAAGGAGATGAAATCAATAGCGAATTCGTCGTGACGGCTTCGAGTATGTCCGACGGACACTAAAAAAATCATTGACAGAATTGATTTCATCTCCATTGGCGATCGGGAACGAAATGAAATCATCCCTTTGCGATATTATCGGAATGGAGATGAAATCAACCGCGCACTCGTTGTTGCCGGTTGTTGCCGTCCGAGATGAAATCAATTCGGACAACGATTCATGCATTATCCATAAGACATACTCGACAAGGTCGCAACAAGTTCGCGGTTGATTTCATCTCCATTCCGATAATATCGCAAAGAGATGATTTCATCTCGTTCCCGATCGCGAACGGAGATGAAATCAATTCTGTCAATGATTCTTCTAGTGTCCGTAGGACATACTCGAAGCCGTCACGACGAGTTCGCCATTGATTTCATCTCCTTTCCGATGATATTGAAACGAGATAAATTCACCCCGTTCCCGATCGCGATAGGAGATGAAATCAATTCGGACAACGATTCGTGCATAATCCATAGGACATACTCGACAACGTCACACCGAGTTCGCGGTTGATTTCATCTCCATTCCGATAATATCGAAAAGAGATGATTTCATGTCGTTCCCGATCACAAACGGAGATGAAATCAATTCTGTCAATGATTCTTCTAGTGTCCGTAGGACATACTCGAAGCTGTCACGACGAGTTTGCCTTTGATTTCATCTCCTTTCCGATGATATTGAAACGAGATAAATTCATCTCGTTCCCGATCGCGACAGGAGATGAAATCAATTCGGACAACGATTCGTGCATTATCCATAGGACATTCTCGACAACGTCACAACGAGTTCGCGATTGATTTCATCTCCATTTCGATAATATCGCAAAGAGATGATTTCATCTCGTTCCCGATTGCCAATGGGGATGAAATCAATTCTGTCAATGATTCTTTTAGTGTCCGTCGGACATACTCGAAGCCGTCACGACGAGTTCGCTATTGATTTCATCTCCTTTCCGATGATATGGAAACAAGATAAATTCATCTCGTTCCCGATCGCGATAGGAGATGGAATCAATTCGGACAACGATTCATGCATTATCCATACGACATACTCGACAAGGTCGCAACGAGTTCGCGGTTGATTTCATCTCCATTCCGATAATATCGCAAAGAGATGATTTCATCTCGTTCCCGATCGCGAACGGAGATGAAATCAATTCTGTCAATGATTCTTCTAGTGTCCGTAGGACATACTCGAAGCCGTCACGACGAGTTCGCCATTGATTTCATCTCCTTTCCGATTATATTGAAACGAGATAAATTCATCCCGTTCCCGATCGCGATAGGAGATGAAATCAATTCGGACAACGATTCGTGCATTATCCATAGGACATACTCGACAACGTCACACCAAGTTCGCGGTTGATTTCATCTCCATTCCGATAATATCGCAAAGAGATGATTTCATGTCGTTCCCGATCGCGAACGGAGATGAAATCAATTCTGTCAATGATTCTTCTAGTGTCCGTAGGACATACTCGAAGCTGTCACGACGAGTTGGCCTTTGATTTCATCTCGTTTCCGATTATATCGGAACGAGATGAATTCATCTCGTTCCCGATCGCGAACGGAGAAGAAATAAATTCTGTCAGTGATTCGTGCAGTCTCCATACGATACACTCGACAACGTCACGACGAGTTCGCCATTGATTTCATCTTCTTTCCGATCATATTGAAACGAGATAAATTAATCTCGTTCCCGATCGCGATAGTAGATAAAATCAATTCGGACAACGATTCGTGCATTATCCATAGGACATACTCGACAACTCCACAACGAGTTCGCGGTTGATTTCATCTCCATTCCGATAATATCGCAAAGAGATGATTTCATCTCGTTCTCAATCGCGAACAGAGATGAAATCAATTCTGTCAATGATTCTTCTAGTGTCCGTAGGACATACTCGAAGCCGTCACGACGAGTTCGCCATTGATTTCATCTCCTTTCCGATTATATTGAAATGAGATAAATTCATCTCGTTCCCGATCGCGATAGGAGATGAAATCAATTCGGACAACGATTCGTGCATTATCCATAGGACATACTCGACAACGTCACAACGAGATCGCGGTTGATTTCATCTCCATTCCGATAATATCACAAAGAGATGATTTCATCTCGTTCCCGATCGCGAACGGAGATGAAATCAATTCTGTCAATGATTCTTCTAGTGTCCGTAAGACATACTCGAAGCCGTCACGACGAGTTCGCTATTGATTTCATCTCCTTTCCGATGATATTGAAACGAGATAAATTCATCTCGTTCCCGATCGCGATAGGAGATGAAATCAATTCGTTTGTCAAACGACGTTAACGTACGCCCATAGAGAATGTAATTATGAAGCTGCGATCAAAATTCAAATCGATTCATGCAAAGGGTTCGCGTATTCCGTCCTCCCAGTTTGAAAAACAAGTTTTTCAAGATGGGCTCTGTCGTCGCTATTTTGTATGAAAATTACAATAACTTTTGCATACTTTAATATGTCTTACATAAACCCTCTCATAAGAAATCCTATTCGTTTTTTCATACTGCCAAAATAAATTGTCACAGTTAGGCCTAATTTTCTGCCGCTCGAGTGGTGTTACCCCTTAAGAGAAACCGCAAACAGAGTCGCAACGCTTTGGGATTTCCAGAATCAACCCGTATCGGTACGTGAAAAATTGTATCTCAGGCGGTGCAGAAGATCTTCTCATCTATTGTCAATCCTAAAAAAACGTCGTATCGATTTTCGTCTGCCGGAACCGACAGATTTCGTCTCCCCTAATGAGGAAATGGAAATCTTCTCCTTGTGTTTCCTAACCCAGCTCGAACACACTTTGAGATGATATTCGTACAGAAAAATGTATTTTTGGAGATCAATCCGACTACGATACTGAACGGAGTGGTCGAATGAGAAATGGAATCCCGAAAACATCGAATTCTCGAAAATGTAGCGTCAAGTTATTGAAATTTGTTAATAAAAACTTACGTATTGATTTTTTTTCAATACACAAGAAAAATCGCTCGGTATATCGAAAGTCGATAATCATTGACAATTCTTTGGTTTTGTTAATTTTTATTTCTTAAGGTATTCCTTTCACGAACCCAAATATTCTACACTTAACTGATTTTCGTCTATAATGAAGTAAAAATACATCCCAGTATACTGGTAAAATTTCAAGCCAAGTTACCGAACCTTTAACGAAAAATTACGGCCTTAAAAATCGTCTCACTTATACGGCGCTTTATGGACATGTCACGCTGGCCACATGTCTTTCTAATAATTTATACACTAAATAACTCTAGATGCCTAATACAAACTGCTCACAGGTGTAAAAAAGTCTAAAGATTCCGTAACAACAATAAAAACAGAGGGTCACCGAACGTTTAAAGAAAATATTAACGTTAAAACTTGGAAAAGTGTGGTTAGCAGAAGAATTTTTGTAGCCGTGACGTTTCAAATAAATGTAAAAATGTCTCAATCTACTAAATTTGCGCGAATTTTGTTATTCTAGTTTATCGTTGTGTATAATAATCCATTATAACTTGTTTTTTTTATTAAGCGCAATTGTAATTTACCGACGATTCAGAAGGCCCTGCTTATGCCCCCACAAAATACGGCCCTCCGCGAAAGGAATACCTTAAGGAAGCAAAAAGAACAGGCGCTCTCGATGGATAATCGCGGCAAAATTCGTAAATGTCATTAATTGCGGCGCGCTTCACGCTTTGGCACGCAATACGCCGAGCGATAGCAGACGACAGGTGAAACGTCAAATCGTGTGTCACGATTCTCCGGCCGAATAGGTTGACAGCCAACGCAGCGAATGATTCGCTAACCGTCATATCATGCGCGCTGGCATTTGTCAAACGCTGCTGTTTCGCAGAACCTTCTTGACGTCGGCTACGACTTCGTGGCCCTTCGTCTACTCTTCTGCCCTTTTCGGTCGTCCAACATGGCGGATTCGAGCGTTAATTTCGAAGATCGAATGCCTATTTTCTAATGCTTCCCATTTGATGACGGAGGCGAAAAAAAGAAAACGGCTCGGTAGAAATCTTCGGAATAACCTGCCGAACCCGGCATTTCCCGCTGATACATCTATTCTGGATCACCCTGTATATATGCATAATTTGTTATCATTTATATTTTTACATGGTTTGATTTTCAAAGACGAGAAATGTGTCGACACGGCGGGCATGGGAATGATTATCGACAAACCCTTAAGAGTGCCCTTATACAGGGACGCCAAGCTGGGTGGGCTAAATCGCCCTGCGGGCTCAATTTCCAAGGACCAGTGTCGCGCAATTCAATATAGAACGATTTCGTCGTTCTCTCTCTCTCTATTTCTCTCTCTCTCTCTCTCTCTCTCTCTCTCTCTCTCTCTCTCTCTCTCTCTCTCTCTCTCTCTCTCTCTCTCCCTCTCCCTCTCTCACTCTCTTTTACTATCTTTCTGTCTGGCAAAGATGGGAAAAGAGGACGATAGGCAAATGTAACTCGTGCGCGAAATTGAAATCGCTTGGCCCTGCATAGCAGTGATTTCTCGTCCTCCTCCCCCATACTTGTCAAACGAGATCATCCCTTAAAATTCATTGAACCCTCCTTTGGTTTCATTATATGTCGTTTTCGTATATATCTATTAGACGAATCCCAGCAACGTTACGTATGATCCATTTTTAGAAATTGAAATTCTCGATTGCATCATCAAACATGGTAGACTTGAGGGCTGAATATAATTTGAGATGTCGGGTGGATAAAAAAACGTGAATGAGATAAGGCAACTATTTTTTTTGTGAGAACTGCGCAAGTAGAATTGATTGAAGATCCAAGTACTTGACGATTGAACACTCCAGAGTAAAGGTTCAAATTCCCAATGTGGAATGTAGGGTAAGTTTAGTTGCCTCAACCAAAGAACGAATTATTCTGATTTTATTCTCCTATTGTACGTACATGTCGTAATCTAAGAGGAAACATTTTATGATGCAAATTTTAGAAACCGTTTTAGGAAATAAATTGTAGAAACATTTTGCAGAAAAAAAAGATTGGAAAAAAGATTAGACATAAATCTTTGGAAAACCATTTTTGAAGATACATCTAAGAGGAAACAAATATGTTAGAAAAAATATTTTTTTAAATTATTTATTGTTGAAAGCTATTTTGTAGCTAAGATTTTTTTTATAAATTAATTCTAGAAATAAATAGATTTTTTTAAATGATCAAACTTTTGAAAAAAAAAAAATACCAATCGCATCCGACAAGACAAAGGCTCCTGACAATACAACCTGTACAAGACGCATTTTAGAAATCAGTGCTTCGATCTACGAAACATAAGAGATGATGGTAAAGTTTGCATCGATAAAAGGCTATACAAATTAATTTCTTCGAATTGCTACCTTTTGTAGCACATTCATAAGCTACGAAAATCACTGAAACGTCTTCAAGCATCCATATTAGAAATCAGGAATGTGAATCTGTTAAAAAATGTACGAAAGGGTTAGGCTACTGTCAAAATTGAAGAAAAAAAAAACTATAGTCACTTGGGCCAATTAAATTGAAAAGGAAGGTCCATTTCTCGATATCTAATGAACGGATTGACTAGAAATTTGGTACACCCATTCAGTGTAATAGTAGTTTAGTCTTGACCGACGATTTTCTTCGTAAAATTTTTTTTATTAGTTAATAACAATAACGATTTCATTTCTCCTCGAAAAATCGGATAGAAAATTCAATTTTTTTTAAATGTTTGAAACGTGATATCAAGAAAAGCTTAACCAGTATCATCTATTTAAAAAAAAAACTTGTTTCTTTATTTCAGACTAACCGGGTGACCAAAATCGAGTACACCGTTGAGTCCCTCACGTTCAAAGGTCCTTCACGAGATTGTTTATAACTTCTTTGATTATTAATATTTTTTATGAAATTTAGTACACAACTTTGTTAATATACATACAAATAAATGTTCAAACGATTTTTCAATAATCTTACTTAAACCTTCAATTTTTTTTTATAATTCTGATTTTTGGTTTGCCACAGTAGCTTAGGCCCCTAATACCGAAGAAAAATAACTAGGGGGTATGCATAAGCTTGAAGTTATAAAAACAGATCGCTTTTCAATTTTTTTTTCGTCTCAGGTATTGAGATAATAAGATCGATCTGTTGCACACAGATAGTACATAATCTCGACATGTCACCGTTTTTTTAATTGCAAAATATATATAAACAATGTAATCATTGTTATTTAATCTCCGGGTTGTAGCCTCCGCACCGCTCGGTCGCGTACACGATTCCGATAAGTAGATTCATCCAAAGACAAAAATGGAAAAATATACTTTTAGTATAATGGTAAAGCCACAGGCTGACCGGATACATGTTCGAAATTTAAAAAATTGTATAAATTGCACTCTTTGTAAAGAAAAGGTCGATTATCGACAAAAAATAACGCCTTTAAACGTTTATTATTAAAAAACGGACGAACATATGAAAAAATCATTCAGTCGATTGAATATGTTATAAAATATGTCCAATAAAAATTTGAAGTAAAACGGACGATTAGATTTTGAGATATGACGTACGCCAAATTGCAAAGTATACTTTCGAGATAAACGCAAGAGAAGAAAACGTACTAAATCCACTTTTTCCGTATACCGTTTTCGTATAAATGTTTAGGTCTCCTCAATATCTTCGGTGGCTCCTTATGGTTTCGGGTACGGGCAATATGAACAGGACATTAATTTTGTTCTAGAATCGTTTTTTTTTCGTTATAAACAATTTAATTGTTACAATGACGATTATGACGAAAAAAGTGCATTTTGTAGAAAAAAAGTTTGAAATAAAAAATGTTTCTTTTTGAATTGACAATAAAAAATGACGTTCATTTTTTTTCCTAGCTGCATTAGTAATGGAGACACGAGCAAGGTACATGTTTTTGAAAAAGACGGAACGATGAGTGAGAGGCGATGCGATTAATTTTCGTCACTCATATCTCCATTACTAATAGAGCTGGTAAAAAAATTTAACACCTTTTGTTAAAAATTTCTATTTATGAAATGCATTCTTTCGTCCCAATTGTTGTTTAAAAAATTTAATCGTAAGAAAGTGCCTTGATACATGGACTACTTGCTTTAGATAAAATCACAATTATTTTTCGTACCTTCGATCTGCAATTCCTACACCGTATAACAATCAAACAGCCTCATTGGGCAGTCATAGCAATGCCCTTAGAAATATTACAATGCACTAGAGCCGTAACGCAACAGGACGTTCTGACCTGTTACATTAAAATCGTCATAACTCGGTCAATTTTTGGAATTTTTACAAAATCTTTGAACCCAATCTAAATCAAGACTATACGCAATAATAAAATAAAACAAAAATTGATTTTTTGAAATTCTATAACTATAAAATGACTATAAAAATTTAAACACGATAACGAAATTTTTCTAACCCTAATGTCTATTTTTCCAATACCGAGTATACTTTCTTGATGCTTGTTCGTGTCCACTATAGAGTTCGGTCACTTGAGGTCTTGTACAGTTTTTCGCGACGTTCTAACGAAAAATACGTGAACCTATGTTGAATTGTGCAGTACAAAATGAAAATTTAGCAATAAAATCAACGAAAACGAAAGGACGAGGGAGAACACGATGAATGCTTTGTCCTTTCGATAATGACCGTCAGGGCCCTCGTAACATCAAATATACATATATATTGGCAAAACGTGATGGCAAGAGTGGTGAAAGAGCCAACGCAGAGAGGAGAGAGACAGGGAGAACTCTCTGGTGTCAAGGTAACGCTTAATGATGTCGTGCAGACGTCTGTTACACGAAGGGAAACTGCGAAGGCTATAAGGACTACGCAAGGATACCCATGGGGTTGTCCCGTGCCTGAGAGACGAAACCCGCGCTCAGGGACTCGAGGAGAGGCGAGATCATCCCGAGAGGGAAGGAGAGAAAAACGAGAGTTTCCGTTTTGGCACCCTCGTCCGAAACCGCTAAATCAATAGCTACGTCATCGGTAACAAGTTTTACACGTATATATACCGTTGCCCTCCCACTTTCGCCCTTCGAGCTTCTCTTGCCACCCTCGCGTGGCAATCGACATCGAGGGTTGTCACACGCGCCGGAGTGTGTGACGAGAAGGACCACCGTATTGAGACAATAGTGCGGTCGTGCGAGGATATGCTTCTCTGCCTTCCCCTTTTTCGTATACTGCACAGCGTTGTGCAAAAAAAGAGAGGAACACACGATTCGAATCCTTAAGGGGTAACAACACGGTAGAATTAAAAAAAAATTCTTAAATTGACTTAAGGTTGTTATGGGGTTAACTCAACATGTTACCACCGGGCTGAATTTTTTTCTGGACCTTTATAACGTCTTTGCTGATCATCCTGTGCAGTTTGAATATGATCCTCAGTACCGTTTTTTAGAAAAAAAATCGGCAACTCGACGTATTTCGTGGGCTAATTACATTACGCTTATGGAAAACTCCCGCTCATTTTTCAGTACTTTATTAAGGGGTTGGGCCACTCTAGAGGCCGAAAAAATAGGCTTTTTAGGGGTTTTTGCTTCAGAAAGACTACAAAATAAATCGAGATTACAACAAAGGGTGTTTATCATACATAACAGTGACTGTATACAATAATTTTTTTAAAGCGATTCGTTTCAAAATGGTGGCTGTGCAGTGTTTATCTCAAAACTGCATTTTTTAAGTTGGCCGGAAACATACGAGGTGCGCAACTAAGTTCTCCGGTTTCACACATGGATGGCGCTAGTGACACACGTAGTCGGCATACAGGTCTGAAATTGGGTGTCTTTATAGCTTGGACATCTGTTAAGAATACCCAGTCGTAATATAAACAAATATCGCAACACAACGACCTTTTTTCTAACCTCGAAAATGTCAAAGTTTGTGCCAAATAAACAGCATTTGCGGGAAGCATTGCTTTTCTGTTTTAACCTAAAAAAAACAGCAGCTGAAGCACGTCGGTTACTTGAGGAGGCCTACGGCGAACATATACCATCAAAAACAACGTGTGAAGATTGGTTCAAGCGGTTCAGAAGTGGCGATTTTGAGACTGGGGACAAGGAGCGCTCGGGAAGACCGCAAACATTTGCGGACGCCGATCTGCAAGCGTTATTGAAGATGACACTCAAACAGAAGATCAACTTGCCGAGGCATTAAATGTGACTCGGCAATGTATTTCGAAACGTTTGCACGCCATGGGAAAAAATCATAAGGAAGGAAAATGGGTGCCGCATGAGTTGATTGAGAGACAAATGGAAAATCGAAGAGCCACTTCCGAAATTTTGCTTTTGCGGCAGAACAGAAAAAGTTTCCTGCATCGAATTGTTACTGGCGATGAAAAATGTGTATATTTCGAGAATCCCAAATGCAGAAAATCGTGGCTTTTACTTGGCGAAGCGTCAACATCGACGGCACGACCAAATCGCTTCGGGAAAAAGACAATGCTCTGCGTTTCGTGGGACCAGAAAGGAATCGTATACTATGAGCTTCTGAAACCGGACGAAACTGTCAATGGGCATCGCTACCGACAACAACTAATCAATTTGAACTACGCATTGCTCGGAAAACGGCCAGAATGGGACACGAGACACGAACGTGTGATACTGCAGCACGACAACGCTCCGTGCCATCGCAGTTCCATCATCCAGGACACCATAAAAACACTGAAATGGGATCTGCTATACCGCCCCCGCCGTATTCGCCAGACCTGGCCCCTTCAGACTATCACTTGTTCCGGTCGATGGCGCATGGCTTGGGTGGGCTACACTTGGCCAATTACGATGCAGTGCAAAATTGGTTGGGCGAATGGTTTCAGACGCGTCTTTTTATCGTCGCGGTATTTATGTATTGTCAGAGAGATGGCAAAAACGTGTAAATGGCGAGGGACAATACTTCGAATGAACCTCTTTTTGTATTTGTCTTGAAATTATCGATTTTTTGTTGGTAAAAAAACGCGGAAACTTAGTTGCGCACCTAATAACTCAGACAATTTTCAATCGATTCACTTGAATATATCTTGAAAAATACATTGTCTATGGAAGTACGTAGGATTTTTTTTATATTGCATAGTTCATTTGTTAATAACAATTATCTGACGATTTTTTAGGCAAATTTTTCACTTTACAAACATATTTTCACTTTGTACAATATTGCGTATATGTTGACCTAGAATCAAGAAGAAAAATTGAGAAGTAAAAAAAATAGTGAGCAAAAAACTGCGAAATTTTTTGGGGAAAAAACAAGCTTCCTTCCGATCGCTCACTATGTTTTTTATTTTTCAATTTTTCTTCTTTATTCTAGATCAACTTATACACAATATTGTACAAAGTAAAAGTATGTTTTATTTTTTTGCTTCAGATCACCTGTCCGGGACTTAGGACTTCCGCAAGTGAAGAATGTCATCGCCCGCGCACCGACATACGTAGCTCCTACCACTCCCACCATCATGTTTTGTCAAACTACCAAATATTTGGTAGTGATCCGAGATATTTAGATAAGTATTTCATTTTAATAGGTGACCTTGAATGACCTTGAACGACCTTGACCCCCTAATGTTTTTTATGCGGCTTGAGGTGCTCCACAAGAAGGTTGAAAAAAATGTACCATTCCATTTAAAAACGTGGAGGTGACCTTCACTGTGCGTCAGCGCCTCCGCCGAAATAAAAAAAAATTGGTCGCATTTGATGGCGACATTTTTTTGTGACGTCGTTTCTTTTGCCAATTTTGAAGGACACATCCAAAATAGTAAATTATAAAAAAAAAATGCGGAAATGTTTTAGTGTGTCTCCAAATTTCTAAGCGATTCTACTACTGTCTTTTATTCGAAGACTTATTTTGTTTTAAATAATTCGGGCATAAAAATTAATATAATTCTTCGAAATAAATGTGCTTTAAGGGAGCTTTCCAGTGTGAAATTTTCAAAAATTCGATTTTGTTTTTTTTTGCTTGATCGATTAGTATACACTCTTCCCATCGCTTCTTTGGCATCGCTGATTGACCGTAAGTAAACGATTTACCTAAAATTTCCTCACTTGAAACTTTGAACGCGTTTTTCTCGAAACAGCATTTTTCAAAACGGTGTCCAACTTGGAGGGCAGAGTTTTAAAGCTATCGAGTTGAATTTTTTACACAATATTCTTAACGTCATTGTTTATCGTGCTATGGAAGCTTTTTTTTTTGACATCTTCCTATTTTTTTGTAAAAAAAACTGCCAAAATAAAATGCTAAAATCGATACTTTTTGTTCAAACCGGCGCCATTTTTGCGAAAAAAAAGCCTCCATAGCACGAAAGCCAATTATATACCGAGCAATAATCTTTTTGTGTTTTCTGTTTCAGATCAAAATTGTGACCCCCAACGTGGACACCACATCCAAGTGCATTTTCTGCAACAATTGTTTCATCATTTTTATAGATATTAATTAATTAATAAATCGATCTTTAAAAAATTGTTTTGTATTCTTCAATACCCAATTAATATACAAAAAAAAACAGACCGATTAGATTATTTTTTCTTTAAAAAAAAAATCGCGAAAAACAGCGATTTTTCGGGCTGTCACACTGGAAAGCTCCCTTAATAAGAGCACATAAACAACATGAATAAAAAAAGAGCAAAACAATAAGATAATAACGCATCGTTGAGTATTCTGCGACACTTTCCGGTGATAACCACCGGTCCAAGAAATCTTCGTCCATAACGAACACACGAGTCCCATGAGAATTTTCGATGACTAGGGGAGGGAAAGGCTCGAAGAAGAAGTAAAAGCGACCGGGAGGATTTCTCGCCCTTGCATAAGTGTGAAGAACGCCGCAGGATCAATTCTCTAGGGGAAATGGGAAATTCTGGCGGCCCGTTCGAACATATTGGGAGACTAGTAGTTACGGAAACGACGTGCACAGCCCTGTTATATAAAGCGGAACCAGCCCAATCCATGTTAAATATACGTATATAGTAAAACATATAAAATACGTGAATCGAGTATTGGGTTTTAAAGGGCACTGAGTCAAAGGCCTTATTGCCCTATTGAAATATACGGGCCTTTCTATTTTAACTGGGATGGTAAAAAATCTTAAGATCAGAAGTGGTACCTTGGTTGTGGTTGGTAAGGTATTTTGGTGCTGTAACCTTTACTAGATACGTAGGCTTTGGCCATAAACCGGGACACCATTGTTCTGGTAAAAAATAAATAAAGAAAATGAAATTTAAAAATCGATTTTTTCTGCATTTTCTCCAAAGCTACATATTCACGAATATGTTAATAACATTCTAGGCAAAATATTCAAAATTCACCAAGTTACAGACGATTTTTAAATTTAGCATTTTTAAGCCCCCAAATATAAGTAACAAATTCGCCAAACTTACACTTTTCTTAACACCTGCCATTTCGTGAAATTATTTTTTCGAAAAATGGCTACGTACAACGAGAACTACATTTATATAGATTAAAAAAAACTTTGTTATTTTTATTTTTCAGGCCAACCATTGTCAAGTTATCGATTCAGTGGATGGACCACATTTTTTATACAGAGGCTCATTATACGTGAATAACGTTGATAATTTTTAATTGTTTAAATAAAAATTTACACGAGATAAGTACAATGTATACTTAATAACATACCCTTTTTCCAAATCCCAAATAAGTAATCTAGTCAACAAGAAAATTCGGAAAAACTTAGGTCCGTCACCTTGGTGTCCTCCCATAATACGTCGGTCACCAGTCGTGTCAGCTTTGGAGTTTCATGAGGCTGTGTTTTAAACGGAAAACTATTTTTTATTCTCTATTGGGCTTGCCTCGAATTTATCAAAAATGTAGGGTCCTAAAAAAATATAGGCTCGTCTCAACGAACCTAAAGAAATTAAGGGGTCTTCTCACTTTAGACACTAAAAAACGCTGTTTTCAAGAATATTTTTGATAGGTTTATATTATAGACATGATATAAAAGTTGTTACACTTAATAAATACACTTCCGAAATACATTTACGTTTGTTTTAAATGTATTTATGTAACCCAAACAAACTTCAAACACGTTTTTCTCGACATAACGTTTTTCGACGGTTTGTTGATAAAATCTTCGAAACTACTGAACCGATCCTTATGAAATTTTGAAAACATATTCTTCATAACTATAGCTATAGCGCATATCAAGGATTTTTTTTTAATTTTGATATTTACTTTTTTTGCCAAAAACAGTGGAAAAAACCTTTTTTTTATTTTTCGAAAAATGTCCGTCATTTTATTATTTTTGCATATATCAAAAATTGCATGATATGCGCTATAGCCATTAACGTACTGAATCTAAAACTGTATGATTTTTTTGTTTCGTATGATACATCTCCGAGTTTTCATCAACAGCGCAGACCTATAATTTTTTAGTACATTTTTTTAACTACCATTTTCGTCTTTTAATAGTGACTTAAGGGGTTAGGCCACTTTAGAGTTTTCGGAAAATCGATTTTTTTAATGGTCCCCTAGTACCTCAAAAATGATGTCCCAAAAGATTATGGCCGGGAAAAAGTCTAAGTACTCGGTTTTCGAATTTTAGTACAAGCCCAGTCCGCAGCGAGACTACTCAAAACTTCAAACGCGTTTATCGCAAAACTACATTTTTTAAGTTGGCCGGAAACATAATTCAGACAATTTTCAACCGATTCACTTGAAATGTTGAATATTTCTTGAAAAATACATTGTCTATGGAAGTACGTAGGACTTTTTTTTGTTATATTGCATAGTTTATTTGTTATTAACAATTATCTGACGATTTTTCCGGCAAATTTTTCACTTTCCATTTTAGAAGTGCGCCATTTGGCCAAAAATCAATATATCGAAACAATTCTACGTACTTCTATAGCAGTTATTATATATAATCGAAAAAAATCCATTGGCTCATTATAATTAAAAAATTACAGGCTCTGTTTGTCCGGCCGTGGACCCTGGAAAAACGGAGACGTCATCGCAAAAACGCTGCACGGCCGCTATTTTGAGATTAATAGCTTCAAAAAAATTATTGTAAACAGTCACTGATATGTATGATAAACACCCTTTTTTGTAGCCTCGATTTATTTGGTAGTTTTTCTGAAAACAAAATCCCCAAAAAGCCTATTTTTTCGGCCTCTAGAGTGGCCTAAGGCCTTAAGGGGGAATATCAGTGTAAACAAAAATCGATTTTTTTTGCTTAAATAGATAGTTTTGGCCTTTAAGAATATGCCTATAAATTTTCAAAACAATATTCGGCTTAGAAGTATTCGAAATTGGTGCCAAGCGTCGACGCTCTCGGAGCCTTCGATACGGGCCTTTCTATACTTTAAACGCGTTTTTCTCGAAACCATATTTTGTGACCTGGTTGACAGCATAACTCTGTCAAATTTTGTCCAATCGAGTTCATTCAAAAAGGATTCTCCTCAGAAAACTTATCGCTATCGTCGCATCGTAGAGTTTTTAAAAAATTGTTTACTTTTTTTTATGAACAATTTACTGCAAAATTTTTGTGTAAAATTCGATTTTTTTTAAATGTCCGCCATTTTTTTCTTCTTCAAAATTTTTAAATTTCCTACGATGCTGCGATAGCTATACTATTATAATTTAATAATCTTTTTGAATTTTTGATTTCACATGCTTGCTGTGGCACTTATGCTGTCAACCGTCGGCGAGGCTTTTTTTGAGATGCCATTTCGCGACCGCTCCTTTGCTTGATAAAATGTACTAAAAATAAATAAAAAAAATTCCTTGTATGGTTCATTGCTTCAATAATTAATACACAAAATTTCAAAGAATTTGATCGAGCCGTTTCTTCAAAAAAAATCCCAAAAAATACCTCATTTTCAGCCTGTCACACTGATATTCTCTCTTAAGTAAATAAATGAACCAAAAAAATGTATTTCGAAAGTGCATCTATTAAGTGTAACAACTTTTTTATCAATATATATATATATATATATAAACCTATGAAAAAAATCGTGTAAATAGCCTTTTTCATAAGCGTCTAAAGTGAGAAGAGCCCTTAAAGATAAATTCCATTTGGAATTGACATATTTACTACCAAATTTGACATTACTGCCACTTCCTCCCGAAAACAGTACTTTCTGGAACTGTCTTCCAGAATATTTAACGCTCAGGCCTACGATTTTGAAATATTTCTCGATTCCACTAAAAATGAGACACCCTATGTATACATCTGTGTCTGTACAAAGGTGTCTGTATTTACGACCCGAAAGCTCCGGCGTGATTCACGAGGGATCTCAAGCAATTGAGTCGTCCCGTTGCGAATTACGGATGAAGGTAGAAGTCGCACCGGGAATTCAACGTCAGCGACACAATTCGTGCTGTTCTGTACGTGTACATTAGTAAATTCCACAAGGCAAAGAGTCGTTGGATTATTCAAACGTTGAGGGGCCTCAGTTACGACCGTTTCACTGTTCAAGATTTTCAGTGAAAAAACCAAGAGCAAAGATGGAATAAATGATCTTGAAATAAACGTAATAAAACTTTTTACAAACAAGCTTTTATGTAAAAGGTACTGTACTAAAAAGTAAAAAATAATGTTCGGTAAAATTGAACATCAAAACAGTATAACTACAAAAAGCCCCTTCCTTGGTCCCTCATCTCAGGTGCAAGAACTTGAAAGGTACATAAACGTGGATATTTAAAAAATATGAAATAGAAATTTAAAAAACTTAAGGCTTTTTCAGAAATTTTGAAGTTGTATTACTACGTGTGACATTTGACGCCTCAAACTTTTAAAATTTATATTTTATATTTAAAAAATATCTACGTTTAGGTACCATTTAAGTACTTGCACTCATGATGAGTGACCAAGGAAGGGATTTTTTTGTAGTTATACTGTTTTGATTTTCAATTTTATTGAACATTACTTTTTTACTTTTTAGTACAGTATCTATTAAATAAAAGCTCGTTTGAAAAAAGTTTTTTTACGTTTATTTTATTCTATAATTTTTAATATTAGAATTGGTTTATTTATTTGCCATGCCAAACCTCCATGCCATTCAGACATCGACGTAATCAAAAACCTTGCCTTAGGTTACAAAGGTTTCGCAAGAAACTTTACAATAGTATAATTATAAATAGTGCTCAAGTCAACAAAGTTAATGAGCCCAAACGCGATTGCCCTACCATTTGACATTAGGAAAATTCAGTTCCCACCTGCCACCGCCATTATCAAACTCTCGTTATTTCGTGTAATGAAAAGTGCTCATGATAACAAACCAAATTAGCACAAACTCGACTGACCTAGTACATGCAATTAAGGAGTTGCATTGCCCATTTCCCACCTCTATCATCGGACCAGCTCCATGGTACCATATTATTGCATTGTCACCGAAGTTACATAGGTTTGCCAAATTTCAGCTCAATCGGATGACAGTAAGTGCTTGAAAAATGGATTATAAATTTTGAACCGGAAAGACAGACATGCGAACGAACCAAGTTATATAAGAACTTGTAAAAAGAACAGCGTCGATCAAAGATTTTTCTGTAGAAAGCAGTAGCTTTTTTTGACGAATCGACATATTTGTTTCGGTTGAATTGTAATTCATTCGACAAACAAGTCTATTTAAGGCCTTGGGCCACGGTAACGGGTATGAGATCATGTGCGAATTTAACAATTTTTTTCGAACAAACAAGTGATTCACTCATAACATTAATTACACATCTATTTAGTATAAATATCAAGCTGTTAGAAAAAATATATATATATTTTTTCCGATGTACAAAATGGCCGACTACTCGAAACTTCTCGAAACAGCTTTTTTCCAATTGGCGTGACAAATAACTTCAACAATTTTCACTCGGTTTACTTCAAATTTAATACTTATGATCCTAATAGCATTTCGCAGAGAAGTACGTACGGAATTTCTGATTAATCGAAAACTTGTCATTTTATGAGCAGTTTATGAGCAGTTATAACGAAATTTTTCACTGAAAATTCATTTCTTACGATCAAATACCTACAACTTTTGAATAAAACAATATTTTTTAATTCTCTTTTAATTCAATATTCTGATGTAGATTGACGAGAATTTTTGTTTTTTGTTCTAGGTAAAAAATTGTGGATGAAAAATGTCACGCCACGGAGCGCCTAAAAAAAGATTAAAAAAAAAAATATTTTGTATGTAATTAATTTGATGAGTGAATCCCTTTTTCATACGAAAAAAAAGTTAAATTCGCACATGATTTTATACCCGTTACTATGGCCTAAGGCCTTAATTCAAATTCAACTCGAGATGAATATGTGGTTTTTCTTAGAATCAGGTGCATTCAATTGAAACATTTAATTGAAATAAATTTATCATAACTTCATTCAATATTAAACAAAAGCTTACAAGACCTAGATTCAAACAACATGTTGTTCGAACCAAACAAACCAATTTCCCAAGATGCACATTTTCAATTCGCCGATTCACTGGCATCAAAAAAGAATTCTATGGCAATGTTTAAAAATACAATTTTACCTTGACATTGTAAACCCAAAGTGGTGTCTCGGTGCCTGCGGAAAAACCGAGTTCGCCTCCAAACACGTAGAGGCAATCCTTGTAAGCGACCGCACTGTGTTCTTGAAGAGCCGGGGGTCTTTCGCCACTCGGATGCAACTCTTCCCAACTGCTTTCAGCTGCAAAATCCAAGAATGACAAAATTCTTTTTTATTCGACTTTTTGCATCTTAACCTAAAGTTAATGGTCGTTTTCTATGTAGGAGAAAAGTATTTAACGAAAAATGTTAGTTTTGCTCTCTCGAGCTTTTGAGTTGGACATGATGTGTAGTGGATGTCTCGGTCGATCAGTTGATTCGCGTTGGCTGCCCGGTAAAATTTGGTCCAGTTTATCGCAGATTGGGTCTTGGGTATACAAGCTGATTCTAGAACCCAACGAGCATGCCAGCTTTTTTTGTGGAAACTCAAGCATTTGTTTGTTGCCAACATTTATTTAATAGAAACGTCTAAACGTTTAATTATATATATATATATATATATATATATATATATATATATATATGTATATATATAATTAAACGTTTAGACGTTTTGTTTATAGCAGTTTATTTACTGAAATGTGACGAAAAATCAAAATTCTGTGATCTTTATTTAATTAAAATCTTTTGGAAATCCATAGATAACACAGCTCAATAGTCGATTTGGTGCCGCAAAAACTGTATATTTAAAAAAGATCTTATCTCTATGCTGATCCTATTTTAACACTTAATATTGATACTCTACGTAAGAACCGGGAAATATAATTTTTTATAATAAAATTTAACTTTATTGAAAAATGCAAATCTCATTAAATATTTTTTCATCCAGTAAGATTCTTTTTCGCGATTTTCTTGAGTGACCCTTCTTGAGGCTGTCGCGCATCAAACTCCAAACGTAATCAGCTATTTCATATTTTCACGTCTTAAGGCGTTACCCCCACTTGTAGCGCAAAAGAGGCCTTGTTCATGATTTTTTTTTAAGAAAACTACAAAACTTTTTTAATCGATCAATATACCATCTTAAAGAATACAACTTGAAGAACTTTCAGTAATTTTTTTATTGAAAAATATTACATTGTTTAGTGGCAAATGACCGTCAATGAAATAATGTTTTTATATACACGGTGTGCGGTGACCAACATTGCGGCGAAGTGGATCATCTGAAAAAAAATGCCGATGGATTTAGTCAAATATAAGTATAAACTGGTCTTTAATCGAAGGATTTTAAAAAATATTCATTTTTCACAAAATGGCGGACAGTCAAAGTTAATGGTTTGATTTTAACGAAAAAAAAACGGTTGTTTTTTGGCTATAAAAAGGCCATTTTTTGTCGAAAAAAAAAATCGAACGATTAAACACTACATTTTTATGTATTAAATAAGCTTGCAAAATTTCAAGAAGATCGGTTCATTAGTGTTCGAGTAATCTTGGTCACCGACTTCAGAAATGCCATTTTGAGAAAAACGCGTTTAAAGTTTCAATTTCCGGTCGTTTACACAACGGATTCTTCTCTTCCAACGCTCATATCTCAGTCAATTTTGTTCGGATCGACTTGAAATTTTCAGGACATATTCTCATATACTTATACTTCAAAAAAATGTAATAAAAAAAAATCGATTTTTTTCAAAATCGCAAGTGGGGGTAACCCCTCAATGGAAGCGTTTTCCTTGCTCTCCACTGAAGGCGCCAACATTTTCTGCGAGTTTATCATGATCCTTCATTTCTATCCCGAAATAAGAAGGAAAAAGCACTTTTCCCGAAACCTATAATCATTTTTCAAAATTTATTAATAACGTACTCTCCGCGTATATAATGAAATGCATTAAGGTAGTTCGATGAAGTTCGTTTTCGCTTTCCTACCGTCGACACGTCGCTGAATTAATTTACAACGGCAAATCATTTTCTAAGAGGGAAGAAGTGTCTAAAAGAACTGCTAACGACACTCACTATGAAATTTAAATTTATGTGAAAACGATGTGTCGTAACGTGAAATGTAGGTTGGTAAAAGTCTCACTAGTAGTCACTTGCCAAAAAATAATACATTTTGTCGGCGTCAAGAATTTTTTTTCGACTTGTGGAGTCGGTTTCATAAAAAATCCACGTATTCGGCGTAGGTACGTATATATAATATATATCTGGAAATCAAGGGTGCCTACTGTAAATTGGAATGTAAGAGTACACGAGGACCTTAGTGGATCGAATTCTCCTCGATCAAGAGTCCAGTAAAAGAGACAAAAACTCAGCACTTTTATTGTAGAATTATATTTTTTTTTACTGAGACTAGATCGTTGCATACTGAAAGTAACCCCAATGAAATTTTGCCCCTCAACTCGCTCCAACCCTAAGAAATAGGGTTTGAAACCTTAAAAACCGTTGTATCTCGATACTCAATAACCCGATCAAAAAATGTTTCAAACAAAAGTTGTTTGCAATAATAAAATTCGTACAAAATTATCCGACGTCCAACCCCCTCTCTTCAAAAATAGCGGCACAAAAATGATTAGAAAATTCGGGGTTGATGCATTCGCGTTTTTATGCCGCTATTTTCAAACGTAGGCGTTTGGACGTTAGATAACTTTATACGTATTTTATTGTTCCAAACAACTTTTGTTCGAAACATTTTTTAATCGGTCTATGACTTATCGAGATACGGCGGTTTTTAAGCTTTAAACTCCTATTTTTTAGGGTTGGGGCGAGTTGAGGGGCAAAATTTCGTTGAATTTACTTTCAGTATACAACCAATAAGCTTCAGTAAAAAATTCTAATTCTACGCTAAAAATGCTGGGTTTTCGTCTCTTTCACTGCACTACAAAGAAAAGCAAGAGATACAGTTCTTAACTCACTCTGCTCTTTCTCGCTCTCTCATATGATGAGAAATGAGAGAGAGAGAGAGAGAGAGAGAGAGAGAGAGAGAGAGAGAGAGAGAAAGAGAGAGAGAGAGAGAGAGTGCAGCTTGAATAAAGCAGGAAGGCTACTGAAGAGTACAAGAAAATTTGGGTAACCTGAACAAGTTTTGAAATATACTCGTTGAAATAATAAAACACTTCTCTCAAATTCAAAAACAACAAATTCAGGAGCTCTCATGGAACAAATACGAACCCTACTCTATACCCATAAATAATGGCTTTTTCGACCTGAACGAGTCCAACAAATAATCAAATAATCATTGATATATGAAGGCAGAGTTTGTGGGGGCTCAATTCCTTCTGGAATTCACATATCAATATACATATTTATTGTACGATAAAGTGTACTTATTACTTTGTTGGTGGACGATTCTTTATCACTTCCAATTTCTTTTTTTTCCTCTTTGCCGATTTCTCGTCGTAGCTCTAAGTCACGAAATTCGGCACGCCCCGACTATCGGAGGCTGGGAAATAAATTTTCGTGGGGTTTTCGGCTATAAGAAAGAAAGAGAAAAAATCGGACAGATCGGGAACATGGACTTTCTTTCCCAACATTAAATGTACAGCACGGTCAAGGGAGCCTCGCCTCAGAAGTTTCCACGGGTAGAAAACTAGTGAAAAAAAAAACGAGTTCGCCATATTGCTGAAAGTGCGTGGCCAATTTCCGAGGGATGTTACAAGCAGAGAAGAAAAAAGCGGGATAATGGAAAGATCTCGGTCTTCGTGGCAGATAAAGGCATAAAAAATAAATGGGTTCGCGATATTGCTGAAAGTGCGTTGGCAATTTTCGAGAGACCTTACAAATAGAGAAAGAAGAAAGCGGAATAATAGAAAGATCTCGGTCTCCATGGTAAATGAACTACAGGGCGGTGAATAAAAGAAAAAGAAAGCGCAAAAAAACGAATACCGCATTTTGACCAGGGAAGAAAATCAAGAAGATATATTGTATTAATATTTTGTTTTCCTCAGTGGACAGCCAATCAGTTGCAAATCCAAGTTAAGGAGGTACGGTGATGACCACGCTAGTAAACTAAGAGTCTTTTTTTCGCCATAATACCCCTACGTTTTAGACATATGTGTGTGGCCTATATTTCGAGAAATATTTTTGAAGTATTGAATTTCAAGCTACTTATTATTTTTATAATATGAAAACAAACGTAATAATCTACTACTCGACTTCAGTAGTACGCCATATCTTTGACGTTTAGCATCGTTGCATTTTCGATAGCTGTCATGGGTCCCACGCGCTCGGCTTATTATTTTTGGTAGCCGGTAAACATGGAGAATGAAAATAAGTACTGTAGAAGTTTATCAAGAGAGTAATAGGATTGTACCTGAAGTCCAGTTTAGAGACAAAGGTAGATTCTGTCGGACAAGAATTAGAGAGTGAAAAGATGATATTGCGAATGCAAATGAAAAACGTCGCGTTGACGTTAACCTCAATATCCAATGTCCAATCTGTCCGAAGTCAAAACATATTTCATCGATTGTTATGTTATTTTTCCCTTTCCTAATTTTCACAATATTTGCAGATATAAAAACGAACGTTCATTTTATATGACGGTTTTTCCATGCTGACTTTACATATAAATGCGTTGTATGCATGTCGCCAGAAAGATTGAGATGCCTTAGCTATACATAAAAGAACTTTGAGTAAATATCGACGAAAGGCCTTTTATAATCGATTAAAAAACGTACGGCTTCACACAACCATATTTTTAATTCGCGTTGAAAATATCCGATAGAAGAATCAAATTTGCGCGGGTATCCGGCGTTGCCACACTTCGAGCACGATGGCTGCGGTTACGTCACGAGACGTCTCTCTCGCCGAATACTTCGGTTTTTCGCGACTTTATTTCTAAATTTATTGCTTATTTCTGCGGTGAGCTTTCCAATTCAAGTTGCCTTATTGATCACAACGAACCAACGAACGCAACCGTCAGTTTTTTTTACGCGTGTCTTGGCTCCAAGTAGCACAAAAAAATCGATATATGAGAGGACAGGCATATTTTGTCGTCTACGTGTGACTAATTGACCAACTTTAACAATTAATAACTCGGAAACTGTACGGTAAATCTCGCGGAAACTCCGCATACGCATGGACGAAGCTCTCGACAATGTTATTTAAAAAAATCGGGCTTTTATCTTGGACTCGCTCTAATCACCGTACCTCCTTAAGGGAGGGCATCACTGGGACGGACCGATAAAGTTCGTTGTTTCCGATTTTTTTGTCTACTGGATTATTTATTTGGAATTTGGGAAAACGGTATGTTATTGAGAATACATAAACCTACAGTGGGTAAAAAAAAGTATTTGTACCCGTCGTCTTTTAAAAATTATCCTTCGAAAAAAATAAAATTCTTTGTTAAGTTTCTGTGCGCGATAGCTTATCCTAAATATACATGGTGTTTGTTTGCAAAAGTCTCGGGAAAACACGAACAAAAAAATTAAGCCAGATTAACAACAGTTTCGTGTGAGATGTACGCGAATTTTTACCCACTGTATTTCGTGTAAATTTGTATGAAAAAAAAGAATAAATCAACAACGTTATTGAGGTATAATAAAGTCTCTGTATAAAAAATGTGGTCCAATGGCCGGATCGATAACTAGTCGACCTAAAAAATGAAAATAATTACTTTTACAATCTATATAAATGTAGTTCTCATTGTACGTAACTGTTTTTCGAAAAAAATGTAGGTGATTTTGGCGACATTTTTATTTATATTTGACGGCTTAAAAAATACTAAATTGAAGAAAACGGTTACGTACAATAGCTACAGGAATTTTGGAAATTTGTGTTATTTTTATTGAAAATTTTAATTGACATTTTTTCACATACGTAGACTGGAATATGTATACTTTGAAAAAAATGCAAAAAAATCGATTCTTTTACCCGTCATACTGGTCCACCACCGAGTCAAGCGCGTCACTAGAGCGTGTTACAGGAAATCTTTTGTTACGTAGACATGTTTAATAGAAGTTCGACTTTAATCAAGTAGAACTACTGCGTTTTCGAGAAGAAAAAAACATATCGAAATCTAGGAACTTATGAAAAAATGGTCGATTTAGTCATTTAGTCACAATCAAAATCTCTTGCTGACTGCAGCCAAACTTCTGTTCGTTTCGAGAAATAAAGTATCTCGAAATGTAAGAACTTATGAAACATTCCACATTGAGTAGTTCAGTCAGAATTGATGTGTCTTTTAGATATACAGGCTGGAGTCGTATGCCTACAGTCCTAGCGCAATGCAGGTTTTTTTTATAACGAATTAGCATAAATCCCTATGTTCTCTTTTCTTTCCGCGAAAACGCGATGTAGCGGAATTTGGGGCGACAATGATGGGAATTTTTTTTTCGTCGTCAAATTGAGGCGTATATCTCGGTTAATTTTCAAGATTTTTGCATACAAATTGATATAAAACTAGATGAATATATACTTCAAAAATGTGTATAAACCCGATCCTTTCATAATTAGTTATTTATTTGGAAAACAAATCGCAATTATTGACGACAAAGCATCCGTTACGTAACGGAATAGAAAGGCGGGGGGGGGGGGGTCAGGCCAGACGTTACGATCCTGTTACATGGGAAGGGGGGGGCGTCAAAAAATTGGAAATTTGGCGTTACGCAATTTGTGTACGCCCCCTTTGCGTATATGTATAAAGGTGTAAAGAGACCGGAATAATTGGTAGATTATTATATAGCATGGAAATCGGATATCGTATTTATTATTTCTGCCCCTATACTTTGCATATGCACACGGTCATGAATATATATGACTGTGGAGAATATTCGATTGCGGCGGGGTTGTGGGTTGTTCGGTGAACCTACGAGTATGGGAAAACCGATATCGGAGAAGTGTGAATGTATTCCGATGGCGTCTCGATGAGATCGAAATGTCCTCAAGCTGTTCTCAACGGACGAGTAATCTCTTCACTGAAAAAAAAAATTCGTTCATCCAACCAAAATTCAGGTGGTTTAACGAAATGTATCTTTAAATACGTTCAACTTGATTTTTGATTGGCATAACAAACGTTTTATTTATTGAACTGATAGTTTTAGTGGCGTGAACTGTAGCTTATTTAGCATGTCTGAGCAACTGTTAAAACAAAAAAATTTCGCGACAACAAAATGCATTTTTCACATTCAACGATTTCTTTTTTCTCAGTTTTCCGCTTGTGTAAAAACTGCTGACTGTTGAAATTTTTCTTTCACAACCGACTTGTGCGCATCGATTTTTTCAAACAGCACTGAGGTAGATAAAATATTAACTAGAATAAATAAATTATTTTTCTTATTTATTAGATTATATTAAATGAAATACAGTGAAACCTTGTTTATACGTTTTGCATTTATACTTTTTTATCACTTATACGTCACCTTTCTCTAGCTCCGGCAGATTCCGTTCATAAAGATGTTAATAAAGTTTCATTTCTACGTTTTTCGCGCTTATACGTTAGTCATGTTATTTCCCAGTGGCGGTTTCGAGGTTCGTTTTTTTTTTAGTTATACGTCCATCACACGTGATATTTTTTCGCCAGAGAAAATTTCATGTCACTGCGTTTTAATGTCTTGTTCGATGTTTTGATGTTTTGATGTATCCATTTTTTAAATGTTTTGATGTTTTCATGTTCCAATGTTTTGATGTTTTGATGTTTCGGTGTTTTGATGTTTCGATGTTTCGATGTTTCGATGTTTTAATGTTTCTAACCCCGACTATGTATGCATGTACTGTGATTACATTTGTCTTATCAATACGAACCGGTCTGTTATTTACTAGTTTAAAACATCACAGCTTTAGTGTTACAAACTTCCATTAAATATAAGTTCGAAACGGCAATTCGAAAACTTGAGTTGGCTCATTACTCAATCAAATTTACCTTTACATTACCAATCAAATTTTCAATTAGAAAACCAAATACTAACATAATGGAGGTACTGCTATTGAAAAACATCGTGAATTATGCACCCATCGCCATTTTCAAATATTAAAGAGTTTCAGGTACATACTGTATTTCACTTTTACGTTATTCTCACTTATACGTCATATTTAATATACCCCTTGAAAAACGTATAACTGAAGTTTCGCTGTAAATAAATTATTTTAATTATTTATTAGATTATATTAAATAAAACAAATCAATTGTTTAAACTATTTATTATATCATATTAAATTAAATAAATCAATTACGAGATGTCTTTGATACGAAATGACCGCTCCAATTTTTCTTCCAACAATGTTCTGTGCGCGTCGATTTCTTCAAACAGCATTGCCTTTAAATACTGCGAAAGCCAAATATGCGAAGAGGGAGGCAGAGAGAGAGCGGAAAAATTTAGTTTTCAAATTCAGAAGCGAATGAACGAAATGCACCAAATTATGAGATGCCTTTGATACGAAATAAAAGCTGTCTCGTAAATATGTGTGCATGTACCTACATATGTTTTCGTGAGCAAAGAGCAGTTGGGGGTGCAGGGCTGACTCCGTCGAAATGACAATGCAGAATGTGAGCCCCCTTCGACAATTATAGAAGAGGGATGGAGAGAGAGAGAGACAGCGAATTAGGCTACTTTCGAAAGATCGTAACAATGGAACAAGGGGCTCTGAAATTGCCCCGAGCAAGAGGGAAATGCTTCCTGACTACACCAAAAAGGCCAATTCATATGAACGGCTGAATCAAAAGTACCAAGAGATTTATCTTCAAAGAATCGCTATTGAATTCTCATAATTTCTCCCTGCCTCTTTTTCTTTCTCTGACAAAGCGCGACAACGTTTTGGATACTTTTATTGGAGGTTGAACCCTTTGAACGCGAACAACAAAAATAACCCAACAGCACCGAGATTGTTATCGCCTTTGAGTTCGATGGCGTTTGCGTTGTTTTGTGGAAATTATTTAGCGCGATCGAACATTTTTATTACAAATCTAAAAGCTCCCCGACTAGAACTTTTGCTACGGGGCAGACTAGGGCCGTATCCGGCATGCCGTATTCCGTACCACGGCACTTCACAGGCCGCCGTATCAGGGCTTTAACAGGCGTGAAACGCTTTTTGCATCCGACCCTGATGCGGATGCCGGTTAGGGACCTGATCAGTATACCTTTGCAGGCTCTGATCCGGCTGCCGTATCTATGCCTGTAATGGCAAATAAAAACAATCCAAAAATTATGAATAAAAAAATTCTGTTAGTATTTTTTGTTTCCATATACCTTATTTATGTTCCTGCCTATATGATAATGGAATTAAAACGTATTCTGCCTCGTTGAAGTTTTTACCTATCCTCGGGATTGAACTTATGCCTTCTCGTTCTAGAGCTGAGCGCGCTACCTATTTCGCCATTCTAACACTTGTGTAAACTTTCTTATTTTATTTCCTATCTTTATCAGTCTAATTCTATTCTAAAGAATGTCAATAATTTTATGTATGATGTTGAAGGCTGCATCATTGCAATTCAACAATAATTATGTTTTTAGCGCTGAATTTTTTCCCCATTTAGAGTCGTTGTACACGGTGTATTTTATACGTGCAGACCACGCGATACAAACGCCATACACACTTGATCTATATGCGTTTTGTGCAAAGGCCCTTAGACTGTGAAAACAACTCACACGCATGGAATTTCGACAAAAATAGTAAATTCTCTTTTATTCTTATATATATATATATATATATATATATATATATATATATATATATATATAAGAATAAAAGTGAATTTACTATTTTCAACATTTATAGTCGGATCCATTGTTGGCAACTTCACGTTTACTCCATATTTGATAGGGCACAGCCACCAAAGAGTACGCAGTGCTTTTAAGTGTTTTATTTTTTCTTGTGTTGATGACACCATCTAACCTGTCAGTGGCATATGTCATGTCAAGGTGTTGCACCACAACTCGCTTCCTTAAGGTATTTATTTATAATTTTATGACTTATAATAGATTTTTCATGTCTTTAATCTTATTTTTAAAGAATTTTAAACACGTTTTGCAAACATCCGTTGGGTGCAAATTAATCGCACGTTTCTATTTGGATCACAAGCTTGAAGTTTGTGATCCGAATTTTGTTTTTATAGAGAGGTCATGTCGCAGTTTTGCTTGCTTACGAAAATTATAGTGACCATAGACTAAAAATACGGAGTTGGTAAGAGTACGCGCCCAAAGAGTGCGCACGGGACGAGTTCTAAGTTCAAGAATGTATTGCCCGTACATTCCCCGCCAAAAGTGAATTTCAGCGAGAGTTTTGAGTACTTTGCGATGACAATGAAATTTAAAAAAATCAACCACATTGAAGATGCCAAGAACATTAATTTCCGGTAATAATAATGCAAAAAAGTTAGAAGTAAACTGTTGAAAAAAAAAACAATCGTTCAACAAATGTCCAGTGAACTATTTTTATATATTATAAAAGGAATTCGTAGATTTTTCTGAATATGTATGATTTTTTTACGAATGTTCTTTCTTTTTTCATTTTATCTTGTTTAATTTTTAAAAATTCACAAAGAGCCACAAATTTTTAACATTTTTTTGGAACAATATTCCATGTTAAATCCGAGAATTGTCCGGGGTATTGAACGAACAGTGTCATAGGTACAGCCTCTGAAAAATTGAAAAAACGGGATTTTCAAGGTAGAGCGGAAATTCTTCGCAATGTCAGATGTATTCGGAAAAATATGATAATTCATTTAATGTCACGAAAAATCGAGTTTATCGGAGATTTCTTGAACAAATTTTTGTTTAAATTATTTATTTATAAATTTTTGTAGTGTGCATAATGATTTTAATGTCATGTCGCAAAGTACTCAACATTCTCATCGAAACTTACTTTCGTAGGGAATGTACGGGCAATACATCCTTAAGCTTTTAAATATTTTTCGAGATTGTCACCTAAGATTTATATTTAAAATAATGCTCCTGAATGACCGAAGCTTAATTTAAATAAGAAGTACAAGGTGTATTGTCAAAATTTATTTTTCCACAAACAAAAGTTTATAAAGTGCGTAATCTTTAATGACTTCACCCTATAAAAGTAGGAGTTATGAATGTTCACTTTCGTTGCGGCAGATCCGAAAATTTCGGCTCCGAAACACTTTTCACAGCCTGACTTGAATATCCAGAGAGGAATGTCTGAGCAAACTGAGCTTTCTCCAAGAGAATACGACGAGAATGGCAAAGTGCACAAAAAATAACTTAGTTTGAAAAATTGTGGCGAAAGAACTGCAGGGGGGTGGGGGCTAAAAATGGCTTACGCACGATAAAGGATGTACGTAACTTTTCCTCCCAAATAATTCACTCGCAAATAGATTAAAGTTTTCGAGAACACTTTATATTCAAAGAGATCGACTGGTGCTGGATACTTTAGGGGGATTACAATTTCAAACGTGACGAAAACCGGCGCGAGCTTCGTGAAAGTTTAATAAAAACGAAGCTGCGAGCGGCGCGGAATGAACGCGTTAATAAAAGAGAATGGAAAAAAATAAATGGGGAGAAGGCCGTTTTCACTTGTGACGCTGCAGTAGAACTCGTAGGACTCCCCTAACCGCAAGAAATATGTCAAAGTAATGGGCATACGGTCGGAGGAGTGGGCACATCCTGAGAGCTTAGGTTTTTCAGCACTCCGAGAGTTTCGTAAAGAATATACGTGTGCTTCTGACTGCGTAACTGTTCCACCTACTGATGTACTTCTTCACCCTCTTCCGTGGCTTCGCAGCTTCCGTCCTCGCACTCAAACAAGGGTAAAACCTCCGTACGAATCACCCATGAATATTGAAGCTCCGAAAAAACGAATTACAGCCGCTCGAGGATCAAAGAAAGTGGAAATGTAATTGTTTGCCTGTGCGTTTGAAAAAATGTTCTCTTCTTTTCAATTTGACGCAGTCAGCGATTTTTGGTCACGGCAATATTTTTATGGCCACAAAGGATTATAAAAAAATTGTCGAGTCCAACTTAATACTATATTTGGAGGACGCGGCGACGTATTCGATCTCCAAATTTTTATTTCTCATACTCGACGCGGAAATTCCGCAGCTATGCTGTTGATTTTACAATTATATATATATATATATATATATATATATTAAATATAATATATTATATTTTTTTACAATAACATTTTGATACTGGGAATGGAGCGATTATTATCCTCACTATAAAAAAAGAGTTGTTCGGAACGAGAGACATTATATCGTAGATATAATGTCTTTAAAAAATAGTAAATTACTTATTTACTTACTCATTTAGAAAGGATTGATGCTGTATATCGATCACCTTTAACTATGGAAACTAAACAAGACGAATCACAGCTCCTCGACCATCGAATGAAGAAAATATCTCATTATTCGCCCCTGTCTTTTAAAATATTGAGTAAACTTTTTTTTCAATTTGATAATAAACAATTATCGAATTGTATAATTTGATAGTACACAATTATCGAACTGTACAGTTTGATAATAAGCAATGATCGAACTGCAAAGTTCGATATAAGCAATTTTCGAACTGTAAAGTTTGATAAGAAACAATAATTGAACTGTAAAGTTTGATAATACACAATTATCGAACTGCACAGTTTGATTATGAACAATCATCTAACTGTAAAGTTTGATAAGAAATAATTATCGAACTGTAAAGTTTGATAATGAACAGTTATAGAACTGTAAAGTTTGATAATAAACAATCATCGAAATGTAAAAGTTTAATAATGATTAATCATCGCGCTGTAAAGTTCAATAATGATTAATTATCGAACTGTAGAGTTGAATAATAAACAATTGTTTATTATTAAATTTTATTTTTCGTTTATTTAAAGTTTCGTTACTTAAAGTTTATTTTTCGTTTTCGTTTTTTTAAGTTTATCATAAAACTTTATAATTCTTCATTATCGAACTGTAAAGTTTGATAATAAACATAATTGTTTGATGAAGTTTGTTGAGTAAGCTATCATAATAAATAATTGTCAAACTAAACTACTTATTTTTATAAGTATTATTTATTATCAAACTGAAAAGAATGTAATTTATAAAAATCGAAATATATCAGCTCGAGCTCTTAAAATATAAAAGTTATTCGTATAAATCGGTAGCATAAGTAAAAAAATCATCATAATTATTATTTCATCGAAAAACGTAAAGCTGTTCTATGTAGAACAAATAACGACGATGTCAAAAATGTTTTGGACTTAAAGAATCGTTATTTACTGTGAAAAAAAATAGTAAATTTCAAGAGAAGTCAATTAGCAGTAGAAAAACTTCAATCCTCAACATCGTTGATTTGCATCGTTCACGCATCGACCTTCGTGCAATCTCGGAGAATTTCGGTATCGAGCTGAGGTGCGCTCGACGAAAAATATACACGTGTAGGGTAAGAAATAAAAATTAACGAGCTCGTGGATGAGAGAAAACGTGTCGTTGGACAAAGCACTGAGCTGCACAGCACGGAGAGACGGATATCGTGCCTTTTCTCGAAAGAGATCTTGAGATGGAAGCTCATTGAAGACCCCTCTCCGTAACGACGGACGCCATTTTGTCGAAATAAAACCGACGCTCTAGATGCCCGACATTGATTACTGCGAGACGTGACTTATCGCGTTGGTGGATTCTCTGATCGAACAATGACACCCATTGTCTGCGAAAAAAACGCCTTTGTAGTAAATTGCGAAGGAATGCAATATCGGAAGTGTACTTTGGACATTTCAAGTATACTCCTGCACGCCTCAACAAAGACTCGACCTGCTTTCCATGATTTCATGTCTTTGCTATCGTCTTAAGGTGGGATATACATTTTGACAGGAAAAAAATAAGCAAAATTGAGGGATTTTTTAAACTAAGAAATAATCATTCTACAATTATCGAACTTTAGGTATACTTCATAGTATTGGGTTGGTAAGAAAGTCGTGCGACACACAACATGAGTAAAATATAAAAATATTTTATTTTAACAGTAAACAATTATTCAGTAATGTATGTTCCCTCTGTATCTACAACTCGTGCCCAACGCTCTGGTAGACTTTGCACGCCTGCACTCCAGAATTCTTTGGGTCGTGAATTAAAAAAGTCGACCAGTGTATTTTTGAGATCCGCGACATCATCAAATTTTTTATCCTGTAACTAATTTTTTAAAGCTCGAAACAGATGGTAGTCGGTAGGTGCTAGGTCTGGTGAATACGGTGGATGCGGTAGAACTTCCCATCCCAGCTGCGAAATAGATTGTTGTGTCATCTTAGCTACGTGGGGTCGAGCATTGTCGTGGAGAAGCCAAACTTGGAGACGTTTACGCCTTTTTTGTTTGATAATTTCAGCCAGCTTTTGCAGTTGTGCAGAGTAAGTATTTGCATTTATCGTGGTGTTGAATGGGAGCAGTTCGTAATATAGCATGCCCTCAGAATCCCACCAACAACAGAGTATAACTCTCTTCACTTCACGGGGCAGCTTAGGGGTCGGATCTGGTTTTTCTCCTTTCGGTAGCCATTGTCGCTTACGTGTGTAGTTAACATAAAGCACCCAGCTTTCATCTCCAGTGACTATTTCTTGAAGAAAATCCTTTCTGTGTGGACGTGGCAGGAGTGAAAGACAGATGGACATGCGTGTCGCTTTGTTTGATTCGCTGAGATCGTGTGGTATCCAAGAAGAAACAACTTTTCTGTATCCGAGATTTTGTAAATGTTGGAGAATCGTGGGATGGCTACAGCCGAGTTTGTAAGCTAATTCCCCTGACGACGTATTAGGCTTTGCCTTTGTAAGTGCTCGTAGTTCTTCATCGTCAACAGTTGATTTCCTGCCGGACCTAGGTTTGTCTTCAAAAGATGTATCGCCAGAACGGAAACGCTGGTACCAACGGGATATCGTTGAATGATGAACTACGTTGGCCTTGAACACACTACACATATTAGCGGCTGCGGTTCTTGCAGAACGCCCTTGCAAAAATTCGTAATATGCAATCGATCGAAGTGCACTATGATCCATCTTCGCTCGTACTGTCTGCGCGGAACAACTGACTCGCTTATATACCCTACGGCATGGAAGGTTCTAGACCAGTCTTGAATATACTACTCTCGAATGTTGTAGAACTTCGTTAGAAGAAAACATATTTTAATCGAAAGGAAAGTGTCGCAGGACTTTCTTACCAACCCAATATATTTGAGTATACGAAACCATTTTTAAAAATTAATTCATCATCAAAATGGCGGAGCTGCGGCAGAGTGTTAAAGCAAAGTCGCCGCGGGAGTTGCGAATCGGCGTGTAGTTTAGCTGCCCGTAGACTTTGATTTGCAAAAAAGTTCAAACATTTTTTTAGTTAGAACGTGTATAGTTTCTATGTGACGGTAATTAAAATGAAGAAAATGCAAAGGCCATAGCCGGGTAAGTAGGGAAAATTGCCCCCGCATTTTTTCCAGCGAAATTTGGAGTATATTCTGAGGTATAAAAAAAAACAAATTTTCTGAAAATGTCATGCTCGTTAACGCAATGGTTTAAAAAAAATGAATTTTTTTTAAATACTAAAAAAAATTTCCGGAAACGGTACAGTGGATCGATTTGATTTTTTTTTTGGTACTTGTTCCGATCAAACGTGTTACGAAATAAAATTATAGAACATCTTGCGAAAGATTAAGGTTTGAAAAAAAATAATGTTCCTTGTTTTATTATTTTTTACTATAATCCACTTGGGGTACAATAGCGAAAATTTTTTCATATAATCTTTGGGCACCTTATTAGATTATATCATTTTTTCAAAATGATCGCTTTGGTACGCCACAGTGAAAAAAAAAGAAACATACTTTATTGATATATTTTAGTTATATAGATATATAACTAAAATATATCAATAAAGTCTATTTCTTTTTTGTTCACTGTGGCGTACCAAACCGATCATTTTGAAAAAATGATATAATCTAATAAGGTGCCCAAAGATTATATGAAAAAATTTCGTTATTGTACCCCAAGTGGATTATAGTACAAAAAAAAATAAAACAAGGAACATTATTTTTTTTTAAAACCTTAATCTTTCGCAAGATGTTCTATAATTTTATTTCGTAACACGTTTGATCGTAACAAGTAACAAAAAAAATCGAATCGATCCACTGAAGCGTGTCCGGAATTTTTATTTTTTTTTATTTAAAAAAAATTCTTTTTTCCAAAACCATTGCGTTATCGGGGATGAAATTTTCAGAAAATTTGTTTTTTTTATACCTCAGAATATACTCCTAATTTCGCTGGAGAAAATGCGGGGGCAATTTTTCCCTGCTTACCCGGCTATGGCCTTTAAGAAAATGGCACGCATTTACAACTAAAAATCAACATTTCTGTAACATGTGGATTAAAAAGTAGTTTTTTTTTCAATTTTTCAAAAACAATTCTCGTCAAGTAGAAGGTACAAATATTGTCAATATTTCTACCAAGTTTGAACTCAATCGGCTTAATAGTTTTTGAGTAATCCTGCACGCTAATTTCGATAATGCAGTTTTGAGAAAAACGCGTTTGAAGTTCCCGCCCGATCCGAATCCGAACGGTGAGGCACAGCGTTGACGGGCTGTAACGATTGAAGTTTTTCGAATTTCGCTTTGAAACTTTAGGAAAATTTTCCACGAATATAGTTCTATCGTTTAAAGAAAAAAAAAAAACAAATCGATTTTTTGATTGTTGTAAATGTATATCCCGCCTAAAGGTAGAAGGAGCGCGCGCTCTCGATTTCTATAGATGTTGTTCAAATTTGAACCATACATTGTTCACATCGTTATGCATGTTTGAGTGAAATTTTAGAGCAGTCGACTAGTTAGATTGCGAGATAAAGGGTTTTAAAACTGCAACTTTTAACACCGCAGGGTCTGCATTGATCGACAGTCAGGTAACATAATTCGTCGTACCATTTATAGTGTTTATACCTTTTTCAAAAAAAACTATGTTTAGATAGCAAAGCAGTTAGGGAAAGAGTGAACAAAATTTGGTTCGCCTTTACGATTCAGTTTTGCCAAAAACGTTCAGTAAAGACAGAATAATTCTCCGTAAAAAATATTTGTCCCCTATAATAAAAAGACATTCGGCAACACCACAGAACAGTATAGTTCAATATTTCGAGAAGAAAAAATTATCGTGTTCCTAAAGTAAAAAACTTTTATCGCGAAAAAAAATATTTGCGTTATGAATATTAATCATTTATATTGTTTATGTTATCTATATTAACAAACAAAAGATTTGGTTAATTCATACCTAATTAAAAACTTTGTTCGATTAACGATTGCTTGCTAATAAAAATTTGTGTTGCAGTATTATTTTTAATATGCCGCGCAAACTTACGTCATTGGATCCGTGGAACGATGCAGTATTGCCATGTCTTCTTACTATAGGGGACAAATATTTTCTACGGAAAATTATTCTGCCTAAATTTAAATGCAGACCCTGCAGTGTTAAAAGTTGCAAATTTAAAACCCATTATCTCCCAATCTAAATTATCGACTCTTCTGAAATTTCACTCAAACATGCATTATGATATGAACAATGTCTGGTTGAAATTTGAACACAATCTATAGAAATCAAGAGCGCTCGCTTTTTCTATCTTTAGCCTCGAAAGGAGAACAAATTTTACTGAAAACCCATACATCTTTATTTGATTCCGTAATCAGTCAAAAATTTGTTTCTTCTTTTCATGGCTTTTTAATTTGCTTTAGTTATATGTGTTTGCTTGTCGTTTTTATTTATTCGCTAAATGATCACATTTGATTTATTTCCTCGTTTGGTTGTCCATGTATCTGCTTGCAGAAAACGAAGATCTGGAGAGCAAATCTGTAAAAAATCGAAAAGTAAACATAATGGTTGATTGTTCGTGAATTTGTGTTCATTCATTTGCTTAATCTCCACATTTTGTTTATTGATTTGACTGGATGGGCGGATTTATAATTGTTTATAAACCAATAATTTGTAACCAATTATAAAACAAATTTATGACCAATAAAACAAACAGAATTTTTTTCGATTTTTGTTATTTGGCAAACTTATATTTGGCCACGACTTTGACACACTGGGTCAATTTGACCCGGATAGTGCTTCATCCACCTGCCATTGACTCTTGGGTCGGTTTTTATTGAAAAAAAATAAGGACGCACTTTAAACATTTCTTAATATGTCTGTATAATTAAAATTTAGAAAATATACAATTAATTCTCTGTAAAAAATTATTGAAAATTCTCAATTTCGGAAAGATATTGAGTATTTTATTTAAAATTCGCCGGGGTAAAAATGCCGCAAGAACAAATTTGGTAAAAATTAAAAAATATCGACACTTATAATGAATTATAGACAATTATAGCACCTCGTACAGTTTTATTATATATAGAGTTCTGCATGTTTTTCTATACTTTCGCCTGGGTCTGCAGTTCCCGTACATCCTACAGTTTTTTGTCAGTAAGTCACTTCCAGAAAATATTTCATAAAAAAATGATGAACACGATTATTATTTGGCTACGATGGGAATTATAAAACTAATTTGGATACATCGAGTCATCAATTTCAAAATTGTCACGGCTACAAAAACCTCATTTGCGTTTTGCCCGGAAATTTAGACGACACGGGAAATGCACCGATAAGTTTATCAATTTTTTTAACGCAAATTTTATAACAAAATAAAAAATAACAAAAGACACATCTGTTTGAAAATTTACAAAATCAATTGCGGATTTGATGGTTCTTCTTTTACAACATTTGTACAAAGCCGCTCGGCTTTGAAAGCTCCGAGATGCATCGAATCTCCGACCGATAAAAAACGCGTGCATTCTGCTATCCAGTCGTGTGATAACCCGAGGCTAAGAGGAACGTCCCGTCTCGTCTGTGTGGCTGGAACATTCACACTATCGCGCGTTGTCGGTGTTTTCTTGCCTCGGGAAATTCGCGAGATATTTCTTCATCCGACGTGTTGTAACGACGTTTTCCATGAGGTTCCGTGCGTTATACGCTCTACATGGAATATTCCATATATTTATATGGGATATTCCACGCCATTTCACCTAGCCCGACCATTTTTTGCTTTCCTGATTTTTTTTTTGTAAAATTGTACCCCATGATCGGAATATCTACAACAATTTTTAAATTTTTATCTCTTCTCTTTTAGGAGTTATAATTTTCCAAAAAATGTCGATTTCGGAAGTTTTGGAAACGTTTAAATACTGATAACTCCTAAACCAATTGAGATACCAACAAATGTCACTTTAACATTTTTATTTTTATTTTGATGCATACTTTCGTTAAATAATATGAAAAAATTATCCATTATCGTTGTCACCGTTTTTTTTGCTTCTAAAATAAAAACTATTTTTTTTTAAAGATGATAGCATTTCTTTATTTTTTTTCAAAATTATCGGACATTATTGGACAATAAAATTAACAAAATCGTCTAAGAAAAATATGATTGATTCGAAAAAAAAATAGAAGGAAAAATGGGCCCGCGAGACTAGTCTTAAAAATTATAGAATGGGTCACTCCATTTTAGAGAATTTTCTGAAGAAAATAAAAAGGGTAATCATCTTTAAAAAAAAAAGTTTTCAATTTAAAAGCAAAAAAACTTTGACATTGAAAATTGATAATTTTTTTCATATTTTTTAACGAAGAGATATTACAAATGAGACACTTGTCAATATCTCAATTGGTTTAGGAGTTATTAGCGTTTAAACGTTTCCAAAACTTCCAAAATCGACATTTTTTGGAAAATTATAACTCCTAAAAGGGAAGAGATCAAAATCTAAAAATTGGTGTGACATTCCAAACATGGGGTTAAAGTTCACAAAAAAAAATCAGGAAATCCAAAAATTGTCGGGATTATGGGCTAGATGAAATGGCGTGGAATTTCCCATATATATATATATATATATATATATATATGTATGTATGTATGTATGTATGTATGTATGTATGTATGTATGTATCTATGTATGTATGTATGTATGTATGTATGTATGTATGTATGTATGTATGTATGTATGTATGTATGTATGTATGTATGTATGTATGTATGTGTGTATGTATGTATGTATGTATGTATGTATGTATGTATGTATGTATGTATGTATGTATGTATGTATGTATGTATGTATGTATGTATGTATGTATGTATGTATGTATGTATGTATGTATGTATGTATGTATGTATGTATGTATGTATGTATGTACGTATGTTTGTATGTAGGGTAAAACCAGCAAAGAGTTCGCGATTTATAAACTTTTATTTCTAGAATGATCAATTTTGTCATTTAGGAGCATTATTTTAAATATAAATTTTGAGTAACAATCGAAAAATATTAAAAAGGCTTAAACTTAGAACTCGTCCGGTGCGCACTCTTAGGGTGCTGTATTGCAAAGAGTAAGTAGTGAGCGCATGAGAGCGGAGTAGTGGTAAGGAATAGTGATGAGAGTGCGCACTCTTACCAAATACGTGTTTTTAGTCTATGGCCTCTATAACTTTCGTAAGCAAGCAAAACGGCGACATAATCTCTCAATAAAAACAAAATTTGGACCACAAGTTTCAAGTATAATAACATTCGTTCGGTGCAAATGAATCGCAAACCTTACAAAACGTGTTCTTAATCGTTAAAAAATAAGATCAAACACATCGAAAATCCATTACTAGTCATAAAATTGGAAATAAATACCTTAAGGGGTCTTCTCACTTCAGACGCTAAAAAAGGCTATTTTCATGATTTTTTAATAAGTTTACATTATAGTTATTGAAATAAAAGTTGTTACACTTAATGAATACACTTTCGCAATATATTTTAAAAAAAATTTATTCAAGTCACGATTTATAGACGAAAATGGTAGTTAAAAAAAGTTGATGAAATCTCAGAGATGGATCATCCGAAACAAAAAAAAATAAAACGGTTTTAGATTCAGTATGTTAATGGTTATAGCGCATATCATACGATTTGGATATATGCAAAAATAACAAAATAGCGGACCGTTTTTCACCGTTTTCGGCAAAAAAACTAGTGAATATACAAATTTAATAAAATCCTTCATGTGCGCTATAGCTATAGTTGTAAAGAAAGAACATGGGGTTAAAATTTCATACGGTGCGGTTCAGTAGTTTGATAGATTTTATCAAAAAGTCGTCGAAAAACGTTGTTTTAAGAAAAAACGCGTTTAAACATTGTTTAGGTTACATAAATACATAACATTTTTTTATGTATTTCGAAAGTGTATTTATTAAGAGAATGTTCTGCCTTGTTAGGCCAAAAAATCTTCGATTTTTCACCAATTTTTTATGCGAAAAGTATTAAATATAGAATGTTGATATTTCGTATGTTGACTAAGGGGTCTTTATTGGACATCAGAATATTTTTTAAAGTTTGACAAAACATGGTGGTGGGAGTGGGAAGAGCAACGTATGTCGGTGCGCGAGCGATGACATTCTTCGCTTGCGGAAGTCAGAAGAAATGGAATCAAGATGAAAAATTGAAAAATAAAAAAATAGTGAGCGATCGGAACGAAGTTTGTTTTTTTTTCCCAAAAATTTTCGCAGTTTTTTGCTCACTATTTTTTTATTTTTCATTTTATCTTCTTGATTCTAGGTCAACTTATACACAATATTGTACAAAGTGAAAATATGTTTGTTTTCTTTGCTTCAGATCACCTGTCCGGGACTTAGGACTTCCGCAAGCGAAGGATGTCATGGCCCGCGCACCGACATACGTGGTTCCTGAGCGATACGAATTTTGTTAGTATTGACGGGAAAACGCTTTTAAGGGGTGATAACACCCCTTAATATAAGGGTATTTCACCCCTATTTTTTTTTGAAATGTCATTATAGTGGATTTTTCATTGCTTCGGATTAGAAGAATTTTCGTTTTTGTTTCATTAAACTCGGTGGACTCCTTGTGTGTGAAACGGCTATATTACCCCTAGAGATGCCTTATTTCGAGGGGTGGTTTCACCCCTTGAAACCGTTTTTCCGCCGATAAAAAAAAACGTACCGCTTACTTTACGGTGCTTTATAACATATTCAAATTTCAACAAAATCGAAGAGCGTCACCTGAGGAATGTTCCTTGTTAGTCAACATACCAAATATCAACATTATATATTTAATACTTTTCGCATAAAAAATTGGTGAAAAATCGAACATTTTTTGGCCCAACAAGGCAGAACCTTCCCTTAACGCGGTCCTCTAGTTTCTCGGCTGTTTTTTTACGGCTTTTTCAATAATTTTTTACGGGCAAAACATCGAAATAATCAATATCATTGTTTTTGCATAATCTTTATTAACATTTAAATAAGCTTTACAAATTTTTTGAAGTCAAAATATATAATAGAATAAAGGTTATAGTGGCTGACAGGAAGACATCAAGTAAAAGAGGTGCTTGACGGTGACCAAGATTGCGGCTGTTCTGCTTATCTGAAATAAAAAAACCAAACGGCATTTTAATCTTCATATTTAAGACTAGCGATTGAACTAGAGTGAATTCTAAATTACAAAAATTGACTTTTTTATACACTTTTGAAAATTACATTCTATTTTTTACTCATTTTTTCTCAAGTTTTTCGCTCGTACAAAAAAAAAAACTATCCAAGCAATCATGATAATCCTAGTTCAATCGCTGGCTTATAACATATTAAAGATGCTGTATAAATTTGAACAAGATCGGTGCAGTAATTTCTGAAATATCGTGGTCACCGTTTCGAAAAATGGTGTTTCGAGAAAAACGCGTTTAAAAGTTCGCGCATATGATTTATACTAAAAATTTCATCTCACCGTCAATCTGCTATGCCTGGACCATACAATAGGTCTTCCTCTTCTTCTTGGAAGTCACGCAGAGCTGCTCCGTCTTCCCTTTTCGCGATTCGGGCCTGTTTTACAACATCACTCGTGCGCCTTTCTGAACGGTCGATCCGAGAGCTATCACGCTGTTGAACATATCCTTTAGCTTGTGGGCCGATTTTCACTCCCATGCACGGAGAAAAATACGGCCTCAAATTCTAGCACTGGTTGCCAGAATTCTAATATTCAGTGCTAGAAAAGTATAGCAGTTTACTGCCAGTTCGGAATTCTAAGACTTGTTGTTATAGAAGTGTAAAAATTATTCTCACACCGTATAGTAAAAATGATGCGTGCATATTACATTTGAAACTATTCTCGCACAGGCGCGAGTCCTATATGCTGTATAGTAAAAATAATGCGTGCATATTACATTTAAAACTGTTCTCGCATAGGCGCGAGTCCTATATGCTGTATAGTGAAAATAATGCGTGCATATTACATTTGGAAGTATTCTCGCATAGGCGCAAGTCCTATATGCTGTATAGCAAAAATTATGCGTGTATATTATATTTAAATCTATTCTCGCATAAGCGCGAGTCCTATATACCGTATAGCAAAAATTATGCGTGCATATTACATTTAAATCTATTGTTGCATAAGCGCGAGTCCTATATGCTGTATAGCAAAAATTATGCGTGCATATTACACTTAAATCTATTCTCGCATAGACGTGAGTTCTACGTTGTATAGCAAAAATTAATCAATTCTTATGAGAATTATACGCATCAAAACATAATGCTATTTCTTCAATGAATCATACAAATTTTGTATCTTATATAAGAATTAGAAATATTTCTAAATAGGCATTTTTCGTATTGTGATCATTTATATAATTATGTGTATAGTAAAAATTGGAACATGTTGAAAGTAATGAAAGGAATCCCGTTATAGCAATGAATGCCATAGGCGCATTTGCAAAAACTGTATTCGCAGGATTGTAATGCATAATTTTGACTAATATATATATTTTGCATAATTTTGCATAATTTTGAAATGCATAATTTTGACTAATATATATATTTTAAATATTTCAATAATAATGCTTGCCTGTGCAACGAGTTATGTTTATCATGAAATTGATTTTTTAACATGTTACTACATAGTTATGTTTAAAAGTCAATCGAACAATAAACATTACTCGTTGCACAGGCAAGCATTGTTATATATTTAAAATATATATATTGGTCAAAATTGTGCAATTCTCAAAGGCAACAGTGTGTCTTGATTTAAAGTTTATAATTAAATACATTTTCGCTTCACAGTGACGACCAATACACATAACTATATATAAAAGTATAAGGTGAAATAAAAACACAGCAAATTGTGACTATTTTAATACATTGCTTATTTATTACTTTTTTGTACAAACAATTTCTGTATTTTTGTATTCCTATTTTTGTATTCCCTACTTTTTTGTACGGATTATAATATGTGCCGCGTTTTTCATTCGGGAAAATTTCGCAGATTCACGGAAAAAAAGAAACAGCGAAAATCACAGTATAAACCGCATGAAAAACAGGGTGCCATACTTCATTTTACAGTAAAACAGAGTAATGTAAATCCTGTCCTACAAAAATGACGAATTTTCCTGTACACACTGAGATTTTTACAGTTACACTGGCTTATTTACAGTTCGGTATTGTGAATACATCAGTGTCTTCAGTAAAAATATTCAACTGTAAAATTTACATGAGATCACTGATTTTTATACTGTACGCAAACTGCAAGGGTTACAGTGTACACTGTATTGAGTACAGAGTGGTTCATTAAATTGTACAGTGTAGCACGGTAGTTTTACTCTTCTTTCGACAGTTCGTGACGTAATCTGTGCACTCTGAGATTTTTACAGTTACACTGATTTATTTACAGTTTGGTATTGTGAATAAATCAGTGATTTCAGTACAAATATTCAACTGTAAAATTTACATAAGATCACTGATTTTTATACTGTAAGCAAACTGCAAGGGTTACAATGTACATTGTATTGAGTACAGAGTGATTCATTAAATTTCACAGTGTGGCACGGTAGTTTTACTCTTCTTTCGACAGTTCATGACGTTATCTGTGCACTCTGAGATGTTTACAGTTACACTGGTTTATTTGCAGTTTGATATTGTGAATACATCAGTGATTTCGGTAAAAATATTCAACTGTAAAATTGAAATGCGATCACTGTTTTTTATACTGTCTGCACATGAGGCACGAGGCCAGGACACAAAGGATTGCCAGTTAGTAGTGCGTGGTTGATGGGACGCGGTCATCGAAATTTGTGCGACAGAAATCAAGAAACTATAAAGAAAGAGAGAATTTAAAAAAAAGGTACGTTCTTGTCTAATTAGGACTTGTCTCGCGCGTGGGGTGAGGCACGTGGCCAGGACACAAAGGATTGCCAGTTAGTAGTGCGTGGTCGATAGGATGCGAACGTTGAAATTTGTGTGACATAATTCAAGAAATTATAAAAAAAGAGAGAATTATTTACAAAAAGGTACGTTCCTGTGTATGTGACTGATTTTGTAATATTTTCTTCATATATATATATATATATATATATATATATATTACATTGCTTACAATATACATTGTAAGCAAAGGTTTCGCCGAATTTTTTTACTTCATTTTTATAATCAAATTTACAGTGTGACGTTGTGAACAGTATTCACTGGTTAGGACTTGTCTCGAGCGTGGCGCAACCAGGACACAAAGGACTGGCAGTTCTTTCAGCGCTTCAATTGTCCTTTCAGCGCTTCAATTGTTCTTTCAGCGCTATCTAATGTTATTTTTACCCCTAATTTTGTATAATATACGAGTTGTGGCACTATTAGATTACGGGGTTCATGAAGTTTGAATTACAGGATTGAAACAATAACGTTTCCCGTGTTCACACTGTAAAAAGCAACGGTTCAAAACTGCAACTATATCTGTTGCTAACTAGTTTCTAGAACAGAGGACTCCACTGTTAAAACACCTACATAAACTCTGTCGATATAACTGGCGCATTCAGTGTACATAATACAGATTAACTAACTGTCAAATTACAAGTTTTGTTAAACTTATATTACAGTGTTGAACTGTCAAAATTTCCTTTTGACTACACTGTATTTTGGACTGTGTGTTCCAGTAAAAGATACAGTAGAGCGATTCGAGTCCAAAGAGGACAGTATAGGAGCTGTAATAATTTACTTTGAGCACACTGTATTTTGAGCACTGTGTTTCAGGTAATATCGCTGTGCAATCGCTCGAGTCCAATGCGAACTGTGAAGCCCCTGTATTGTTTACTATTTCTTTTTTTCCGTGTTTGTCGTGCGAAATCTTGAAATCGCTCGTTATTCTATTAAACAATTTGAAACATTTTTATACAGTTATTATAGAATGCATCAGTTGATAATTATACTAAACAAATTACAAACATACTCGAAGTGCGATAACTTTTCTGCACGTTGAAGATTTTTGAACGCTTTTTCCTTCTCTCGGGCAATGATAGTTCGCACTAGTAAGCTGCGGTAACGTGGAGGCAAGTTACCTTCTTCCTCGTATAGTAATAAAATGGACTTTCCATCGACTATACTTTGGAGATACGCATGAAGATCCTAAATATTGAAAAAAAGTCAATTAATCAAGACATTTTGTCGAGCTTATATACATATTTGTAAATAAAATACTTATAAATTCTTACATTGATTGCATCTTGCACACTGATATCTTTATCGGCTTGACTTCCTTCTGCGATCAATACCGAACTATGTTCAATCAGTCGTGGAGTTTCTCCCGATTCGTCAACTTTTGATGTTGACGGTGTGTTTTCGTTGTCTCTGCGGCTGTTGGCTTGGATTGCGCTCACGCTGAAACGCGTTGAGGTGGGAGAGGGTTGGTCGGATGATCTGTGTCCTTCATTACACAAAAAATTCTGCCCACAATTTTTTAAGATTAGTTTTGATAACCATGACTGCGAATGATAAGAACCAAAAACGGCAGATTTGTCGAAACAGAGCGTAGCAAATGTTACATTGCTGCAATACTAATCATCGCAATCAACTGTAACTATGGCAAAAGAAATGATCAACAAAAAATTCTGTGATACCTGTGTCCTGTCATCTGATGATCTCCTATACCAATTATCTGCTTCTATAGCATTTACATCGGTAGAAATATTCCCCCAAACAGCCGGGATCATAGTGCCATAACTAGATATATCTGTAGTGTTTTCTAGTTCACAGGATCGAACCCCTGAATCTATTGTAAAGCAGTGTGCAAAAATAGATGCAATATACAGATATAATAAATAGAACATACGCGTAGAATTAAAATTTTGGGCTCATAGATTAAAGAATTAAACTCCTGTACAAACGAAAAAGGCACATATTGGCAATTTTTTTTTAGAGAAAAAATACAAGTAATCAAATTTTTGTCCACAGGTCTGTATTATAATATTAAAAAACCATACAAAAGTCAGCATGGTTTTTTCGATCTTTATAAAAAAACTTTTTATGAACTGTGTCGCATTTTCCTCGAGTATGAGGTATGTACTCGTCGACCGTACCATAAAGAGTCCACTACTAAAAAATTGCATGTATTACATTTGCGCCCGTGAAACCTTCGAAGAAAAACATAAATGGAGAAATGCTTGCAGCCGCCATATTTTCTCAATTACTACGAGAAACTAAATTTGTTTAGTCCCATAGTAGTACAATAAAGACCTGGGTACAAAATTGCGATCTATTATTATTATTTCCCAATATTATATATCTATGTACTCTTTTGCTGTATAGAGTAGTCTAATTCTTCAAGCCATACTACAATATAAGTATGTGAATAGGAACAATTCGAAAACATTTATTTCACATTCGAAAGAAGTGAGACTAAGAATTTTATAGTCATACAATGTATGTACGATCGAGATTCTGGAATTCCCTCCCTCCTGCCCTTGCCGGCGCCTTACAAGTCTACCTCCGTGCTATCTCTAAAAATACTTTTTCAAAAAAATATACAGCTATTTCTATTTCACGTAATTATTACAGCTATTAATATTACACAAGGGTTAAGAAAATATAAAAATATAATATCTTTGTACTTACTTGTAATCGATTGCAAATCCATTAATCGATGGCACTTGACGATGACGAATAATAACTGTGTAACTGTGTAACTGCATATCTAGACACTAGCTGACATTGCTGATGCACGATGACCGCTTTCTTCGACTGTTGAAACTCGACTAAAGAACAAAGCGGTCCTCTCGACACGACGAAACAGGATTTTCATGTATACCTACGATACTGTTTGGATAGATTTTGTATCTGAGTGGCGAAGAAAATTTACTATACTAATTGTAAAAAACCGTTTTGCCGCGTTGTCGCGTATACGTGAGAGCTCCGGGGAGAGTGGAAAGATCCCTTATCCTCTACAAAAGTAAACAAAACTGAGAATAAAGACCCACGGCGACGAACTTTGCCCAAAAATCGAATAAATCATACTTATGGCATACATAAATGAATAAGAAATATATAAATATTAAACATATCCAATATAACAACAGGATAGAAACTCTAGGTTCCATCATCAAAAATTCTACAAATTTCATCACTGCTTTGTATATATTATTATATCTTATGTAATAGTAATCTAATTTTGAATAATATAAAATATACGAAAGTTGACAATTCTTTATGAGAACTCGTATATGACCGGAAATTCTTCCCGTCATGTACATGGTGAAAAAAAGAGAGAGAGCGAGAAATATTCTCACAGCGCGCATGAATACAAAAAAGGATGGAAATAGGAGAATGGTGGGGGGAACGAGAAAATTGCAAAGTTATATGTTTAACAATTAATGTCATAGACACCACGATACTTTTAACGATACTACGGCAATCTTTATAATAGTAATCGCTTTAAATGTCGTAAAAAATGTTAAAGGTTGCTATAAACTAACCTCGAATTTTCATTACAGAATTAATGTAGGAAACACCAATTCAATTTGACAATTTGCTATACCACATAGGGTTAGATTTTATATTCCAGAGTAACATGCAGTTTATGGGGGATAGAACTTATTGGAAAAAACCAACCTAAATTACACGCTAAACTTTCATATAGATTTTACTATACCCATAGCATGAATCTTCGGTGTATAGCGAAAAATATTATGAAGTTATTATCAAAATGTGACTCTTTATACCATACTTTTTGTAAAACACCAACCTTTATTACACGCTATATTTTCATATGGATTTTAATATACGTATAGCATGAATCTTCTTATATGTATAGATTTCACTATACGCATAGCATAAATCTTCGGCGTATAGCGAAAAATATTACGAAGTTGTTAGTAAAATGTGACTCTTTATGCCGCACTCTTTGTAGAATACTGGAAACTAATTGTTCCAATCACGTGGGCAAAATATTTTTTGAATACTACAAAAAATCACAACATGCCGAATAAAATCTATTATTTGTATCAGTTTACGTGCCATATCGTAGGTTAAAATTTAAATTTCTTCATTATTACTATACCATAATTACAATTTTTATCTTCCATTCAATACTTTTTGATATTTAATGATATTTTTTTTAGAAGCATAGTATTAATTCTAAACTTCGAGGCCCCTGTTTTCTCCGTGTGGTTTCCAAGGTCTTCAGGATAGATTTGAATCCTTCGTTGAAGATTATGACAGCGAGAAACGTGGCGATTTCAACCACTTTTGGCCCAGAATGGAGGTGCTTCGGAGCAAAAGTCCAGATTAACGAATTGGCCGACTCGTTATTATTTTGAGTTTCCGCTCCCAGGCATCTGCTTAACAATTCTTCTTTGGATAAATCCTCATTAATTGGCTTTATAACTTTTTGAACTGCTTCAGGAAGAGGCGGTTTATTGTGTTTGAATTGCTCAGCCTCTCCGAGAAACTCAGCTCTGCGACATTTGCACCAACTAGATTCGCCTGCAGGACAATTTTGATGCTGTGGACTGCTGTCTGTGGAAATCTCGTGAAAGAATGTTGCCCAAATTTCCTTTCTCATTTCCTCGATAGAATCTGGATGTCTCCGAATGGCTTATCCATAATACGTTGTCATCTCACCAATCAATTTATCAGTGAGCTTTCCCACCAATGCCTTTATTAGATTTTTTTGCATTTCGGAGCCGAGTCCCCATCCTCTTTTCAATGTGTCCAACACACTCTTTTTTTACAACAACAACATCTTCTCCATATGGTTCTGACTTCAAAATACCGTTGCATGTCTTGCTGCCGGCGCTCGGCTTTCGGAGCAGCCAGGCGCGCGCTCCGTATACCTGCTCCGTTCCAGGGCCGTAACTTGTGAACCACTTCGAATATCGAAAAATCCTTTGGCACACATTTTCTACACATGTTGTAGATGTGATTTATGAAGAAAAAAAATCGATTTTTTCGACCCGAGAAACTAGAGGACCGCCTTAAGTGTAACAACTTTTATACCAATATCTATAATATAAACCTATCAAAAAAAATCATGAAAATAGCCTTTTTTAGCGTCTAAAGTGAGAAGACCCCTTAACGAAGCGAGTTGTCCAACACCTTGACATGACATATGCCACTGACAGGTTAGGTGGTGTTGCCAACACAAGAACACAATGAAACAACTAAAAGCGCTGCGTACTTTTTCGTGGCTCTACCCTATGTGTGCATGTAAACATATACATATATATATATATATATATATATATATATATATATTACTGGAGCAAAGGGGATTCAGCAATGGATGCGACCGAGCGATCCCGGAAGTGCAAACTTTCAGCTAACGAACGAGACTCTTCGCTCGATTGTCGGGAGTGATGAGTTTTCACGCTCGATGATGGCGTCCCCTGAATAACGGGCATGAAAATTATCTCAGTCGGTTGATACATCCCCAGACTCGTTATTTCCTTTAAGGGGTAAGGCCACTGTAAATTTTTTGAAAAATCGATTTTTTTTTATTGGCTTAAAAAATAGTTTAAACCCTCTAGTTTAAAAATAGTTTAAATCCTTTTAACTTCTTTTTTAAATTTTTTCCAATAAAAAACTATTCGCAAAACTTTATACGCGTTTTTCTCGAAACATGGTTTTTCAAAATGGCACGCAGCATAACTCGAACAATTTTCATTTTTTTTACTTGAAATTTTAACCAGATGTGAACATTTACATTATCTTGAGAATGTCGATCGGAATTTTCAAGAACTTTATTTATTGATTTTTTATTAACAAAAAACTTGCCGTTTTTTTCGTCAAAAATCAATTTTTTTTTCAAACGCACGCCAAATCCACAAAAATTGATACTTTTTAAAATCCGATCGACATTCTCTAGCTATAGCCCTCTAGATTAATGGTTTTTTTTTTGTTCTAGATTCAAAAGTGCACCAGTGGTGCTGCGTGCCGCGGAGCCCTGGAAGCAAAACATGTCCCGGGAAGATAGCTGTGGAACCGCCATTTTGTTTTTTTTTACTGTAAAAAAATTTTATAATAAAGTTTAATGTATGCCCGATAACACCATTAAAAGTTTTTTTTCAAATACCTTCAATTTCGGGAGCAAAAAATTAGTGAAAAAACCTTTTTTTTTTGGCCGTTACAGTGGCCTTACCCCTTAAGAGGAGGGTAGGGGTTTCAGCGTGAAAAAAAAACACTTTTTTGCGAATTTTTTTTCATCTATATGGATAGAGTAAATTTATTGAAACCTTTTGTACATTGTTAAGTGTCATTTCAAGAACATTCCGTGAAATTTGTACGCGAAAATATCCACAAACAAGCCGGTGAAAAAGCTTTTACAAGAACGCCTTTGGAAAAACACTATTTGCGGTGTTCACTGTATCTCAGCTAGAAATTATCTGAAACCAAGTACCATTAAAATTTAGTCAAAGTATCATCAAATCCTCCCCGACGGTCTTTGATCATTTGTTTTTTTCATTTCTAAATTTTTGGTGGTCATGTAGGGTGAAAAGTGCTATTTTTCACGAAAAATTCCGGCATTTTGGGGGTGGAAAGCCCCCTCAATGTAAAAAAAATCTCAAACCAACCGTTGGGGGGAGGTATTTTATATGTAGAAAGTGTGTACCAATTTTGAAATAAATCGGTCATGTAGTTTTCAAATGGCAGTGAACACGGACTTTGAAAAAGTGGTTTCGAGAAAAACGCGGCACCGGCTTGTTTGTGGATATTTTCGCGTACAAATTTCACGAAATGTTCTTGAAATGACACTTAACAACGTACAAAAGGTTTCAATAAATTTACTCTATCCATATAGATGGAAAAAAAAAATCGCAAAAAAGTGTTTTTTTCACGCTGAAACCCCTACCCTCCCCATAAAACGCTACATTTTTTTGCATTTACACACCTTTTGTTAATAATAATAACAAAATAGAAGAAAAATCTTCCGCGAAGATTGATTGGATTTTTCAAAACGCTCACGTGCTTATGTACCGTGTTCATTGAATCTCGAAGGGGAAAGATCAAGAACGTCCCGACTGAGCTGACACTTTGCAGGTTTGATCGATCTTCTCCGTCTCGATCGTCGCCCAGACCTTTTGCCTTTACCTCCTCCGCAGCTGCTACGAGCTCGTCGACGGCGAGACCCTGATCTACCGCACTTTCCGCCCTTACTTCGACTTCTTCCTCCTCTTCGTCTACCTCCACGTTTTCGTCCGCAGCCACCCTTCGAGCTCCTCTCCTTTCCGCCGCGTCTTCTTCTTCTTCCGCTTCGACCACCGCAACTTTTCGCCCCTCCTCTACTTCTGCTTCTAGATCGACTTTTGCCACGTCGACTTCCGCCCCTTCGACTCTTGCCTCTTCGACCTCCGCGTTTTCCGCTCGGGCAACCCTTGCTGGAGCGGCCTCTTCGACTGCTCTTCCTCGCTCCACGGCTTCGTCCTCCGGTTTTTGGGCAAACACCGCAGGCACCTGTGCAATCCGTGCAATCGCAGCAGCTTGGCTTCAGGCCGGTCGTCGGCTTCGGAAGAAACGCGTATTGGCCGTTCTGGCGCTCGACGATACCGAAGTCCTCGCATCTCTTCAATATCTTCACCAACTGCCGCGGAACGAAATACAGTGGCGAGAAATCGAGGAGCGATGTTTTTTTTAAAGCTATTCACTAATGCTTTTTTGGGTTTTCATTCAAGGGGTTACCCCCACTTGCGATTTTGAGAAAATCGATTTTTTTTATTGCATTTTTTTTGAAGTATAAGTATCTGAGAAGATGTCCTGAAAATTTCAAGTCGATCCGAACAAAATTGACTGAGATATGAGCGTTGAACGAGAAGAATTCGTTGTGTAAACGACCGGAAATTGAAACTTTAAACGCGTTTTTCTCAAAATGGCATTTCTGAAGTCGGTGACCAAGATTACTCGAACACTAATGAACCGATCTTCTTGAAATTTTGCAGGCTTATTCAATACATAAAAATGTAGTCTTTGATCGTTTGGTTTTTTTTTCTAAAAAAATGGCCGTTTTATAGCCAAAAAACGGCCGTTTTTTTCGTTAAAATCGAACCATTAACTTTGACTGTCCGCCATTTTGTGAAAAATTAATATTTTTTAAAATCCTTCGATTCAAGACTAGTTTATACTTATATTTGACTAAATCCATCCGCATTTTTTTTTCAGATGATCCACTTCGCCGCAATGTTGGTCACCGCAAACCGTGTATACAAAAACATTATTTCATTGACGGCCATTTGCCACTAAACAATGTAATATTTTTCAATAAAAAGATTACTGAAAGTTCTTCAAGATGTGTTCTTTAAGATGGTATATTGATCGATTAAAAAAGTTTTGTAGTTTTCTTAAAAAAAATTCATGAAAAGGCCTTTTTTTGCGCTACAAGTGGGGGTAACGCGTTAAAGCTATTCACTAATGCTTTTTTGGGTTTTCATTTGAGGCTGAATTAGAAGGTCCGGAAAATCTTTTTTTTTTCATTGCTTAACCCTTTAAAGCATAGTGACATACACTGAGAAAAAAATTCGTTCATCGATCCAAAATTCAGTTGGTTTAACAAAATGTATCTTTAAATACGTTCAACTTGATATTTGGTTGGCATAAAACACGTTTTGTCAATCTAACTGATAGTTTTAGTGGTGTGAACTGTAGCTTATTTAGCATGTCTGAGCAACTGTTAAAACAACAAAATTTCGAAACAACAAAATGCATTTTGCACATCCAACGATTTTCTTTTGTCAGTGTACTGGTATGTCACCTACTTTCAATCTGTTTTTCTCGAATCAAACATTTTTTTAGCGAATAATGACGAATGTAAAGGTATATTTAAGATGTTAGGAGATCAAGTGTTACTACTATCTCATTATTAAGGGCTTATGTTGCACTTAGTGGATGTTGATCACCACTACACTACAAAAAAAAACACGTTTTTAGGCAATAAATGTAATTGTGCCTAATCTCACAGGTAAACCATACACAAAAAATGAATTCAGAGACGTTTTTTGGGTCGCTGATTACGAATTCGAGGTCAAAATCCAGAAATTCAAAATGGCGAATCCAATATGGCGGACCAAAACCGGAGATTTTACTGGGATTACTAAAACATCGGAGTTGCTCAATATGTTGATTCTGTTATACTGAATTTCTAATAGAATTACGCTTTTAGCATTACCCGGAGCTAACGGCGAGGACGTAGCGAGTTTCTAGCTCCATATTTTTTTAAATTTATTTTTTACTTTTTTTTTATTTTTTTGGCTTTTTATTTTAATTGGCACTGCCATTTTTATTGTTCAATTTTGAACTGAGATTCGAATTCAACGACTCAAAAAATCCCTGCATATGGAGTTTCATCTTCATCAAGCTACTTTGAGCATTTTGGTCCGTCATATCGGATCCGCCATCTTGAGTTTCCAAATTTTGAGTGCAGATTTGTAATCAGCGACCCCGAAAATCCCCGAGTACCAACTTTTGCTTTCATCAAACAATTTTTGCATTTGTGGTCCACCATATTGGATCCGCCATCTTGAATTTTCAAATTTTGAGTGCAGATTTTTAATCAGCGACGCCGAAAACGATTTTTGCGTTTATAGTCCGCCATATTGGATCCGCCATCTTGAATTTCCAAATTTTGAGTGCAGATTTGTAATCAGCGACCCCGAAAATCCCCGAATACAAAGTTTTGAGCTGATTGCACGTAAGAAAAAATGTATGCTTCAAAGGGTTAAGGTAGCGCGAGCGCGCAATCTTTATTTCTATGGATTTTGTTCAAATTTTAACCAGACATTGTTCATATCATTATACATGTTCGAGTGAAATTTCAGAACATTCGACTATTCAGATTGGGAGATAATGGGTTTTAAAATAGGAACATTTAACAATGCAGGGTCTGCATTGAAATTTTGACAGAACAATTTTCCGTAAAAAATATATGTCCCCTATAATAAGAAGACATATGGCAATACCACAGAACAGTATTGTTCAATATTTCGAGAAAAAAATAATTATCGTGTTCTCAAAGTTGAAAATGTTGTCATAAAAAAATATTTGCATTATAAATATTAATATTTTATAATGATTATGTTATCTTCATTAAAAAATAAAAGTGTTGGTTCATTCATAACTAATTAAAAACTTTCTTCGATTAAAAATTACTTCAAAATAAACATTTGTGTTGCAGTATTATTTTAAATATGCCGCGCAAACTCACGTCATTGGATACGTGGAAGGATGCGGTGTTGCCATATGTCTTCTTATTATAGGGGACAAATATTTTTTACGGAAAATTATTCCGTCTAAATTTCAATGCAGACCCTGCAGCGTTAAAAGTTGCAATTTTAAAACCCATTATCTTCCAATCTAAATAGTCGACTAATCTGAAAGGCCATAGCCGGGGAAGTAGGGAAAAATTGCCCCCGCATTTTCTTCAGCGAAATTAGGATTATATTGTGAGGTATAAAAAAAAAAAAAATTTCTGAAAATTTCATCCCCGTCAACGCAATGGTTTTGGAAAAATGAATTTTTTTTATTAAAAAAATATAAAAATTCCGGAAACGCTTCAGTGGATCGATTCGATTTTTTTTGGTACTTGTTATGATGAAACGCGTTACGAAATAAAATTATAGAACATCTTGCGAAAGAATAAGGTTTAAAAAAAAACAATGTTCCTTGTTTTCATTTTTTTTTTTACTATAAACCACTTGGGGTACAATGACGAATTTTTTTTTCGTTACACATACTTCAAAAAACACACTTTATTGATATATTTTAGTTATATAGATATATAACTAAAATATATCAATGAAGTCTGTTTCTTTTTTTTTCACTGTGGCGTACCAAACTGATCATTTTGAAAAAATTATATCATCTAATAAGGTGCCCAAAGATTATATGAAAAAATTGTCGGTATAGTACCCCAAGTGGATTATAGTAAAAAATAATAAAACAAGGAACATTTTTTTTTCAAACCTTAATCTTTCGCAAGATGTTCTACAATTTTATTTCGTAACACGTTTGATCGAAAAAAGTACCAAAAAAAATCAAATCGATCCACTGTACCGTTTACGGGAAAATTTTTTTTTGATATTTAAAAAAAATTCTTTTTTCTAAAACCATTGCGTTGACGGGCATGAAACTTTCAGAAAATTTGTTTTTTTTTTACCTCAGAATATACTCCAAATTTCGCTGGAAAAAATGCGGGGGCAATTTTTCCCTTCTTACCCGGCTATGGCCTTTCACTCAAAAACATTCCTAATGATATGAAGAATGTCTGGTTAAAATTTGAATAAAATCTATAGAAATCAAGATTGCGCGGTCGTACTACCTTAACCCTTCGAGTGCACACCTCCGCCGCCAACGTATGAGTGCATCTTGGGTCAATCTGACTCAAGGCGTTTTTGAAATCGTTGTATTCCGGTAAATATGCATTTTTTGTTTTTTTTTACAGACGTTTTTTATAGTAAATTATCCATATTTTATGGCCCTAAATTTATTATTTCACGAAAACAAAAATTGAATGCCAAAACATTCGTTCAAAGTGGGCATACGCTAAAAAATACGGACTTACACGAAAAAAATCACTGGGTCAAAACGACCCAGTGTACACTCGAAGGGTTAAGCGCTCTAAAGGCCTTCGCGCATTCGCACACACTAGTTAGTGTTTTGCCTTTCAGTGTTCTTATTAGCCACCATCTTAAGAATTCCCCAATACTTCCCCCTCTCCATTCGTCCACCGCCTTTACCCATTCTTTTTTTATTTTACCCCTTGCCTCCCTGCATGTCCATATATGCTCCATGCTTTTTTCCCCCTCGCCAAAGATTCCGCACTCTCTTTTCCTAAACCCCTTTTTTCCCTATTTTTCCCAGATTTCCGCATCTAATCCGGGCCCACTCTTCCTTCAGATACCCCTTACGTCTTTCTCTTCCCAATATTTTTCTCTTCCAATTTCCGCTTTCAAGTGTTTATATATTTTCCTGATGAAATTTTTTTTATACATTTAAAATATACATGAAAAGAAACCTCAATGTTTACTGGGCTCGCTTCTTTTTACCCCTTTAAAAAAATTCCCGAAAAAACGCTTTTTTGGGCCTTCTATTTCAGGCTCCAGCCTCAACGCTATGTAAGGAGTGTCTCAAAATAACCTGATATATAAATTTATTAATAGAATGTATTATTTATTTGAAAAGTACGAATATGTTTATTTTAATATAAGGTACAAATAGAGAGGTTATGTGTGGAACACAATATCCGATAAATGGCCGCCTCGTCCTAATTTGCAAACGTACAGTCTTTTGACGAAATTTTCAATAACATTTTGGCATAAATGCGGACTATTTCATTAACGGCGTGCCCAAATGCTCCCTTTTCAAAAACCGCAAGAAAAGAAGTCCAATAGCGTCAAATCACACGATAACGTCGTTAATTTTCAATTTTTATTAAATAAAAATGTACACGCAATAAGTTCAATGTATGCTTAATAACATACCGTTTTCCCGAGTCGAAATTTTTAGCCTCCTCTGAACCCTCGCAGGACCCATTTCTTTTGTAATACATAAGCCGCCAGCCTCCGTTGAACCTACGAAACCTCATTTGTCGAGTTCAGTGCCATGCAGAGACCTCCTCTTGGCCCACAGTAGCCTCTGCTAGACCTCCCAAACCTTCTCTCGACCCCAGTTTCCGTGAAACGTGCAGAGCACAGGCCTCCTTAACCTGCTTTTAACCTCAAACTGTTGCCTCGACCCCACCTAACCTGCTTTCGGCCCAAATTCGATATCTCCTCCATCATCATTCCATTGTGGCCTGGTCGGTAACCCGTTCGATGACGAAATTAATAAAAACACATCGTCCCCTTATCAAATTATTAGTGCAATATTAATATGCGAAAACAATCAAATTTTCTCAATATCGATTTATTATTATTTTATAGGCAATTCATAAAAGAATGCTTGTATATACAGTCTTACTCCAATTCTATCGGATTAATGGGCGTTTTCCTGTCAGAAAAAATCTCACAGGAAAATTCTTAAAAAATGTCAGTCTATCCACTATAAGCTTACGCGACGTTTTTCGTCCTTGACGTTTCTTCTTAAACCCTCTAGTTCTTGAGTTACATTGCATTATCTAGAATTAGTCTTTTTTAGCAAAAAATGAAATAACATTGCGAAAAACATCGTACAAAACTTTATAAAAACGCAAATGGACTTCTTGCTACCCCGTTCAAGTTTATCATGGATAAACGCAACAATTTTTTTTGCATAAGTCATGCGCCCAATTCTCGATGGTCGAAAAGAAGCCGAAAATCAGTCACGTATAAAAGTGCGTACCGGGGCGAAAAGAAAATTATAAAAAAATATTTCAGAAAAGCAATATAAAGCTGAATTTATTCCCGTCAAAACGCCGTTCGGTAAATTTGGTTATCTTTTTATTTACGAAGCTATGTAACTTTTCGTGCAGCAAGAAATATCGACTATGGTGTATCCAAACTTTTAAGCGACGGTATATATTATATAATACTATATATATATATATTATACTCGAAATATGTGGTTGCATTAATATATTGGAATATACACTACCAGTCAAAAGTATTCAGACACTTCAGATAACTGCAAAACTTAATATCACTTTGGATCATTGCAAACTTATGGTAGAATAATAATTATTTTACGAAGATAGTATAAAGCTCTGTATAATTACTTAATTATATAGATCTTTATAGTATGTTCGTGAAATAATAAATGAAATGAATTATATTACTCTAACATTATTTGGCAATTATCCAGCGCTCAAAAGTTTTGCGATTATGTGCAGTGTCCGAAAACTTTTGGCTGGCAGTGTAGATCTAAATAACATATAATGTTGATATCTATATGGAAAGTTAGGGTGTTAATTATAGTCTATTTCATGTTTTACAGGATTGAAATTGTCGGTTTAGAATTCAACCTCATTCGATTTTTTCTTTATTTTTTCTTTTTGTTTTTGTTCGTTTTGTTTTTTTTTGTTTATTCAATAATAAGTTGATAAATGTCGACGGCCGATTACCGTCGATTTTAAATAAAATGTTTGATTTTTCTTTGTTTTCATTTTTAGCACGTCGAAAATTTAAAAACCATTTCCACGTGTATGTATGAAGCATATTTTTATTTTTTTCCGCTAAATAATTATAATATTAACTAACCGCGTCTATTTGATTCTTTTTTATTTTAGTTGACTAGATTTTTCATAGAACCAAATTTTTCCTATTGCATTCCATCATTAAAATGATTGATTTCAAAAATGTTTATTTATAGAAAATGAATCTATTTAATATCGTCCAATAACTACATATTTTATTTGATCCTAATAAATCTGTGATTCGGTTTCATCAGTTCAACATCTTCATCTGTTCAAAAAAACAATTTAGTTAAGTTCACTGAATGGGTCCAGTTATTTTTTTTAAATTTACCTTAAATAGAATTTTCTTAGAGTTAACCTTTTTTCTATTTGATTGAACTAATGGTCCATCTTTATTGCAACACTCATATAAAAGGAGCGGGGGGTAGAGAAGGTGGAGAGAGAGGAATTTTATATATATGTATATGTATATGTGTTTGTTTGAAAAATCTATAGCATGTTATTCGATGAAACTCTCTAATTATCACAATCATATTAACTAATTCACATAGCTTATGTGATACAACTAATAGTTAGAGGTATTCATTTGGTCTCTTATGCCATATCAGCGACCAAAATGTTATAAGCACTCGGTAGCATAGGGGCAGCGGAGCGTAGTTATGAGTAGGTAGGCTAGGTTCAAGGCGCATATAGGGCAAATATTTTCTTCGAACAAAATCATTTCTATAGGCCAGGGAATGACGAATTAGGATGAAAAGTCCTTGTGGTAAAGCTCTCACATAAGGCGTTCGTTTTATTTTCGATTTATGAAATATTTTATACATATAGTACACTTAGCTTTACAGTGTGCATTGTAAGCAAATAAAGATTCATTTAAATCTCATATTTATTAATATATATAAATATCTTTGAAAGAAATATGATCGTAGTAGGCTGTGAGACAAGGAAAATACCTATTTTATTTAAATAGATTCTATATAAATTCATTTTTTTGTTTAGCAGTGTACAGTAGGCCGAAAGGGGGGGAAGTAGGTTCTGCGGGAGCGCTCGCAGTAGGCCGAACTGAGGTTCCGTAGGTTGAATTGTGAACCTCACTGACCTCCTTTGAGTCAAAAAATCTACTTTCTGCCATGCCGGAGGTTCATCGGAGGCTTTAACGCATGGTACTTTCAAACATTGTATATACCCTCCTTTAGATACCCAATAATCCGCTCACGCCGATTTCTGCTCGCCTTCATCTTGTGGGTTGAACGCGGCTCGAAAATTTCGACTCGGGTTTCCAAATCCCAAATAAATAATATAGCAAACCAAAAAAGCGGCCCCTTTTTCGGCACAGTGGAGTGCTCCCTTAAGGGCTATGATGTGGACCTGTATATTCTAATAAGACCCGTCACCATACGGTGCAATTTGGTCCCAATAGGAGGATATCAGATTTAGTGGCTAAATTGGAAAAGAATTGAGTATGGAGGCAGAATTCAGTATTTAGTCGGACATTATAATAAACGCGGCCAGACAAAACAAAATTTGCCCACCTTTTATGGAAGTTAAACGTAAAAAATAAACAATTCCGACTTTAACATTGTACACTGAAAAAAAAATCGTTCATCCAACCAAAATTCAGTTGGTTTAACAAAATGTATCTTTAAATACGTTCAACTTGATTTTTGATTGGCATAACAAACGTTTTGTTAATCTAACTGATAGTTTTAGTGGTGTCAACTGTAGCTTGTTTAGCACGTCTGAGCTACTATTAAAACAACAAAATTTCGAGACAACAAAATGCATTTTGCACATTCAACGATTTTTTTTTCTCAGTGTATAAAATGTATCGTCTGGGAGGTAGTCCCAGAGGATACTTTTTACACAGTATTAAAGTCGGAATTGTTCACAACGCGACGATAAGTCGTGCTGGATATTTGCATTTTTGTTTATCGCTAGCGTGTTATTTTTGTTATTATAATTATTGTAGATTTAAATTGCGGATCTCTCACAAGAGACGTAAAAAAGTTTGTGTTTTTCGAAGCCTAAATCCGGCGACAGAAATTTAGGTGGTTTAATTTTTTTTATTGCATTCCAACGACGAAAACTTAAGGGGAGGTACCGGAGTAAATGACGAGAAAAACAGGCAAACTTCGGGAATTTTTATCTCAAAAATTAATGTTTCGATTGGATCCGGGTATTTTTTATTGGAAAATGTACACATTGAGGTATGTTTAGGAATTTTTTGAAATAAATTCGTTGACCGGAAGCGATTCAAACGCGATTATCTCGGAACATATTTTTCAAAGTCGGTGCACACAGATGTATCTCGAAAACGGCTTGTCCGATTTGGTCCAAATTTGGATGCAACATTCTTCGATAGTTTTTCTCGTTCGACACGTAGGGGTTTTTCGTTTGATTGAACCATTGCTTTTTTATGCAATGTGTATGCAATTCAAAATCGCCGGAAATTGCGAACGAAAAACGAATGTTAAATTAAAACGGTCACAATTCTGTTAAAAATGAAAATTTCTAAAAAATCCTACGTGGCGAACGAGAAAAACTGTCGGAGAATATTGTATCCAAATTTGGACAAAATCGGACGAGCCGTTTTCGAGGTACATCAGGCACCGACTTTGAAAACTATGTTTCGAGATAATCGCGTTTGAATCGCTTCCAGTCAACGAATTTATTTTAAACAATTCCTAAACATACCTCAATGTACATATTTTGCAAAAAAAAATACCCGAATCCAATCGAAACATTAATTTTTTAGATGAAAATTCCCGAAGTTTACCTATTTTTTTCGCTGTTTACTCAGGTACCTCCCTTTAAAAATCGTCTTCTCGTTCTTATCGTCGTTGAATTTGATATTAAATTTCGAAAATACAAGCAGGTGGGCGAAAATTCGGAAATCCAATAATTATTCGAATTTTGATTCAAATGCTTGTCACATTTTGAATTTATGTAACATAAGTTCAAATTAAGATTCAATAATTCGAAAGGCACTAAACTTGCATTATTACTATAATAGATTCTCTTTTTAATTTAAATAATAAAATTGGAACTTTTAAAAAATTAGTAGAGAGGTTATCATGGCCGTCAAGGGCCCTTAGTGAAAAAAAGGAACCCTTTGAGGTTCCGCACGAGGCATCCGAACTGGGGTCCTAATAAAGTGTGCGAAAATGGATGAGAGTCCGACCAGAGTTCTACCTCGATTACCGTCCATTCGTATAATTCACTAAAAATATACTTTCATTCACATAGACTGTCACTTTCAATAACACCAAGTTGTGAGCCAGTTGAAACTGAGGACACAACTTTAAAAAATCCTATTTCAGGATTATAATCTTCATATTCTTCATATTGATCTGGCTTGCGATGTAATTATGTATGCCGGGAGCACGAATAGTTACCGGTCGTTTGATCGATTCCTTGGGTATTCCGTATTCGGCGGATAAGTAGTTCAAGATTCTCTGCTGCGAGGATCCCTGCGTTTCGCCCAACTTTCTAATGGCCGTGACGACACGACCGAATGAGCGCAAATCATCTTTACCCATAATCCGTCGGAATTTTTGTGACCGTTTGTGAGAAACGACCAAAGCCGAATAAGAGAAATATAATTTTTTCTCGTAAATTCATATGCCCATTTTTTTCTTTTTATTTTTTCCTCCGGTTATCGATGTCAAATTATGGAGACTCCGAAGCAAAAAAGGCACTTATTTCTTTGACGTTGCATCTAGGTTTTGTTTGAGATCCATAAGCAGACTTTTTGATAAGATAAAAACTATAAATGCAAATACTTCATCCCTTGGCTTAAAATTTATCCCCTGTCACAAGAATTTTGCTCCCTTCCCTATTTAACGACGGACGAGGCTGTCTCGAATCGATTAAAATGAATATGTCGCGAATTCGTTCGTATAACAAGAGAAGCTCGAATCCATATATATATATATATATATATATATATATACACATATATATACACACATATACTAGGATGGCACAAGTTTCAACTCTATTTTTTTTCCTTTTTCTCACCATCCAATAATCTTCTTTAAAGAGGAAAAAGAATTGACACGAAATCTGCGGGCGGTCCAAAGATATTTAGAGGTCGCTCAAGCCTCCCAAAAATTCAAATTTTAATTAAAAAATCGATTTTTTTTTTCGTTTACTTCTCATTCACGAATTTTACGGTTTATAATTTTTAAATTAACCTCGCAAAAGCTCCAGCCGGTTAATGAATATTTAGTGGTCGCTCAAGACCTTCGAAATTTCCAATTCTCACCAATTTTTTTTCATCTCAATCATAAATTTGGCGCTTTGTAAAATTTTCAAAACAATTAAACGTTTTTCTTTAGAAACATATTTTTCAAAGTTACCTCACACTAATAACCCAAAAATTATATTCTTTGTTCTCGTAAAATAATTCTTTAAAGCTCTTGTCCGCAAACAAAATTATAGGTCCCCCGTTTTATCGGGTTAGAAGTGTGAGGTAAATTTAAAAAATCCGTTTCTAAAGAAAAAAAGGATTGATTTTTTTGACAATTTTACGAAGTGTTAAATTTATGAGTGAGAAGAGATAAAAAAATTCGCGACAATTGGAAATTTCGAAGTTCTTGAACGACCACTAAATATTCATTGGCCACCCAGAGCTTTCGCGAGCTTAATTTAAAAATCTTAACGCGTAAAATTGATAGGCGAGAAGTGAACGAAAAAAAATTGTTTTTTTAAATGAAAATTTTCCTTTTTGGGAGGCTTGAGCGACCTCTAAATATTTTTTCACCGCTCACAGATTACGCGACAATTTTTTTCTTTGAAGAAAATAATGGTGACAATTGGTGAAAAAAATTTGTGAAGAAAATTGGTGAAAAAAAGGAAAAAAATAGAGCTCAAATTTGGTCCACCCTAATGTATATATACCCATGCGCAAATTGAACTAGGGCTTTGGTCGGGCTCGTATAAAATTTCCCTAACTTCAATAGGGCCTTAATCGGGTAGCCTAACATGGGCCCTCAGTGGCCGGTCACACTTTGCTACTGAGGGCCATTAAAGGCAGAATAATGAGGGCCTTCAAGGATGCCTGATCGACGCCTCATGTAAACCATGGTGTGCCCATAAGTTATCCCTGTCAATGGATATGCTCACGTGTGTGTAAATGTATGTGTTTCTGCGTATATGTGTCCGTTTATATAAGGTCACGATACACTGCCAATTTTTTTAAATTTATTTAAATAGGATTTATTTAAATGAGATAGGTTTTTTCCTCGTCTCACGGCCTACTACTATCTTATTTGTTTCAAAGATATTTTGTATTCGTTCCAGCTATTCTTTTTAAGTATCAAATATATTCAAATCGAACAAATAAAGATTCGATTCAAATAAATCTTTGTTTGCTTACAATGTATACTGTAAATCTAAGTGTACTATGTACATAACATATTTCATAAATCCAAAATGGAATTAAGCACTTAATTGAGAATTTACCACAACGATTTTGTATCGTAATTCGTCATGCCCTGGCCTTTCGGAATGATTTTTTTCGAAGAAAATATTTCACCTATATCGGTTTTGAAACTAGTACCTACCTACTCATAGCTACGCACGCTGTCCCTATGCTGCCGAGTGCTTGTAACATCTTCATCGCAGATATGGCATAAGAGACCAAATTAATTCCTATAATTATTTGCTGTTTCACATAAACAATATCATTTAGTTAAAATCATTGTGATATTAACTATCACAATGTGAAATAATTTTTTCATATGGAAAGTATTCGGCGAAAATAGTCATTATAAAAGTGTAAAAAGGAAACCGAATGGAATTGTTCAAACATACGCGCTGGCATCACTCCATGAGTGAATAAGGCAATAAGAATAATATGTAATTTTTTAAAGGATTTGTACATGTAATATATAATAATTTGTAATGCCCGCACGTTTTTATCCTATTTTTACCTATTATCGAATAATTGAGTGTAGTAATTAAAATACCACAAACGATTTAGTCCAATCTATATATACTGGTCCGTTTCCTATAATGCCCAAACCTGGCCCTCCTGTGACCATCCCTGTCGGGATTGCCATATAAGGGCCTTCAAGGGCTTATTTGAGCTTCCCTGATAGGGAAAGCCTCAAATAAGCCCTTACAGGCCCTTATTTTTATGAGGGATGCCCTATCAATTTTCCGCATGGTTATGTATATATATATTAGGGTGATTCGTTTCAGGGTAACTTTTTTTCTGACCCATCGTGCCCGAAAACCTTTAGTTGATACCCAAAAACGAAGTTTCGTGAAAGGGGGGTGTTGTCAAAAAATATTTAGAGGTCGCGAATCAAAATTGAAGGTTTCCCATTTGATTAGCATTGAAAAAAATGTTTTTCTCATTATTAGTGTTACCATTCCGCGAATTTTGATATCGCGATATTTTCCAAGTGGGTTCTCATAGGAAATATGATACTTTACAATAAAGTTCATTGAGCCATGTCCGTAAATTCAACCGTTTCAGCGGTATCATTATTTCAAGTGAATATTGTATGAAAATATCTATTCAAACGGCTTTAACGCCTAAGCTATTAGATATATCGAAAAAAATTCAAATGAGAACTATGTAGAGAAAGTAATTTGCTACAAAAAAGTCTCATAAGCCGAGCCCGTAAATTCAACTCTTTCTCAGCTATAGGTGGATGAAGTAAAATAAATAGATTTTTTTGTTAAAAAAAAATCTATTTATTTCACTTCATCCACCTATAGGTGGATGAAGTAAAATAGCTATAGGTGGATGAAGTAAAATAAATAGATTTTTTTTTAAACAAAAAAATCTATTTATTTTACTTCATCCACCTATAGCTGAGAAAGAGTTGAATTTACGGGCTCGGCTTATGAGACTTTTTTGTAGAAAATTACTCTCTCTACAAAGTTCTCATCTGAATTTTTTTCGATATATCTAATAGCTTAGGCGTTACAATCGTTTGAATAGATATTTTGCACAATATTCACTTGAAATAATGATGCCGCTGAAACGGATGAATTTACGGCCATGGCTCAATGAACTTTATTGTGGAGTATCATATTTCCTACGAGAACCCACTTCGAAAATATCGCAATATCAAAATTCACGGAATGGTAACACTAATAATGAGAAAAACATTTTTTTCAATGTTAATCAAATGGGAAAACTTTAATTTTAATTCGCGACCTCTAAATATTTTTTGACAACACCCCCCTTTCACGAAACTTCGTTTTTGAGTACCAACTAAAGGTTTTCGGGCACGATGAGTAAAAAAAAAAGTTGCCCTGAAACGAATCACCCTATTATATACATATATATATATATATATATATATATATATATATACATATATTGCGAGAAAACGAGAGAAAAATAACGAAGCAATCACAAAAGAAAATATCGAGAAAATGATTACAAGCGTTACTATTTTCTGCATAATAAACGACCCATTCAGATTCTCATCGAGCATGAAGAATCTTCAATGTCCCGGTTTTCAATTCCGAAAGAAAAAAGAAAAAAATGCCGCATCGTACGATAAATTAAAATTCGTTTTGCGAGTAAGAAGGAAGGGGTGCGATGATAGAAATGCAAATCGTGGCGAGTGCAGAAGCCTCCCCGTGATATCTCGACCTGTCACGAGGACCCTTCCAGCTCCTTTTTTCTCCCCCTCGAATAGGAGATCGGGAGACGATGGACCACGAGCTCAACGAAACTTTTTTCACAACAAGGGATCTCCAGCTCCATTCGAGGAGTACCAACACCCTTGGGAACTTGTCACAATATTTTTGCTTCAATAAACGAACTGGAGGAGACAGAAAAAAGAGGAGAATTGGCGATGCTTTGGAGTATGCGGGTGAGCCGGCGAGGATGAGAAAATATGACGTTGAAGTTTGCAACGTTGAAACGTAAAAAAAATAATTGTTTTCCCCAAATTTTCTTTGGCAGACTTGAGCTAAGGTCATGCAAAAAAAATCGAGTCTTATCTACCGATCTACAACCTAAATCTGCAAAACATGATTTTTTATGACAATGAAAATGATCCAACGATGCAAACTCCAATCGTTGTACCGTAGAGAAATTGTCAAAAAGCAACACGACGATAGATCCACGTGCATTATTGGGGCCGGGTTCAAAGATCAAAACTCCGAAAGACCAAAGCTCCGAAAATCTGTATACCGTCAAAATAATTCGGCTATGGAAGTTTTAAACGTTGCAAAAATTTTGATAAATCGACAAATTCTTTTAAGATTTTTTTTTAATACGAAGTGATTTTACGTCAATTTTGAAATTTGTCTAGACAATGTTATACGTTTTTCATTATTTACAGCCAACTGTTTAGAATTCCGCTGGACCACGAAAGACTACACAGTTGACTGTAAATGATATAGAACGTATAACATTGTCTAGACAAATTTCAAAATTGACGCAAAATCACTTCTTGAGGCCTTAGGCCACAGTAACGGGTATAAAATCATTTGCGAATTTAACCATTTTTTTCGTATGAAAAAGTGATTCACTCATAAAATTAATTACACATCTATTTAGTATGAATATCAACCTCTCAGAAAATATATTTTTTTTTTCGATGTACAAAATGGCCGGCTCCTCGAAACTTCTCGAAACAGCTTTTTTCCAATTGGCGTGACAAATAACTTCAACAATTTTCACTCGACTTACTTCAAATTTAAAAGTTATGTAGCTTATTGCATTTCGCAGAGAAGTACGTACGAACTTTCTGATTAATCGAAAACTTCTCATTTTATGAGCAATTTATGAGCAGTTATAACGAAATTTTTCACTGAAAATTCATTTCTTAAGTTCAAATACCTACAAATTTTGAATAAGACAATATTATTTGAATTCCGTACGTACTTCTCTCGGTATTCTAATGTAGATTGACGAGAATTTTTGTTTTTTGTTCTAGGTAAAAAATTGTGGATGCTAAATGTGACGCTGCGGAGTGGCTAAAAAAAGATAAAAGAAAATATTAGTAGTCAGCCATTTTTTATCAGCTTGATATTCATACTTAATAGATGTGTTATTAATTTTATGTGTAAATCACTTTTTATTACGAAAAAAATGGTTAAATTCGCACATCATTTTATACCCGTTACGGTGGCCCGCCTTAATAAAAAAAAATTCTTTATATAATTCGTCGATTTATTGAAAATTTTGAAACTTTCAAAACTTCCATAGCCGAATTATTTTGAAGGTGTTCAGAATTTCGGAGTTTTGGTCTTTCGTGTAAAATTCTTTCGGAGTTTTGATCCATTTGGGTAGTATTCCTTCGGAGTTTTGAGCGTTCTGATCATTCATGGTTCGGAATTTCAACCCGGCCCCGCATTATTGATAAAGTTTTCAATGGATCCGGAAAAAAATGTTCAGTGTAATTTGAGCATTGTGATTAAAAGTATCTCAGTTTCGATCGAGCAGAATTTATTGAAATTATTGGGGGTTGTTTTTTTTCGCGTTGTCGAATTATTCTTCTTCCGCTGGTGCATAATTGGTAAAGAGAAAGAAGCTGAAAGTGAAGCGGTGGGTTTTAATACTATTTGTAATAATCAAAGGGGGCTGAGGAGAGAGGGAAAAGAACGTACGTGATAGAGCTTCAACGCGGCTTTTTCCCCGGGGAAACGGCAACGCAACCCTTTCGATAGCTGCTTTAATATTCACCCGGAACACCCTAGCGAACAAGCCCATTTGATTAATAGTTTGCCCAGGGGGATACGCCTACGCTTACGTCGTTGATTGGTCGCCCGTTCGGTCCACCACCCCTCGCGCGACTCGACTAATTCATGCTGCTCTTCGTGTGCAGTGACGCGGAACTGACAATATCCACTGGTGAATCGATCAATTTATTCAACAATTTCGACAGTCTACTGCATTTTATCTCAAATCATTGTCAACCGCTCGTGAAAAAAGAGCCATTGAACACGAGTTTATTTTCATACTTTATTTTCATTCCACTCAGGGGGTTGAAATACGATTTTTTTTCCACATTGTACCATTCGTACGAACGGGTATTTTGGCCTATTTTGGTATTTATTTTTTGTGTCAAGGAAATTCTCGCGTATCGTGACCTGCTCATTAAAGGATTATGCCTAGTTGTAAATTCGAAAAAAGTTCATTTTTGGGATTGTTTTTTTTTTGAAAATCGCGATGCCAAATTTCTACGAAAATTAAGCATTTGAAAAAATATTATCTGAAGATTTGTTTATTATTTTTTTGATTAGAAATATCGAGATCATTGAAGGAATTTTCGAAAAATCAGAATTAAAAAAAATTGCTCGTGTTTAAAGTTAGTGTCTTGATTTTTACGAAAAAGGGCATTTTTTCTCCTTCAAGTCGATAGCATACATCGTAAAAAAAATACTTGGATCAAATACTATTTATTATTATTATTATTATTATTACATCTAGAAAGAGCTCTAAAAACTTCAGAAATATCGATGGAGGAGTTTTACAGATATTTTGCTCACCGACTTTGAAAACACACTTTCGAGAAAAAGGCGTTTAAAGTTTCAAACAACGCTCCGAGCGTTCCGACGGGTATGAAAATACGAGTCCATAAATCGACAAATTTTCATCCGATAGCACCTTGAAATGTCCAGGAAACATTTATAAGATGATATTATACTGTTCAAATATATTGGTTTTGAAAAAAGTCATTTTTCGACTTTTACAACTAGGCATAACCCCTTAACAAGTTCAGTACATTCGATATTACGTATTTTAATGGAATTTTATTCTAACCCAACTTGAATGCAATTAAGCTTATAATTTTGGAACACTTTTCGTAGGAACTCTCGATTTTTTTGAGGGAACGTACCGTAAAACGGGGTTACTACATCAAAGGTAACTTTGAGAGTTTAACAGAGCGCCAAAATACGGTTTTAATGTTCGCGTAACGAGCCCGCATGACCTTCTGTGGCGGGTGCGGGGAATAAACTTGAACAACAATTTGTTGTTCAAGTTTATTATAATGTTGCTGAAGTTGATTGTAATTGTGCTTGAGTTGATTTTGATCTCAATGATAATTGTAAGACTGATTGATATTTATTGATATTTATTGATACATATCGATATTTTTATGCAAAATGTTTCCTTAAGGGAGGACACTACTGTAACTGCCCATTTTCCACTGTTTCCTTTGGATTTTTTTTAAGGAAAGGCATAAAATACCAGGTGAAAAAAAACTTTTGTGTTTTATTAGGTATATATTGAAGTATGTAAACAAAATTATTTGTCGAAAGAATAAATTTAAAAATAATTAAAAAAGAAGAATCGTTTTTTCGACCATAATTTTTATATAAAAAATAATATATTTTTTACAATTTTTAATGAATGGAAAAAAGTGCTCGTACTTGAATGTTAAAGCAATCTAAGAAGCTACAGTTAAAATTTCTAGGCGATTGGACGCAAATTGTTCAAGTTCTGTTGCGTGCCAATTTCGAAAACATGGTTTTGAGAAAACCATTTGGTTTATTTTCAATGGAAATACGTTCAATGTATGCTTAATAACATACCTTTTTCCAAATTCCAAATAAATAATCCAGTCGACAAAAAGAATCGGCAAAAACGACCTTTTTCGGCCGGTTACGGTGGTGTCCTCTCTCAAGGGGTTAGGCCTTTCTAGAGGCCGAAAAATAGGCTTTTTGGGGATTTTTTTTTCAGAGAAACTACAAAATAAATCGAGATTACAAAAAGGATGTTTATCATACATATCAATGACTGTATACAATAATTTTTTGGGAGCGATTAATTTCAAAATGGCGGTTGTGCAGCGTTGATCTCGAAACACCATTTTTTAAGTTGGCCGGAAACATAATTCTGACAATTTTAAACCGATTCACTTGAAATGTTGAATATACCTTGGAAAATACATTGTCTATGGAAGTACATAGGATTTTTTTTATATTGCATAGTTCATTTGTTATTAACAATTATCTGACGATTTTTAGGCAAATTTTTTACTTTCCAAAATTTTTTTGTGACCCCAAAGTATTTTTTACGCGAAAAAAATGATTTTTGCAAAATCTTAGAGTGGTGTTACCTTAATAAACATGACAATTTGATTGTAAAAAATTGTTGTTTTTCACTTTATTCCATATATAATGCATAAAATGTATATTTTTTTAATGATGTCAAACCAACCCTTCATCTTTGACATAAGTTGCATTTCAATGCCTTGTCAAAGAAACCACACACTCGAGATTACTTTGCCACTAAAAAAAATATACATAAAATTGTGGGGTTGGTGAGGCTTGACTTTCTGATACATTTGATAGCCAAAAGATACATTGGTCTATTGGAGCAAGAAGGTGGAATTCACAATGTAAAAAAAGTTATCTACAAAAAACTTCCAAAACTTGTTCAAGGTAAGTACGTTTTACGGCAATCTTCAATTATTCTCTCAAAGCAATTCTTCTTATCTGCGTACATTTTTCGTTACAAATTTTCCCATTGTTCGGCCAAATCCGGGGATGAGTGTCGTCCGTGCAATCCGCAAAATCCTCGTGTACACAGCGTGACGAGAACATATACCGGTGGTAACTCCATGGTTTTGCTTTGCGTGTAAACTTGAAGGGTAAATCGTGGTTGATTTGAGACGAGACGGAGGGTAGGGGGCGATTTATGCAGCGTAGCCACAGAAACGAGGAGTCGCGTATAACATCCCCTATGGGGTCCAGTTCGGTCAATATCCTCGGCAAAGGGGAGCACACGCGACAAAGATAGAGGATAACAAGGGGGTAAAGAACCCGAGCGTTCCTATCTCATTTGAAATGTGAAAAATTCGAAACTTCTCCGGTAACGCGGGTATATATTATTATTCCTTTTTTGTTGTCGTTGTGAAAATTATGGCACAAAAATGTTTGACTGATCGGAAGCAGCGGTGACCTAGGCCATTACTTCGATGGGTGAGCGCTCAATGCAAATCTGGGCTTGTAACAATTCATTATTGATAACGAAAGACTCTCCATCGCTGCAAAATTTTATCAAGGAATAAGGTAAATGTCCCAATTATTGAACAGCTAAGGATCTGGGGGATTGAATCCGGTGAGAAAAAAATATAAAATCAAGAAAAAACCATCGCTTTCAGGTTCAAATGATACTTTGATATTTTCACTTTCGAAAAATCATCCTTTAAATTATTTTTAAATGATTTTAAATGAGAAAAAAGAATAACAATGTGAAGAATGCAAATGTCCCAATTATTGAACACTGGAAGTGCCTATGTCCCTAATATTGAACAGGCATGTCCCAGTTATTGAACACTCTCGAGAATTCTTTTTCCGTTCTAAAAATATTATTTTGGGTACAATATTGAGAAATAAAAGCAAAATGAAACACTTAAATAATCTTTTGTTAATCATGTAAAAATACAAAAATATATATTTAGTCTCTTTTGAAAGGTTTTTGGTTCATTCGCATTTGGTTTGTTTTTGCTTTTCAACTCGAACTTTATTTTCTTTTTCTTTTCAGCTTCCTCGTTTTCATATTCTGTTTTTGTTTGATTTTGTCGCAGCTTGGCTCCCTGAAATATCGGAGAGCAAAAAATATTGAACAGTTAATTCGTATTTTTAGGTTACATTTCGGTTATATTCTCTTTTTTCTTTCCTTTTTATGTTTATTGCACGAAAATACAAATGAAAAATATATTTGACGATCTTAGAGTTATTATTAAAAGAATAGAGGTAAGTTTATTCAGGAACTTACAGTTTTTGTTTGAATAAATCCGAATCACACGATCTGTCACACGTTAACTGTCTCGATGTTTTGATGGGTTTAATGACGCCAACTTGGAGAATTCGAGTGTTCAATAATTGGGACACACTGCATTTTCTATGTCCCAATGATCGAACACCGTATTTTTTAACAAATAATTAAATAAAGTTTTTTCATAAAAATTGTAATTTGTAAGAAATTTTCTGACGAACCTGAAACGCCTTTACTTTTTGAGATGCGACAGTTTTTGAATTTTTTATGCCCTTACGCATGAAGCGGCGCGTCTTAGCAAAAACGATAAGCAGTTACCACGAGACGTCAAAATGAGTCACTGTTGCTGATTAAATAATTTTTTTCTCTATTAATTAAAGCTTTTTTTGCATAAGTAAGGTAACATTTCGATAGCTAAAAGTTCCATATATGTAATGAAATTTTATAAATAAGTAAATGCATGCAGGTGAATGAGAAATAATTAGAATACAAGATAGTGTTCAATAATTGGGACCTGTTCAATAATTGGGACATTTACCTTACTTCTCGCCACAAGACTGGGGTAAACCGACCAGTGAATGGACGAATAACGACACTGTAGGATTCGGGTGGACTGTAAAATGGAAATATCATCAAAGAAAATGTTTCAATCGCTATAGATAGTAAAAAATATTATTTTGATAGTAGAGAAAAATATTCGAACTAATTGCCACAAATAATATTGAAGGAATTGATAAATAAGTAGCAAGAGTACGAAATTCACTATTGATTTTTTTTAAATGCTAAATTTGGAGATCACTATGTTGCACAAGAATTGTCATATTCTTATACATATGAGTATAATATTTGTTATTACGATTTCGTACAAAATACAGAAAGTTTTTTGTGACATTCACAAAAACGTGACATACTTTTAAAAAATTACTAAAGATTGTTTCGACAGGAAAATAGAAAATTTAATTTTGTAAAAATTTAAATAACGAATGGAATGATTTTTTTTGGAAAACTTAAAGAAATGTACATTGTCATCTCGTACCATAATTCGTTTCGCAATTTTCTGCAAATGAGCTAAATTTATTTCTTTGCTTTGAGAATAATGAGAACATAGCCTATATGTCTATTCACTGAAAGGAGGTTTGAATACAGCACCAGTAAATAAACATGTCTAATTCCGACCTATTATTACGAATTCATTTTAAAATTTTGCAAAAAATCGAATATTGATTCTATCTCAAGTAATGGAAGTAATACTTAACCTCAAAACTTATAAAAACTATTGTTTGCGCCTTGAGACCACCGACTGTGCACACCCGTGTCGTACGGGGTTGAAGCAGCATGCATCGTAGAAAAAATAACGAAAATTCTTTTGAAATTCTTATTTTCATTATTATTCAAAAACGTCGTTTGCAAATTTGTTGTAGATCGCTAAATAAGAACCCTAAAAAATGTTTGCGTGATTTTCGTAGCTCAAATCGACTAAACAAAATTTGGAAAACAAAAAAAAATCATTTTCGTTGCATCCCAACGGTGCAAACTTCAACGTCATCGTATCGTAACTAACTTGCGCGGTGTGCAAGTACCACAAAGTAGACAAATTCCGTGTGGCATTGACATTCGATATTAAACTGAGAAATCCGGACACCTGTGATTACTTCGCTAAATTATAGTGATTCGAATTATTATCGACAATTTAGATTTTTTTATTTATTTTAAATATGAATCAGCTTTCGTTCATTCAATGGTCCCAGTCCATTCACTGGTCGGTTCACCCTATATATACCCTTTTCATGCTCGTAGTCATAGTTCTCTGCTATCTATACTTGCAGCTATATACATATATTGAATATGATATACTGTTCTCGGACAATCTTCCAATTGGTACAATAATACTATAGAGTTGAACCGGTCGTGGAAGGAAAATTCACAAAGCCGGCAGTAACGCGCGTTTGGAGAGACGGCTATCAAATAGTCTGGAAATTTTGTCGGTGGATATATCCTGTATATAATGGCATGTGTGTGTGTGTGTGTGTGTGTGTGTGTGTGTGTCTGTGTGTGTGTGTGCGTGCGTGCGTGCGTGCGTGCGTGCGTGCGCGCGCGCGTGTGTGTGTGTGTGTGTGTGTGTGTGTGTGTGTGTGTGCGTGTGTGTGATTTAAACATACAGCCATGTTCAAATCAAATATCCAATACCCTCTTCTGTCTTCGAAATTCAACCAAAATGTATGCCTTCAATTGTACATTATCGTGGAGTCACCCAAGCCGAAAATCAATTAAAAACTGATGGCATTGTTAAACATAACAATTATAACAACAATAAAAACACGCAAATATAGCGTTACATTGACCACACTATTAGGTCTGTGAATATCACGGTTAATGCTATCGGCTCCTGTTGATAACCTCGGATCCATCGCTATCATCGTCATTGATTTTACGCTCTGTACAAACGTACCCTCTTGACTCTATAGCTCGCATACACAGACAGCACGAATATACCGATGTACAGGACCGGAATGAGCTATCGGTCTCGTTATTGACGGATCGGGAAATTAATTAAAACGTGGACTATCCCGGTGAATGTACTCGACTGTCTCCTCTGATCCTCGAGCATAGCATATACGTATACATACATGTATATATATATATATATATATATATATATATATATATATATATATATGCATGTTCGTGATGTACATGAATAAATCTAAGTACACTTGTACCATACTCTTATCCTAGTTCACTATGATTGCATGTTATAAATATAGATATAATTTGTTATTATTGTCACGTTGCGATCAGGAGAAAATCAGGAAACAATCAGAGAAATATGTTTTTTTAAATATCAATTTCAATGTAATAGAAACAAGCAAAAATGATTTTTAAGGCGATTCGCAAACATCGTTTTTTCTAGGCGGTCTATATTTCAGCCTTTAATAACTGATTTAGGATTTTTAGCCAAAACGGCTAAAGTCAATTTGAAAGACCAATCAATTCCGGAAAAAGGAGCGCAGACGGGATACCTTAAGGCCATACCGCGATTCGGGAGACCGGAAACCCAAAAAGAATCCATTTCGAAAAATCCGATTTGTCGATCAGACGGGATGGCGAATATTGAGTTGACCTCAACTCGGCTTGTTTTTAATCGTTTAGGGAATCTAAATAGCTTTTCCAGAAGGATTTTGGCAGACTCCGAGAATGGCGATACGCTCGTTTTGATATTTCAGTTCATTTTATGAAAAAGCATCGCGAGAAATCCCTTGCTTAAGGGGTCTTCTCACTTTAGACGCTAAAAAAGCTACTTTCATGAATTTTTTTGATAGGCATATATTGTAGACATTGATATAAAAGTTACACTTAAGGCTTCAGGCCACAGTAACAGGTATAAAATCATGTGCGAATTTAACCATTCTTTTCGTATGAAAAAGTGATTCACTCATAAAATTAATTACACATCTATTTCAAGCTGTTAGGAAATACTACTGTGTCCAAAAAATAAGGTGACATTGTATTTATTTCGAAAATTCTTTATTTATTTTTCCAATAAAATCTCCAATCTCCGGATTTTCCAATCTTCGAAACACTGATTGTAGTCACTTTCCGGGATGGCCTTCAGTTCCGTCTTCGCTGCGGCTTGAATCTCTATCGTATCAAAACGGTGTCCCCGGAGCGATCTTTTGAGCTTGCTGAACAGCCAGAAGTCGCACGGCGCCAAAAACTCAACCCATATCGTTCCGCAACCACCGTATTCACCTGATCTGGCGCCGTGCGACTTCTGGCTGTTCAGCAAGCTCAAAAGATCGCTCCGGGGACAGTCACTCAGGGGGTGAAAAGCGCTATTTTAGGGGTGAAAATGTTGACAACGACGAATTTAAAAGATTGATTGTTCAATCGTCACTATTCTATGCACCCATGGTTGAAAAAAAACCGGACTTTTCAACGGCTTCGAGGTGAAAAAAAATTTGAAAAACAAGTGTCATCGATTTTTCCTGTTTTTTTTTTTTGTTTAAAAGCCGCTATATTTTTTTTCCAAATGGACAAAACCAAAATGGGGACAAACCAAATGGAGAAAATACTAGGGAACATATCTCTTCATTTTGTATGATTTTTTTATATAATAAAAATCTGGCTTGAAAATGAATGAAAGAAATCGCGATTCTTGGGCGTTAATGGGTTAAGTTCAAATACCTACTACTTTCGAATAAAACAATATTTTTTAAATTTCGTACGTACTTCTCTAGGTATTCTAATGTAGATTGACGAGAATTTTTGTTTTTTTCTCTTGGTAAAAAATTGTGGATGACAAATGTCACGTCGCGAAGCGCTTGAAAAAACATAACAAAAGAAAATATTAGTAGTAAAAAGTAAAAAGTAAAAAAAATTCTAACAGCTTGATATTCATAGTAAATAGATGTGTAATTAATTGTATGAGTAAATCACTTTCTCATAGGAAAAAAATTGTTAAATTCGCACATGATTTTATACCCGTTACTGTGGCCTAAGCCCTTATTAAACACACTTTCGGAAATACATAAAAAACATTAAAACATGTTTTAAATTTATTTAATTCACTATTTATCGACGAAAATGGTAGTTAAAAAATGTAGGTCCGCACTGTTGATGAAATCTCGGAGATGGATCATCCAAAACAAAAAAATAAAACAGTTTTAGATTCGGTATGTTAATGGCTATAGCGCACATCATACGATTTTTGATATATACAAAAATAACAAAATGGCGGACATTTTTCGAAAAAACAACAAAAAAACGTGTTTTTTTCCTCCGTTTTTGACCAAAAAAATAAATATCAACAATTAAAAAAATCCTTGATATGCGCTATAGCTATATTTGTAAAGAATATGTAGTTAAAATTTCATAAGGATCGGTTTAGTAGTTTCGAAGATTTTATCAACACGACGTTGAAAAACGTTGTTTCGAGATAAACGCGTTCAAAGTTTCTTTCGGTTACATAAATACATAAAAGACTTTTTTTTATGTATTTCGAAAGTGTATTTATTAAGTGTAACAACTTTTATACCAATATCTATAATATAAACCTATCAAAAAGTCATGAAAATAGCCTTTTTTGTTTGGGTCTAAAGTGAGAAGACCCCTTAATATGAGTCCTAGGAATTAAGATAGCAACACTCCATTTGGAGCTCAGGTATGCCCTATAACAGGAAATGATTTCTATGTACATGGCGACACGTAATGGTACACATATCATGCAACACCGGTTATTTTTTCGTATTCGTTACAATAGGGACCAACAAATGTTTCGGTGATCCACATTTTCAGTCCGTACTATGAGAATGTCAATAGCATAGGATAAGAAAAATTGACGACAAAATTCGTAGGAAAAAATTGGAATGTTGATTAGTTTGCATGAAGCGTATAGTAGGCGCATTTATCTAGAATAAAAACTTGGTGAAAGTAGGTTCTCCTTGAAGTAAAGTTGTAATTACAATTCACATTCGCACATAGCTGTTTTGCAGCTTTTATGTTGTTTTCTTTTATGTTCTATCCTTCTCAGAACGCATCAAATGTCTAGATTCCGCTTGCCAAAAAACGAAACAAAATCTTGCCAAAAAAAGAAACGAGACAACAATATCTTGTTGTCTCATTATGCTTTGATCCATCGCGGAGAAAACTGTGTTGCAGGATTTTCAACAACCAGACGCGTGATACATGGGCTCAAGCATGCATAAGCATGAAATTTTAGAAATCCAATATTTTATTGCACATTTTTATAGCCTAGAGTCTTAAATTTAATTTGCAACAAAGATTCGGTAAGAATTTTAAAAATTAACCGACAAGGAAAGGCTGCGATGTCGATTTCTCCGATTTCGATTAAATTTGGCATGCTTGTAGAATAGGTAAAAATAGGCGACACGTGTTTTTTTATATCTGCGGAACTTGATTTTTAAGGGGTGAAACGCACCCTCGAAAATAGGGGTGTTTTTTGTCGATAACGTTATTTTTCTAATCTCCAATGTATAGTATATGGAAAACTAAACATTGTTGCAATTGGATTTTTTTTCATATCTCGTACCGTTAAAACGTTATCACCGAGCAACGAAAAACACCCCAATTTTCGATGGTGCGTTTCAACCCTTAAAAATCAAGTTGAGCAGATATAAAAAAATAGGTGTCGCCTATTTTTATCCGTTCTACAAGCATGCTAAATTTCATCGAAATCGAAGAGCTCAACCTCGCAATCTTTCCTTGCGAGTTATGGCGATACTTGTCCCGGTGCGATTTACCTTTTTCTTTTGCGTTTTTTCTTCATGATGTATTAAAGAACGGTGTAAGTTGTATCTGAAATTCCATTGGTCTGATTCACTGCAAATTCGGACGGAGCATAGTATACAACATTTTCTATCGTATGGCCGGACGATTTTGCGACATATTCATCCATTTGTTAATAAAAAATATTTTAAGTTGTTCGTCTTTATTGAAAATTGATTTTATTTCTTTAAGCTTGTCATTTTCGGAATTGTCCAAATATCAAAGAAGTTTCCGCTCACACGACAGTTTTATCATTCTACTTCATTTTTACGTTTTATTATCTCCGATGATCGTAATTGCCAGAACCATCACACCAATTGGCCATGCGGCAACCACGGCACTTTGTTTAAATAACAATAACTTCATCGTTCATCAATATATTTCGATTTAAGAAACTCAAATTCGACAAGACTACATATTAATTGACAAGAAACATCCCTCAGGTGACACCCTTCGATTTTGTTGAAATTTGGATATGTTATAAAGCACCGAAAAGTAAGCAATGCGTATTTTTTTTATCGGCGGAAAAACGGTTTTAAGGGCTGAAACGCACCCTCAAAAATAGGGATGTTTTACGTTTCTCGTCGATAACGTTTTAACGGTATGAGATATTGAAAAAATTCAAATTGCAACAATGTTTATTTTTTTGTGCACTATACATTCAAGATAAGAACGATAACGTTATCGACGAAAAACCAAAAACACCCCTATTTTCGAGGGTTCGTTTCACCCCTTAAAACCGTTTTTCCGCCGATAAAAAACAAATACGTATCGCTTACTTTTCGGTGCTTTATAACATATCCAAATTTCAACAAAATCGAAGAGTGTCACCTGAGGGATGTTCCTTGTGAGTGTAAAATCCCGGCCTCGTCATCCCAATACGGGATTTAACGGACACTTAAACTATTCTCAGGAGCAAAATGTTACCCAATACCATCACCACATGTGGTAGTACCAAAGTCAATAACACCACGACAAAGGCGAACTTTGGGAAGCGATTGACGTATCGCATAGTAATTCTACGAGAAAGAGTACTTTGGGTATGTCCACGTGCAATTACACACATTACTGCAACACCCCTTTGAAACGTTTCCTGCGGTGACCGAACAATTTGCAGTCACCTTATTTATCTTTGAAATAAAGAGTTTCCATGTATTCGGAAGCACATGATATACCCGTTTCAGTTACCACGTATCGTAATATTTCCATATTTCTTTCGGGCACTTTGACATCAAGAAATAAAGAGGGATGTCATGTTCCTCGGTTTTCGTCGTTATACTTCGTGGACCTTAATGAAGGCGTATTATTGATCAGAAGGCTTGTTGAAGTTCCAGCATCCCCCATCTACCATTCCACCCTTGCAGCTTCCGTCTGCGGTGCTCTGTTGGGGTTACTTCCCGAAATGGGGGTCTCCGGATGGTCAGACCTCCACTTTATATAATGTGCTCCACACACACCTACACACCCACCCACCCACCCACCCCCCACACACACACACACACACACACACGCACGCACGCACGCACACACACACGCACACGCACACGCACCACACACACACACACACACACACACACACACACACACACACACACACACACACACACACACACACACACACACACACACACACGCACACCACACACACACACACCACACACACACGCACGCGCACACATACACACACACAAACACACACACACATCTGAGCTATATGCATATGTATATACGCCAGCGTTATTCGTGCACAAATGTATATGGGAGTGCCTGTGTAACCGTACACCATAGAAACGCAAGGCTCCCTAATCGACCGCTACTAAACTTTACAGTAATTACTGGTTTTTCTGGATTACGCGGATCCCTTCGCCGCTTCTTCTTCGGAGCTTGTACGCAAGCCCCGTAAAGCTTGAGATTGAAGAGGAAAAAGCGTGCGTGCAGAAAAATATTAAAAATAGCTAAGCTTCCATGGTGATCATAAAAAAAAAATTGAGAGAGATATTTTTAAAGGGGCCTCGCGAGGTTTGGGCAATTGGCTTGCCTTTATATGTTTATGATAGGGCTGCGCATAAATATAATTTTTGTTATTTTTAGAGGTATTCATGGTAACATTGTGAAGAGGAACATTTTTCGAGGTTTATTCATGAATCGATAATGACAGGGCTCCAACGAAATGAGACAACCTATGTGAAACTCAGTTTTACCACGATATTTCGCAAACTGTTGGAGATATGAGTATGAAATTTATGCAATTTTGTTATATTTGTTTTCATTTGCAACTTTGCAGGTACAATGTTCGTTCGGCGCCGTTTTGTTAAATTTGTTGTCATTTGCAACTTTGCTAGTACAATGTAAAGTGGGAAGCCTAAAAGAAAGCGATTTTCGTGGGATTTACCAAAATTTCTATCCATTCGACTGGAATCGTGGCAAAACTCGGTTTGACGTAGTTTGCCTCATTACGTTCGAGCGCCGATACGATTGAGCCGGCAATAAATCTCGACAAATTTTTGTATTTTGGAATGTTCCAATACCCTCCTCGAAAAAAGTTTTTTTTTTGTGTTCGCCGCTTTCTTATAGACGATTAACTCTCCGTTGAAACACTTATCTCTGGCCGCGATTTTGACACACCGAATAATTTTGAACCATATGGTACTCCATCGACCTACCATTAACAACCGTTTAATCGATTTTCATTTAAAACAATCAGGAATATACTTTTAATATTTCTTAACATGTCTGCATGATTAAAATTTGGAAAATATAAAGTTTGATTGGTGCAAAAAATCATTGAAAATTCTTAATTTTGAGAAAGTGAGAGTTTTGTTTGAAATTCGTCCAGGCCGGATGACCCAGTGGAATGGAAGATTAAACACAAGCCAATCTTGGGCATTTCACGCCTCTCTAGTCTCCTTAAGGGGGTTGCTCGATTTAAAAACATCACACACGCAGGCACGTGTTTCGAAAACCATAACCGAGTATCTTAATAAATCATAGTAAATTGGTAAATAAAATAAAATAGTCAAATAGTAAATTAATAAATCATAGTATCTTAATAAACCAATAAACCCATTATCTTAACATAGTATCGATACTATACGATTCACGTATAGTATCGATATATAGTACTATATCGATATACAGGGTGTCCCATTTTAATCTTACACCTGAATTTTCTCGAAAAATATTGCTCGGGCGAACTATTGTGCGGAACAAAACTTCTAGGGATTGAAGGGGGACGTTTGAAAAAAAATTATTTGAGGAGCCAAAATTCAAAATGGCGGCGTTACAAAGGCTGACATGTTTTTTTTCAAACGGAAACATAACATTTTTTTATTGCCAAAAAATTTATCAGCTGAAAACTAAAAACTTTTGTTAAAAAATTTTTTTGATAAAGTGCATAGTTATCAAGTGAGAACGTTTGATAAAGTTCATAGTTTTCAAGTGAGAACGTTTAATAAAGTTCATAGTTTTCAAGTTCTGGGTAACGCGAATGGTCTGCAACAAACTCAACCACGCAACCTCCTACGCTTTGGCTAACGCAAATGCCGGTGGTAGGGACAATTAGACTAAATGTCTCACGGCAAGCCGCTCAATGTTGTATTTTCGAATGTATGACCACTTGAACAAAAAAAGAATCAAATTTTTTTGTTGAACATTTTTGTTTTTTTTGTTTTTTTGTTTTCAAATTTGGACGATATTTCATGAGAAAATTTTAGAGAAAAATCGATGAAAAATAGTTTTTTTCCATTTTAATAGCGTTTGTGCCATTTTCAGGGCCAAAAACGTGTTTCTTTAAATCCTTGACGAACTTTGATCACGATGGGTAGAAACACACACACACACACAAATCCTGGATACATCTGAAGTAATTGAAAATGATGTTCTCACTTGAAAACTATGAACTTTATCAAAAAATTTTTTCAACTAAAGTTTTTAGTTTTCAGCTGACAAATTTTTTGGCAATAAAAAAAAGTTATGTTTCCATTTGAAAAAAACATGTCAGCCTTTGTAACACCGCCATTTTGAATTTTGGCTCCTCAAATAAATTTTTTTCAAACGTCCCCCTTCAATCCCTAGAAGTTTTGTTCCACACAATATTTCGTCCGAGCAATATTTTTCGAGAAAATTCAGGTGTAATATTAAAATGGGACACCCTGTATAATACTATCGATAGTCTAAATCGAAAATGCATTTTCGATTTGTTCTTGATTATGTTCCATTCGAAAAATAATGTTTTCTCAAGTGTATGGATTTGTTTAGTATCGTAGATTAAGATACTCACCAAGACTGTATCGCCATAGATCCTTCAATGGTAAATTCCCGTTGCGTCCACCGATCAAATAAACGTGTCCCGCCAGAAGGGTCGCACTGTGTTTACTTCTGGAAGGTGGTGCGGGACCATTTTCCATTCCAGCCGCGGTCACCGAGCTCCACATTTTCTATCTGTCGATAAAACGTAAGGGGGAATTTATTTTTTAGAGAAAAGCGAATTACGTAAATCGTGAGAGATTCAGCCTAACCGTCTCAAGTTTCTCAAGTTATTTCACCCGTTTATATATTTTGGTTACGATTTTCGAAACGTATTTTGACTATACGATTTGTTTAAAGCTTTTTAGGCAGTCGAGAATTTTTTTTTATGATGATTACGTTCATCTTAATTTTTTTAATGCATCGCTGCTTACAGGACGAGGATTCAATTCAATCAATTACGGCCGTACATCGAGCAAGATCAAGCCTCTGCTACAAATGACATTCGCCCCGGGTACAAGCAGGACTTATCTTGTCAAGAATCCCCTCGTTGTTTCAGAAAGGTCTCTCCGAGCCCAAATAAAATGGAGCTTAATGGATAGAGAGTTGCTTGTAATGGCGGAAAAATTCTCCTCTTTTTTCCCTCTGCTATCTATTCCCCATCTCGTCATGGTTGTCTTACCGGCTCCTTCGCTTACACGCGTCTCCATACGCGACTTATACGTCCAACCGAGCAAATTTGCCCCTCCTCCACTCTGACGAAGCTCTCTTTCCGTTTCCATCCTGTTACCGACACTATTACGATTTTTCATCGATCACGCAAACCCAATTTCCCCTCGAGGGACTAAAGCATCAAAGAATAATTAGCGTTCTTTTGATCACAATAATATATAGAGGTATACGTACACAAGATTTTGGAAAGATTTCAAGTTGTTTTTCATCTTTGAATCGCTGGATAGTAAAAACGATTTATCTCGGAATCCGTTGGCTTTGAGGAAAGTTTGTCGAAAAACAATTCCTCGAAAACAATTGACCGAATAAACAATTTCCAAAATGAACAATATCTCGAATGGACAATTTCCCGAATTACCAATTTCCCGAATGAACAATTCCTCAAATGAACAATTTCCCAAATGAACGTTTCCCCCAATGAACAATTCCTCGAAGGCAACACTTCCGGAACAAATATTTTCGAACATTTTTTTGGGAAACCAATTTTCGCGGGTTGAATTTTCATTGCATTAAGGGGCTATACCAGTGTGACACTTTTAAAAAATCGCTTTTTTTGCCTTTTTCGACAGTTTATATTTTCAAGAATATCCTGTAAAAATTTCAAGGCCGTATCTCTAATCCTTTTATCTTCCAAAAATCGATAGTTAAATCTTTAAATGCATTTTTCTCGAAATGAGATTTTTCAAATTTGCTGACATTGTAACTCAAAGAGCAATTATCGGATTAACTTGAAATTTGAACTGAGCACTCTTGAATATATTTACTCTACAATGACGGAGGATATTGTTGACTAGATGAGAATTGACCATTTGGCATTGAAAAAAACGACCATTTTATAGGCAAGAAAACAGACTTTTTTTTCATAACTACGCCATTTTGTTAGATTTTGATATTTTTCGATAATCTTACGCCATTGTACAAGATATACCTTCCAGTTTAACGATTTTTTCCTTTTTCGGTTTCAGCTACTCAATTGGCGGGAATCATGTCAGCAGTGGAGGAACTTTTTTTTGTGCCTCCGAAGGCAGCACATAAGTCGCCTGGATCTCAATATTTTTCTATGAAAAAATTATGTAACATAGGTCAAATATAGCCAAATATATTCTTAATTTTACGAAACATCTAATTGGGTACCTGCCTCCAAAAAATCCTGAAAATCACCCAAATTTTCAGTGTTCACACTGGTATAGTCCCTTAATGTTCCTGTTATTGATTTTGGCATTGGCAGGCGCCAGAAGTATACGTTCCTACACTTATCACAACTCAGAATCAACGACGTGGACGTGATGGGTTCTGACTCCTTTTTGGTTTCTTTTTTCTTTTGTACATTATTTCAATTCTATTTTTCTTTGAATAAAAAAAATGTTATTTCATATTCAACCCAAACGAACTCAAACAAAAAATGTGTCCTTTGGGGAATTATCTATTCGAGAAATTGTCCATTTGGAAAATTGTCCATTCGGGGAACTGTCCATTCGGGCTACTGCATTCGAGAAATTGTTCATTCGGCAAATTATGTACGAGAAATTGTCCGTTCGATAAATTGTGTTTAGGAAATTGTTCATTTGGCAAATAATTCTTTCGGGAAATTGTATTAGAAACATTGTCATTCCGGCAATTGTTTTCAAAGAATTTTCCGCAAACGAATCCGTTGACGTATTTTTGATTCGTAGTGAAATAAAGTCCATCTAAAAACTTAAACCCCACAATTATTTGCCTTTTTCGTTGTTAATTACTCCAATTTAAAGTAATTCTTTAGATAAGTGTCTTTTGCGAATTTTCTTTGCCATTTTCTCATTTATTGGGTTATAAATGATGATATTCAGTCGGGGAAAGCGGACATTTTTCATTAACAAATTTTCTACATGCAAAAAATCGTTAAAATTAATTTCGAATTTTTCAAAAAACCCAACCAAACCCAACATAGGCGTCGGAACGTTCAAAAATGCCCTATTTTATCACGTGTTCGCGCGAACTTCGAAACCCCATAACTTGTTATGGCTGGGGGGTCAATTACAGCTTCCCCCCACCAAACATCGTCATTTATAACCCAATGAATAAGAAAATGGTAAATAAAAATGTTAGCCTCATTTTTCGGAAAAGTCAATTACCCAATATACTAATTACCCTTCGGAATCAAATGTCCCCAAACCCACCGTCCCCAATACGTATAGATGCGCGCATACATATACAGGGTATCCCATTTCAATTTTTCCACGCAAATATATTCCTATCTCTATAGAGATATATATCTAATGCTTCTGCTCATATCTATATATATATATATGGCTCCTTTCTTCCCTTTCATCTCGCCATCCATTTTTTCTCAGCACTTCTTCTCATACTTGATTCATTTTATTCTCCTCCCACGCTTCTTTCCTCTCGTCGGTATCCCGTAACTTTGCGCGGTCAATCTCATCTCTTCAAGGCATAGAAGTTGTAGGTCGAGATGTATATACGTCGTCCTCGGTATAGCGAATCGGGCGCTACCATGACGACTCCTCATCGCTTGTGTGTGGTCTTTTCTCTTGCTTATCCGCGCTCGCGGTGGATGAAAAGGGGATTGGGTATTTGAAATCTGAGAAGGGTGCTCATCTCTCATGCTATGTGTATATATGTGTGTGTGTGTGTGTGTGTGTGTGGGCTGTCTTCTTGCAGAACTTGCCGCCCCATTCCCTGCTTACTTTTCGTCTCGACGACAATCAAGTACACGTATAGGAAGGAACATAATACGCTAGATTTAGGCTGCTCAATCCGTCGAACTGCGGGATGGAAAACACTTTTCACACAGTTGAATCTTCGTCACGCATACAAAAAAAAAGAAGATTTTTCGCGCTCCATCAATCACGGTACGATTTTTTTCTTTTCGAGATGAGAAACTCACCCTGTTTTGACAAAGTCACATAAATGTTAGTATCCTGAGATACACCCAACTACTCGTTTTAGAATTTTACAAACATGGAAGTAGGATTTTTTCAAGCGTCGATGTTCCATGGTATTCATCATATTTGATGGTACATATATAGATCTATATTATATATATATATAGATATATAGATATCGATTTTCCCCGTATCGCTGATGCTGGGTATACGGATTCTATAGGTATTCTATTTTTTCCGACAGACCCTCCCGAGCTGCGTGTCTCGGGTTGCCTATGACGACCATAGCTCATGTAGGCTTATATATATAATATCTGCGATACGTCGACGCACCCCCTGCATTCTCTGTTGCAGCGAACGAAATTTTGGGATACGTGAAACTACGATCTCGTGCCTGCCTTTTCCCCCAATAGCGAGACATATATCAAATGTATATTTCGGCCTGTGGCAGAAAGAAATAGAAAAAAATCGCAATTTCTGCCTGCAAAGGGACGCAAAGCAAACATTTTCACATACATTCAGTACCAATTTATACTCGTTCAGTTTTTTGAAACTTATTTTTAACGAGGCTGCTCAAGGACATTGCGGGGCAGGGGGCAAGGGAGAAACGCTTATGCTGAAACACGGGCGCCTGTAACGGCTGCCAACCCTGAATAATCAAATTTTCGGTTATGTAAAATAAATAAATTTCAGCTAATAGATATGTGGAATGCATATAATTGACTATTTAGAAATGTTATTGATTTTTTTGTTGGTTATTCACATCGCGAATAAGTTATTTACCAAGTTGAAATGTGGCAAACGCGCGATTTAGTTCTCAGTAACTGGTATCACTGAGCTCAGATACGAACGCCACATCGTGAGCGCGTAGCTGTCAAACATCCTTCGGGAATCCCGTTTTTTTTTTGTTCGGCGAAAATGAAAAGATGGGAAGGAAAAATGCAAACCGATAAACAGTACAACCGACGGTTGGAGCAAGTACAACCTGGAAAGCGGCGGAAGAAAGTAGTTGAGCCGGAAAATGAATGCGCAGTCGAGGGACCACGCGTAATTGATTTGAAGGTTATGTCGAAACACATGCACTGCAGCTTCTGTAGAAAATGATTGAAAGTATTTAAATACTCTTTATGAAACCGCGGTAAGAAATTTATAGCAAGGAAGCAATAGTTTGTGCGTTTCAAATTTTGGCGCCTATTCAAAATGGCCGACTTGACAGCAGCGTTGCCACGTGCCGTAGGGCGCTTTATCGTTTTACGCGAATCAGCTGAAATTTCCTGTTTTATTTCACGAATGTCTCGATAAAGAGACAGACAAAACGCTGTACTCTTCGTTGAAATTATTCATCAAAATCTCAAGAATTTTTTCCGCCTATTTCCATTCAATTCTTACTATTTTCATTATGTTCTGTCGTATTAGAGTTCTCATGAAGCCTTTGCTATGTCGCCCATGCATAAGAGCCTAACTTGAATAATTAATTGCTTAACAACCACGCATACGAAGTACCTGAAATTTTACACGGTGTCGTAACACCTGTTCGCAAATATCCTCAATAAATTTCAGCAAAATTCTTGCTATTTCGCGATAGCTGAGCAACCTCCTTAAAGCGCGCAAATAACCAATGCTGTGGGAGCAGAGTGGATGGAATGAAACGCGAATTCGTTCGAGAGCATACCGTGATGGACGTGAAGTATAAGGGGAGATGAGTAATATTCGCGTTGGAGCACGCGACATGCCTATCCAGACCAAAGAGATCCTCACCCTCTTACTACGCTCATCCCCATTCGCCAACAGTGCTCTCTCTCTCTCTCTCTCTCTCTCTCTCTCTCTCTCTCTCTCTCTCTCTCTCTCTCTCTCTCTCTCTCTCTCACTCACTCACTCACTCACTCACTCACTCACTCACTCACTCCCTCACTCACTCACTCACTCACTCACTCGCTCCCTCACTCATTCACTCATTCACTCACTCACTCCCTCACTCACTCACTCACTCACTCCCTCACTCACTCACTCCCTCACTCACTCACTCCCTCACTCACTCACTCACTCACTCACTCACTCACTCACTCACTCACTCACTCACTCACTCACTCACTCACTCACTCACTCACTCACTCACTCACTCACTCACTCACTCATTCACTCACTCACTCACTCACACACTCACACACTCACTCACACACTCACTCACTCACTCACTCACTCACTCACACACTCACACACTCACTCACACACTCACTCACTCACTCACTCACTCACTCACTCACTCACTCACTCACTCACTCACTCACTCACTCACTCACTCACTCACGCACTCACGCACTCACTCACTCACTCACTCACTCACTCACTCACTCACTCACACACACACTCACTCACTCACTCACACACTCACTCACTCACTCACTCACTCACTCACTCACTCACTCACACACTCACTCACTCACTCACTCACTCACTCACGCACTCACTCACTCACGCACTCACTCACTCACACACTCACTCACTCACTCACAGTGCTCTCTCTCTCTCTCTCACTCACTCACTCACTCACTCACCTCACTCACTCACTCACTCACTCTCTTGCCAGTTAAAAGAGGCACAGCCACTATGCAGGCCCATGCATGATCCTCCCAACGTGTGCTTTGTAGATTGAATCGTCGTTGGTTGCTCGAGAGCATCGTTTAAATTTGATCGAAAGTCTCGCGGAGTTCGTCGAAATTTGGACACTTGAAAAAATCATTTTAGCGCGATTACCATACCGTTACCAATCATCAACCGGCTGTAGATTACGACGAAAAAGATTAAACCAGAATGGTGAAGGTACACCGGTAATCGTGAAGTTTGGAGAAAAACCCTCCAGCCGTATGGAAAAATAAATTTCTACGAAAAATTAAACGGACTAAGATTACTTGAATTACTAACATATTCGAATAAGAATTCAATATAATTTTTTAGGGTTTCGTGGTTAAGGGGCTATACCAGTGTGACACTTTCAAAAAATCGATTTTTTTTGTCTTATTCGACAATTTATACTTACAAGAATATCATTATCATTTATATAATTTACATCAATATCATTTTATCTTGCAAAAATCGATGGGTAAATCTTGAAACGCGTTTGTCTCGAAATGAGATTTTTCAAATTTGCTGACATTGTAACTCAAACAGCAACTATCCGATTGACTTGGAATTTGAACTGAGTACTCTTATATATATTCACTCTACAATGACGTAGGATATTTTTGATTGGATGAAAATTGACGATTTGGCATTTAAGAAAACGACCACTTTATAGGCAAGGTAACAGACTTTTTTTTCATAAGTACACCATTTTGTTAGATTTTGATACTTTCGAAAATCCTACGTCATTGTACGGGAAATACCTTTCAATTTAACGACATTTTTTCCTTTTTCGGTTGTAGCTACTCAATCGGCCGGAATTATATCAGCAGTGGAGGTTTTTTTGCGCCTCCGAAGGCAGCGCATAAGTCGCTTGGATCTCAATATTTTTCTATAAAAAATGTATGTAACATCCGTCAAATATAGCCGAATATATTCTTAATTTTTCGAAACATTTAATTGAGTACTTTTCTTCCAAAAAATTCCCGATAATCACCCAAATTTTCAGCGTTCATACTGGAATAGCCCCTTAAACAAGTATCCCATTCGCTTCGTCACGTTCGGCCGTCTGTCACAGCCTGTCAGTTTCTAGTTTTTCAACTTACACGCGAAAAACTTGACAAGCAGATGCTTCAGATGGGGATCTCAATTGATATGTTGCAACATTTTGTAAAGAAACATGTTTCCTCTATATATAAAATGCGAGCGATCCTTTTTTACGCACCCCATCTCTGGGACGGGTAGCGGGGGGGTCATGCACCGGTACCCCTAAATAGAATGAAGGTTTCATTTACCATTTTTCATTTGGGAGCGTACGCAAATTATGTAACGCAGTTTGAGGGGCAGGGGGGGGATAGCTGCGAAATGTCTACCCCGTTCGCACACGCATCAACCCCGAATTTTCGAATCGTTTTTGTGCCACTATTTTCAAAGATAGTGGGTTGAACCCGAGATAACTTAAGACGAATTTTATTATTCCCAACAACTTTTGTTTGCAACATTTTTTTATCGGGCTGTTGATTTTCTAGATACGGCGATTTTTAAGTTTTCAACCCCTATTTCTTAGGGTTGGGGCGAGTTGAGGGGCAACATTTTATTGAGGTTACTTTCAATAGGCAACTATCTACCTTCAGTCAAAAATTCCTATCCCGCGCTAAAAAGTGCTGGGTTTTCGTCTCTGTTATTGGACTATATGGCGCGCTCTCGTTTATACACCGACCTATATTGCTGGATTGTACGTATGAAAAAAAGCTTTTCCACCTCGACATAGAGATGTGCGATGGGCATGGGAAAAGCGGCGCATGCCATCAGCCAGAATACACGGAGAAGAGCAGTTTAGCGGTAACCTCGATCGCGTGAGGCTGTAACGCGTTTGCCGAGACCCTTTTTTTTATCGGAGACCTTATAGCCAGTACGGAGATCAATAAAAAACGGTTTTTCGTATCGAAACTACCTGCTGAGGGAGCAACGGTGATTTTCCAATTCTGTAACGAGATCATCTCCTTTCCCCTCAATATTTGCGAAACGGGAAACCCGTCAATAGTTGTTCCCCCCCCCCCCTTATGTTGTCAACAAATATTTGTGATTACTTGATGATTTGCATCATTTTTATGCTTAAATGGTTACGTACCCCTAGTCATTTAAAAATCGGTTTTATTGTTGCTATTTTTTTATTCTTTGTACTCTTATGCTTATTTTAAGAATACACGCCGAATTATGTTATTATCTTATACATTTGATATACGTTTGTTATCCATTTTTATGTTATTATGCAATTTTATGTTATATGTTATATGAAATCATATTTTTTATACAGATTTTTTTTTAATCTTCCCAAATAGATTCTGTATAATCTGTACGACAATTTTTTCTGCTTTCATTTACAATCTTTAAAAAAAACACTTCAAGCGCAAATTTGGAAAGAAAAAAAAAAGTCTTGACTTTAAAATGTAATAGCTCGTTGTTTTTTTCGCGATTTAGGAATTTGGCTCTACAGGGCTATAAATATAAAATTGCTAAACAAGAATTTCCTTGAATTTTTCAGCTCCATCAAATCCATGGGGCAGTTGTCGTGTAGGCCTTGAAAAAGTGTATTTTCGACAAGGACCTGACAACGAACTTCAATGCTAAATAATTTATTGCTAAATAAGTAATTTAAAGAAAATGCACGTTATCAGCGTACTTATGAATTATAAATGATGGATATTTTTCCAAATTTTGTACGAATTATCGTTTAAAAAAATTCCAAAAATCGTAGTTTTTTTTTACTGTACCGACGGTACGTAACCCGTTGGAAAAACGCAATTGTTCATTATTCAGATCTTTCCTACGCAGCTTACGGAGGTTGTTTAAAGCCAGCACAAAGAATCCACCCGCCTTTTATGCTACGAATAGAGCAAATAAATTATTTCCAGAAAAAATGTCCTTCGATGTTTTGCTAGAATGAATTTATCATGAGAAAAAAGTGTCGCTTAGTTTTATCGAGAGAAAAGATTCTATTAATAGATTTATCGACACATAAAAGCGTTAATTCATTCATTAACACTCTTGTCTCTTGCATATCGTCGCTTTCTATAAAAACCCAAGGGGGCGAAACTAAATAAATTTTTTTTTTTCTAAAAAAGAAATCACATACGTCAGAAATTTGAATGCTATTAAATAACTTGAAAATGTGAGTATGACGAGCCAGCGTTTCAGAGCATTCTCAAATTTTTGGCAGATAGCTCAAAATTTGTTTTCAGCTACTCGGCTAAAATGTGAGAAAGAGTGTGCTCGACAGGACGCCAGATCGAAGGGTCCTCCAGTAGATAACGGGCGATATATTATCCTGGCAGGCTATTCTCCACGAGTTATTTGGCTCTCTGGGGCACACTCGGGTGTTTCATCCTATGGGATGTATAATCAAGTTTTTTCTTTCTCGTCGGACCAGCATTCATCCGGTTAACGGGGGGTGACTTTTTTCCGACCCTCGGATACTTCAAGCGGCAAGGTATACGCGCAGGCCCCTCTCGAATGTTCCAGGCCTCTCACCGGTGGCGCGTATGCCAGAAAATTGCATCATTTTTTTTCCGACCCTTCGAAACTCGCGGTTCTCATCCCTTCGACCGCGCCAGCGTCTTGTAGAACGAGAAACGGGCGCAAGGGTGGAAAGTAGATAAAGTCGTTTTGGCCAGACATTTCCGAATTTTATGGGGTTACGTGGGTTTCCAAGCCAAAAAAAAGCATATTTTCTCTATTTAAGGAGTAAGGCCACTGTAACGGCCCAAAAAAAAAGGTTTTTTCACTAATTTTTTGCTCCCGAAATTGAAGGTATTTGAAAAAAAACTTTTAATGGTGTTATCGGGCATACATTAAACTTTATTATAAAATTTTTTTACAGTAAAAAAAAACAAAATGGCGGTTCCACAGCTATCTTCCCGGGACATGTTTTCAAAATGGCACGCAGCATAACTCGAACAATTTTCATTTTTTTTACTTGAAATTTTAACCAGATGTGAACATTTACATTATCTTGAGAATGTCAATCGGAATTTTCAAGAACTTTATTTATTGATTTTTTATTAACAAAAAACTTGCCGTTTTTTTCGTCAAAAATCAATTTTTTTTTTCAAACGCACGCCAAATCCACAAAAATTGATACTTTTTAAAATCCGATCGACATTCTCTAGCTATAGCCCTCTAGATTAATGGTTTTTTTTTGTTCTAGATTCAAAAGTGCACCAGTGGTGCTGCGTGCCGCGGAGCCCTGGAAGCAAAACATGTCCCGGGAAGATAGCTGTGGAACCGCCATTTTGTTTTTTTTTACTGTAAAAAAATTTTATAATAAAGTTTAATGTATGCCCGATAACACCATTAAAAGTTGTTTTTCAAATACCTTCAATTTCGGGAGCAAAAAATTAGTGAAAAAACCTTTTTTTTTGGGCCGTTACAGTGGCCTTACTCCTTAATAAAACATAATATATACATTATTTTATTAAAAATGTTAGGCACATAAAGGAGCAACATTTCAAAAATATTTCTTAAAAAATTCATCCAAAAATTTAGGACATTCAGCCGGGGAGACGTGGTTTCCGGAGACCCTTAAAAAAAGTGTCCTTGTGGTGGTCAGAATAACTCATGATAGCTTTATCTGGAATTAAAAAACCAAATTTTTTCTGTTCGTAGATAAGTATAGCTCGTGATTGAACGAAGGATTTTTGAACAAATTGGAATTTGAATTATTGGCAGAGTTGTATGCAAAATAGTTTAATTTTTGGTACAATTGACCTTACGTATAGCCTTGTAAAATTAGTTGTAATAGAAAAAAACTCTTCGTTTAATCACTGGTCAATGCTATTTTGATGAAGTGTGCAAAATATCCAAGAATATATTTACAAAGTTACAGAGGCCAATAGTAAATATTTTCGTAGATACAAAGCCAAAGGCAGAGAAGCAATTAATATTTGATATTGACATTTCCTGCTATTAAAATCGCTGAAGTGCGTTTTCTGCAGTTTTCATTTTCACGAATTTTCCAAATTGGCGAGCGTGATAGCAAAAAAAAAAACTAAAGAACCTATTGAATCAAACCAACGTTTATTTTCTTCAGTATGAAAATCTCATCTAAGTGAATTTAAAAAGTCGTTGAAAAAGTATTTTTAAATAATTTTTATAGCACGTTAAAGTGTTTTTTTTCAACACATTTTTTTCAAACTCGCAAAAATTTATAAATTCACGATTTTTTCAGCGTTTTCTTAATTCACCCAGAAAAAAATTTATGACAATTGAACATTTTATTGTTTTTCTTTGCTTTCAGTCAAGAATTACGAGCTGCATCTTTCCCGCCGATTGGGGACTCCAGTGGCAAGACGCACATCGAATAGGCTGATAAATCTGCAGTCATTCATTGTTTCATGTTGAAAATTTTTTTATGCATTTCAAATATAAATGAAAAGATACCTGAATGTTTACTGGGCTCGCTTGTATTTTTTTCCTTCTAAAAAATTCCCGAAAAACGCTTTTCAACCTTCTAATTCAGGCTCCCGTCTTAGGCACCTCTGTAATTTACCAATAATTCAGAAGGGCCCTCCTTATGCCCTCACAAATTACGGCCCTCCGCGAAGGAAAAAACCTCAATAATGTATAAATAAATATCTAAAAAATTGTACGCATTATTTTTTAAACAACACTACCACTTTTTGGAAAAGTTTGTTTATAATGGAATTAATTGAATTGAAGAAAGCAAAACCACAAGTCATGCAGCTACTCTCATACCCCAGCTCAAATAATTCTGCAATAATTGGATGTTACATCAGAGTTCCTGCATTGCATTATCATTATTCTATCATTATTGTGATCCCTCTGTCCGCAATGATGGGTGGGGATGATTGCGTTGCGTGGAATATAACGAGTTATGTCATACTACTGACGCGGTGGTATAGCAACATAAGCATGGAGCGGGGGTTGAAAATGCTCGTATGGCTCTGAACGCCGATGAAACGTGATTATCGGGCTCCCTAAATCGAGTTTACCCGGACGAACACACCCTCACTCTCGACAAACACGTGAGAGACCCTTGAACAGTACGTAACGATATGTATTCACCGACTGAATCGACTGCACATTTCTCGTTGACAAGATTTACCCCTTTCCGGAGAAGAGAGAGAGAGAGAGAGAGAGAGAGAGAGAGAGAGAGAGAGAGAGAGAGAGAGAGAGAGAGACAGAGAGAACGACAACGACAACGACAACGACAACGACAATGTTATAGATACTCTAACTGTATGTAGGGTGTCTCAAAAAGATCTGACATTTTGATTTGTTAATAAAACGTATTATTTATTTGAAAAGTACGAATATTTTAATTTTAATATAAGATGCAAACATGGAGGTTATAAACACGGAGGACAAAAGTTGAAAACTTTTAGTCCAATCGGAATAAACAGGACTTCTATTCGACGCCAGCAAGTTGCCAATTTTTTTGTAGGTTCTTTAGACCACTTGGAATGTCCCCTAAAAAACTCGATTTATTCTGTAATGTTTTTCGGCGACCAAAAATTGTTAAAAATAAACCAGTATTTGAATGTTATCTTTTTTGGAATGGGTTTTATAAAAAAATGTTTCCCATAAAGGTTGTGCGCCACAATGTCATCTACAAAATATATCCTATACAAAAATCACGAAGGAAACAATCCTTTAACGGCAAATCACCCACGAACAACCATTTTTTCTCTTTTTATTGTACGTTCTTTGGTTATTATTGAACTTATTGACTTGAAACTCATTTTATCCAGCCATGTCATATAGTTTAGCATTAAGGCGTTAGGCCACAGTAACGGGTATAAAATCATGTGCGAAGTTAACGATTTTTATCGTATGAAAAAGTGATTCACTCATAAAATTAATTGAACATCTATTTAATATGAATATCAAGCCGTTAGAATTTATTTTTCGATGCACAAAATGCTCGACTACTAATATTTTCTTTTGTAATGTTTCTTTTAGGCGCTCCGCGGCGTGACATTTAGCATCCACAATTTTTTACTTAGAACAAAAAACAAAAATTCTCGTCAATATACATTAGAATACCTAGAGAAGTACGTGCAGAATATAAATAATATTGTTTTATTGAAAAGTTGTAGGTATTTGAACTTAAGAAATGAATTTTCAGTAAAAAATTTCGTTATAACTGCTCATAAACTGCTCATAAAATGAAAAGTTTTCGATTAATAAAAAATTCCGTACATCCCGTGTAGAAAAATTCCGTACATCCTGTGTAGAAATCCCGGGATACCCTATGTCCGATCAAATCCCGATCAGGATTTGTCATGGATTCCCCAAAACCGGATCCCGGTTAGAATCCAACTTGCATCAGTATCGGCATATGTACGACGACGATGGCATCATTTTAAAAATTTTGGCGTCACGTGTATTTTCTGTATTACTATGGAATTCCTATCTATAGATAGGAATTTCTGTCTATAGATTCATATCTATAAAATTCCTATCTATATATGGGAATTACATAGTAATACCGAAAATATACGTGATGCCAAAATTTTCAAAATTATGCCATCGTCGTCGTACATATTCCGATACTGATGCAAGTTGGATTCTAACCGGGATACCGGTTTTGGGGAATAAGTCTCTGTTTATACCCACCGACATGTCGGTGGGTATAAACATGTATTTAAGACAAATTAAAATCAAATTCACAATGATTAGATTAAAATTTACACCAACCGTGAGTTCTTACGTATTTCGAGAGAAAACATTTCGTCGAGGCAAAGAAATTTTTGCAAAAAAAGTTGTGAGTTTCAAATATTACATTATAAATATGAAAAAAAATCACAAAATGAGTTGTGAATTTCCTCAAGTTGAAGAAAATAAAAATCGAATTCACGACAGTTATATTAAAATTTACACCACAAGTGTAAACGTATTTTGAGAGAAAACATTGTGTTGAGGCAAAGAAATGTTCGCACAAAAAGGTATGTGCAAAAATTTCTTTGCCTCGAGGCAATGTTTTCTCTCAAAATATGTACCAACTCACTTTTGGCGCAAATTTTAATCTAATCATTTTGAATTTGATTTTAATTTGTCTTAAATGCGAAAAAATTCACAACTAATTTTTTGAATTTTTTTGTATTTATAATTTCTTGTCAATACATTTGCATTCACAGATTTTGATGTGAATTTTTTTTAATTCACGTCAAAATATCGCGATGAGCGCGATCTGCCATTTGAATCTTTGGACAAATTTTTTTTTATTGATAGTTTAATGCACCAAAACTTTATAAATGTTATTTATTTTTATAATAAATTTAACATGTCATAATTCCATTTTTGACATTGTATTTCAGCCTGTATTCACCCGTGATCCTTCCCAGATTCCTCAGTGATTCCATGGGGAATCTATTTAGAATCATTAAAGGATCCGGTTCTGGATCCCTAATGGAATCCAGTTTACGGATCTTACATTTAGTCTTCGAATCTGATCCGATATCGGACTAGATCCCGACTGGGATCCCGGGATACAAGTCAGAATCCAGCTGTATCCCTGCCAAAATTTCTGCACGGGATACTTCTCTACGAAGTGCAATTAGGAACATAACTATTAAATTTCAAGTAAATCGACTGAAAATTGTTGAAGTTATTTGTCACGCCAATTGGAAAAAAGCTGTTTCGAGAAGTTTCGAGTAGTCGGCCATTTTGTACATAGAAAAAAATATATATATATTTTTTCTAACAGCTTGATATTCATACTATATAGATGGGTAATTAATTTTATGAGTGAATAACTTTTTCATACGAAAAAAATTGTTAATTTCACACATGATTTTATACCCGTTACTGTGGCCTAACGTCTTAATAATCGATTTTCGTAAATCCGGCATTTGCCTAAAGCAAGTGATCCACAAGGCTCATAGAGAGCAAAAAAAATCGTGGTCGTAGTTTTCAACACGTACATCCACGATTTACCTCAAAAAAGTCGTTTAGAATAAACCTCGTATTTCGAGGATATTAAATTTTAGCCTATAAACAAATTCAACTAACTACTTGAATTTCGGGACTACATGAAATATTCTTCAATATTCATTTACGTCGTTACGAGACACGTCATTTCCAAAAAAAAGGTCTCGATATCTTTGTTACAAGCGGATATATAGTTATTTGTGCATTTTTTCGATTTATTATTGTTGTAATCGATATTTTCGCGAAATTCAAGTTTGTGAGCATTCCTGAGACTTTTAGGCATCACATTCATTATTCACTCGCGCCGCGGCTCCCCTTGCGCGGCTGAGTCAAGCTATTTCCATTCCTCCTTATGAATAGTCGTACAAATTTAATTTTTTTTCTTTCCATTTCCGTATTTGTTCCTCACGAATTCGAAAATGACTTCGAAAATCAGTATTTCCCAATTGTACTCTAATAACTGTTGTTTTATTTCAATTCTGACGCAGTTTTCGTGTAGCCCCGAAATTCAAGTTATGAGTTCAATGTGTGTGTGAATTTTAAATCCTCAAAATACAAGTGTTTTTTTTATCACTTTTTTGAGGTAAATCTTGCATGTACGTGTTGAAAACTACCACTACGATTTTTGCGCACTCTATGAGTGTCGTCGATCACTTGCTAGAGGCAAACTCCTGATTTACGAAAATCGGTTATTATTGCTAAACTATATGACATAGTTTCTAGATGACGTCTGAGTTTCAGGTCAATACATTTATTAATAACCGGAGAACTTGCAATAAACAACAACAAAATTCGTTGTACATCGGTAATTTACCGTTAAACTGACAATCGTACGTGATTTTTGTATAGGACTTATTTTGTAGGTGACATATATGGCGCACAACTTTTATAAGAAGTATTGTATGATAAAACCCACTCCAAAAAAGATAACATTCAACTACTGCTTATTTTTAAATAATTTTGGCGGCCGCAAAATATAATAGAATATGTGGGATTTTTTAGGGTACATTCCTGGTGATCCAAAGCACCTACAAAAAAATGGCAACATGCTGAGATCGTTGAATAGAAGTCGTCCAAATTTATGTGCATTCCGACTGGACTATTTTGAGAGTGCTGACTGAGGAAACAGTATGAGAAATTCCTCCCACACTCCGCAAAATCTCTCCGAGTTTGCACATACCCCAAGCAAAATTTGAAGGAATTTTTTTTTATAATTCTTGAAAGTACATGTATTGAAAAATATGTTGGCAACATTTTTATTCACGAGTCCGAAAATTGACGGAGTTATAGTCACTTTAACGGCGGGGTAAAGTTAATTCGGCGAAAAAAGGCATGTTTTAAAGATTTTTTTTTTGGCGTAACGAATAGTGTTCGTTTATTGAAAAATTTACATATAATAAAGTAACATTTGAACAACATTTTCCTAAATTTGCATTGCAAAATATTAAAAATTGAGCGAGTGAAAATTAAACCCCGGAGGCGCCTCGAAAAAAAGTTGGTTTGCGGTGTGCACCATAACTCGCAACAGAATCATTTGAAACAAAAAAATCAAAATGCATTTGTTAAAGAAGATGTTTCTCGAGATAATGACGGGAGGATTTTTTTTTCGATTTTTCGATTTTTCGTAGCACTTGGGAGCCAAAAACCCGATTTTCGCTAAAAAAAATCGGCTAATTTGTTGTTGAAAAATTAGTAATTATTAAAAAAAACAAAAAAGCTCTCGATAATACCTGGTGAATTATGTGAAGAAGTACTGTGCAAAATTTCAAAGCGATTGGTCCAGTAGATTTTGAGTTATCGTGCACACGGACTTCAAATATGACAAGTCTCAGAACAACGGTTTGAAAAACGCAGAAGAGAAGAGAACGGCATGGAGCAATAGACGCTCAAATACTCATAACTTCGTCAATTTTACTCCGATCGACTTGAAATTTTAACACAATATTCTTGATATATTATGCATTCATTTAAAATTAAAAAAAAATAAAAAAAAATGTTAATACTTTACCCCGCCCTTAATGAGAACAGGTAGCGCGACCGGTTAGTGCCCTCAGTCCCTACAGGTGTAGCATCATTTTTAATAGATAGAGTACAGGCTTTTATTATTTTGTGAACTATCATGAAGATGAAGAACCGTCATATCGCCCGCGACTAGGTACTTCTATGTAAGTGTCAATATTCTAGACAAAAAATCCTAACTTTATATCAAGAAACACGGAATGAAAACTTTGAACGCGTTTTTCTCGAAACTAGTGTTTTCGACTTTGTCCGAGCGAATACTTAAAAACTTATCAACCGATTATCAATTAAAAAAAAAACATTTTTGTAATCGCCGTGACTGAGGCTGTATGTATCCGCGTTTTTAACATTTGATAGTTACTATTTTTAAAGACTGCTTGAATACAGAAAAAGGGCCTTGAAAATAGAAAAATTATGTGCAAACTGTCGACGATTTTATAAAAAATAACTAAAATAAAAAAGGCTACGCATAACAATAGCTACATTTGTATAGATATCGATAAATTGTTGAATTTTAATTTACAGATAACCTTTCATAAAGATACCGATGGGACAATGAAGAGAATTTTTTTTTCGTCGTCAAATCAAGGCCTATATCTCGGTTCATTTTAAAGATCTTGTCATAAATATTGGTATATAACTAGATGAACATATACTTCATAAAATGAGTATAAGCCCGGTCCTTTCATAATTAGTTATGTCTATGAAAAAAATCGCAATAATACTTGCGATTTTGCACGGTTGGTGTGTGGTCAATAGACCACACAGCAACCGTTACGTAACGGAATAGGGGGGGGGGAGTGGTTCTGGCCAAGCGTTACGGTCCCGTTACGTGTGAGGGGGGGTCCAAATAAGGGGAAATTTTGCGTTATGTAATTTATGTACGCCCCCAAAGATAAAGAAACCGACACTAGCGCTACATCGAGTTAAGCAGTGCTGTGCAGGGCCAATACTCGGAGCGGTGACCGGCTGGCGTATCAACCAGTGAGCCAGAAACCAATACTTCTGGGACCTCGGATGTCAACATTCGAATAAAAGTCTGTGCACCGGAAAATCAGACGAATATGGAGCTATCTTTACTGGTACGGTTCTCCACAGTTTCTCCGTACCCTCAGCAAATGCGGTATAGTGTGGCTTAAGGGGTCTTCTCACTTCAGACGCTAAAAAAATGCTATTTTCATGAATTTTTGATAGGTTTATATTATAGATATTGATATAAAAGTTGTTACCCTTAATAAATACACTTTCGAAATACATATAATTTTTTTTATGTATTAATGCAACCCAAACAAACTTTAAACCCGTTTTTCTCGAAACAACGTTTTTCGACGACTTGTTGATAAAATCGTCGAAACTACTGAACCGACTCTTATGAAACTTCAACCACATATTCTTTATAACTATAGCTATAACGCATATCAAGGATTTTTTTAAATTTTGATATTTACTATTTTTTTGCCAAAAACGGTGGAAAAAGGAGTTTTTTTTTGAAAAATATTCACTTTTTGTTGTTTTTGCATATATAAAAAATCGTATGATATGCGCTATAGCCATTAGCATACTGAATCTAAAACTATTTGATATCTTTGTTTCGGATGATCCATCTCGGAGATTTTATCAACAGTGCAGATCTACCATTTTGTAGGACATTTTTTTAACGACCATTTTCATCTATAAATAGTGACTTTAGTCAGTCAAATTTAAAAAAAATGTATTTTGAAAGTGTATTTATTAAGTGTAGCAACTTTTATATCAATATCTATAATATGATCCTATAAAAAAATGCATTGAAATTGAGATGCATTGAGAAGACCCGTTAAAACGGCTGTGAACGCAACTGAAGTTAGGTTAGAAAAGCGAAGTGAACGTAGGGAACGATAGAAAGGGATCCAATTAGGAAGGGTACGTAAAAATTTGTAAGGGTATACATTGGGGCTGAGGAAATTATAATTTAAACAAATATAGTAACAATCATGAAATATACATGAAATATATTATTGTTAACATAATAAACGTCCATAAATAATAGCACGTTATTCGTCATAATTATTCTTTTTGATTTCCATAACATCTCTGGTTACCACACAAGTGCAGATTTTCACCACCTAAAATGTCTCGTTCGTGACTTTCTATACATTTTTGTTCTGATTTTCACGAATTTGCACCAAATAAATGCAATTTTTCGAATTCAAGACGACTATTGGATTCCTGGGACATTTTTACCCCAAGAAACACTGGTTATCGAATACTTTTGGATTATTTATACGAAAGTAATAGTAGGTACTTTGAAAATGCAGAATCCCAAATCGCACTAGTGTGGTATGTACGAGGGTGGGGTGAAAAGTTTCCGGCCTGACCAAGAGATGGTGCCACTAGGTCTAGTTTTGGAGCGGCGTCCTACAGTACCATTCCTACCGAGTTTGTATGTACAGTTTCAGCCCAATCGCTACGTTAGTTTGCGTTTGAGAGCACATTGCGCGAGACGCTTCCGTTGTTTTCGTAAAAATGGAAAAATTGGAAAAACGTGTTGTCGTAAAATACTTCTATTTGAAAGGTTTTACACCAAAACAAATAAAAGAAGAGATGGATTCAGCACTAGGAGACTCCTCCCCATCATATTTAACTATTAAGCAGTGGGTTTCTGAATTTAAAATGGGTCGTGTGAGCACCTCTGACGAGACTCGCTCAGGACGGCCCGTTGAAGTCACAACTTCAGAGATGATTGAAGAAATCCATAAAATAGTGTTGGAAGACCGCAGGTTGAAAGTGCATGAGATAGCTGAGACCTGTAAGATGTCAGCTGAACGTGTGCGAAATATTTTGCACAACCATTTGAACATGGAAAAGCTGTGTGCAAGGTGGGTGCCGCGTTTGCTTACGCTCGACCAAAAACTGCTTCGAAAAACCATTTCTACCGACAATTTGGCGCTGTATAGGCGTAATCCAAACGAATTTTTGCGTCGATTCATAACTGTTGATGAGACATGGGTCGCCACTACACTCCTGAAAATAAAGAACAGTCAAAACAGTGGGTTGGAAAAGGGGAACCAACCCCGAAGAAGGCAAAAACAATTTTATCGGCAAACAAGGTTATGGCTACTGTTTTTCGGGATGCGAGAGGAATTATATACATTGATTACCTTGAAAAGGGTAAGACTATCACTGGGCAATACTACGCAGATTTATTGCACCGTTTGAAGCACGAGGTGCAAATTAAACGACCTCATTTGGTGAAGAAAAAAGTTTTCTTTCATCACGATAACGCACCAGCGCATTCATCGATTGTTGCCATGTCCAAAATCCACGAATTGAAGTTTGAATTGATGCCGCATTTCTCTCTCCAGACTCTCCAGACTTAGTCCCCAGCGACTATTACCTGTTTCCTAACCTCAAAAAATGGCTTGGCGGAAAAAGATTTAAGAGCAACGAAGAAGTTATCGAAGCTGTAAATCAGTATTTTGAGGAGCTTGACGAATCTACGTTTAAAACTGGTATAACTAAATTAGAACACCGTTATGAGAAATGTATCAGTGTTAATGGAGATTATGTTGAAAAATAAAGCAAAAAAAAATGTTGAAACATCGTTTTTCTTGGTCAGGCCGGAAACTTTTCACCCCACCCTCGTATGTACCCTCAATGGAAATGTGCTTACTACGGGATATTCCCGCGTAATATTTTTCTCGCGAGAATCATAGTACCACAAGAAAGATTTATGTTTAAATCTTAATTTTAAATAATATAAATAAAATGTCGAATTTATAATTTGATTTATTTTTTGACGAATTTAAACAACTTAAAAATATTATTTCACAACGAAATGTTGAGATAAAATTTCAGATATTGTTACAAAACATTATCTTAGAAGAAAATTATATATAAAGCTTAAAAGTAAATTATAAAAAACACAATTTTTGATTATTTATTTTAATAATCTTTTTAAAAAGCCTTATCGATTCTCGCTCCATAACTTACCCATCGTCCTGCATCACCTCGTGCCCCAGTAACCACATGCAGCGAGGTTGCGGAATGACGCGGCGCATTATTTTTACATTCACATTTTTTTTGGTATTCTTTAAGGGTGATGAGTTACGCGCTACAAAGCGAGAGCTCAACGTTGCGGAAATGACGAGGATCATTAACGTAGAGCTGGATATTTCCGGTCTTCATCGTATGAACCGACAAATTTCAACCGACTGCCCTACTTTACTTGCACCCAGTTTCTCTCATTCGTCCCCCGTGAAAAGGAAAAAGAACGTGCCATTCAGCCTCGCTAACAACAACGGGATATGTTTTCGCGCTGAATAAAAACTTTTGTCTCTCCGCGAATTGTTGCACGACGCGTTTTTCCCCTCTCTCATCACTCGCGCTGCTTTGCAACGCGGAGGGCCATTGGACCAGAGAGAAAGCAAGTAGGCGAGCCCTTTTCTCGACGGACACGTAATCCCATGCATTTTTGAAACTCTTTTGAACATTATTTTCTTACTCGAAAAAAAAGAATGCGGAATGAGCTCGAAAGCTTCGCTGCCCGTGGCCGAACATTTTTTACGAGTGTTTTTTTAAGGGGGAAACACTAGGGTAGAATTGTCAAAAAATTCTTCAGAGATGCTTTCAACCATCTAGATTGAGGGGAAAAAAGTTTGGTACCTGTAAAACAAAGATCCGCAGGCCCGTGTGGGTCTGCGGTGCCAATGGCTGGCCCGTGTGAGAAACGTCGACCGTTTTTCTCGGAACACAATTTTTCAAAACGGCACGCAGCAGAACTTCAATAATTTTCATTCTTTTCACTCCAAATTTTCAGCACATCTTTGAGGCAGTAGTCTGGTCTAGAGCGAGATTTTTTACGTCATTTTTGGGGTGGAATAACTTTTAAACCGTTGAAGTTGTCTTGATGGAATTTTACATATGTATTCATTGTTCCTTTGAGAATGTATCTACATTTAAAAAAAAATTATTTTTAATATTTTCATGTAGTTTTTTTATTTTTTTAATGGGTGTTGTATGCATCTGAAAAAACTGGGTGATGTATGCATCTGAAAAAAAATATATTCTCAATCTGTATGAGTATTCTGAGCACTGGTAGCAGAATTAGTACTTAAAAAAAATTTGTTACAAAATGGCGACCTGTTAAACTTTGATTAAAGATATTTCATACATTTTCGGGTATTCGACGAGTTATAAAATGTGGGCAAAATTATTGTTCGACTCAATTCTGCTACCAATCCTAAAAAAGGGGCCACCGAAGGTATGTGCAAAATTTGAGCTCGATCGGTCAATTAGTTATCGAGATATCGTGGGCGCCGATTTGAAAAACGTAGTTCCGAGATAAGCGCGTTCAAAGTTTTTATACCGTTAAGGAGGTTGGAGCGTTAGCCACAACCCAAAGTTAAATTTAATTTTAAAAAATACATGTTATTGTCTACACTATACTGAGTCTTTACGATTTTTTTTTAACTTTTTTCACCACCAAACACCATAGATAAAAAGTAGTTTAATGTATGTAATTTAACGTGCGGTTAGATGGGCTAAAGGTTATGTAATTTTTATTGTTATTTAGCAACAAGATAAACCATTTCTAACAACGGATTAATGCAAAATGAACCTTTGGGAACATTTAGAAAAAAAATCCTCATCTTGCCCATCGTAAACCATGGGCCAATAATGTCGTGACGTAAATATGAATAGGCATGATTATGAATTACTCAAAATTTCATTGTGAATCGTATAAAACATTCGTTGTTGTTGTTTTTTCATAATAATCATCGATAATGTCATGCTTTTTCAAGTTGGTAGTAACACAAAAGTTTTTCTACTTTAAGCAATAAAAATGTTAAAATGCATAATTTTGCCCTTTAATTATATATTTTAAAAAATTAGCATATCTATCTATCTATCTATCTATCTATCTATCTATCTATCTATCTATCTATATAAATAAAAAGAGAAGTCCTGACTGACTGACTGACTGACTGACTCATCAACGCCCAGCCCAAACCCTTGGACCTAGAAAGCTGAAATTTTGCACAAAGGTTCCCTTTGTAATGTAGACAAGGAATAAGGAAGGATTTTTCGAAATTCAACCCCTAAGGGAGTTAAATTGGGGGTGAAAGTTTGTTTGGGTTTGTTTGGGTTTAACCCGTTAGGGGTCGAACAAACCGAAACAAACTTGACACAAATAAATTATAAAGTAAATTATAAACTTTGTCACTTTTATTTTCCCTAAACTACCCCCTAAGAGGGGATTTGGGGGTATCAAAGTTTGTATGGAAGAATTTTAACGCGCGGTTCGATTAACTCGAAACTCAGTATTTATGCTTGAGAACAAAAATAAAGAATAACGTGTATCAGGGTTTTTCGAAAATCGACCCCTAACGGGTTAAAAAGGGATAGTCATTTTTACAGGGGAGGATTTTATCGCGGGGCTTATCTTCTTTGAAACATCTTCTTTGATCTTATTTGAAACTTGACACAAATACTTGCCTATGTAATAAAGTTTGTCATTAAGGGGTTTAGGGGGGGGTGGTTAACGGGGATTATTTACGTAAATATTTTTTTCTAATTCTCACAGGATAGAGAATAAAGAGGATTTAATATTTTCACTTTAAAGTTGCTTTCATATTTGGCATTTAAGTAGGTAATTTTCCGTCCCGTTATTAGGTTATATTATTAGGTTTTAGAGATTTTATCCTCCATCAATCATATATCAATCCGCGCGCCGCTCCTCGGATACTATATAAGTATTGCGAGAAGGCGGGCCAACTCATTATAAATGCAACATTTGTCCAGATAACACGTTTAGCGCAAGCGCAGCGATCGTTTACAATACAACTGAACTGTACTTTTTAGTACAAAACTGCCTTTTAAAAACTGTGCTTTTCAGCGCATTCCTTTGTTTTCCAAGTTTTCAAAATTATTTTTTATAATATTTTCTTTACCCTGACTTAGTTAAAAAAAAAACAACAGTTACGTTTTGCTATCTATTACAATGGCTGTTGAATCATTAACAATTGATGGGATTTTGGTGCCTCATACCATAGTTCCTATAATTGGGGATGGAGCCTGTCTGTTTCGGGCCCTCTCCTATCTACTATATGACACACAAGTGATGGCCAGCGAGGTGCGCGAGCAAATCGTTAGCCATGTGGCGGCCAACTGGGAAGAGTTTGCCATTATGTCCCACGATAGTAACGGGGACAATTATTCCTGCGCCGCTGAATACTGCATTGACATGTCACGCTCTTTTACTTATGGTAGTTTATGTGAACTGGAGGCGGCAGGCCAACTCTTTCCGTGGGTCTTTGAAGTTTACCGTAACGGTGAACTGTATACAAGTTTTGGTACTGCAGGTAACACCGTGGGACGGCTACGCTTTTCTCATGATCTGTCACTTTGAACCTCTAATGTAGTATATAAAGAGGTACTTTAAGTATAAATAAAAAATGGTCCTAACCCCCTGAGAATAACAATGTAAGTAAAAGCTTAATTTGAATTATTAAGGGAACTATTTACCTTAACTTTAACTTTTTTTTTTGGTAAGATTTAAATTTCCGTTTTACAGTTGCCTTCAAATTTGGCATTCAAGTAGGTAATTTTCCGTTTCGTTATGTTTTCCGTTACTATTGTAAGATTTCGGATTTGTTAACCTCCAGCAATCATATATCAATCCGCGCGCCGCACCTCGGATACTATAATAAGCAATGTGAGAAGACATTGTTTACCTAGATTAAGAAATGGGGTACTTTTAATCACGGTAGTATGTTCCCGTGGGATATTTTCCGACATCCACGCGGGCGAAGACGCGGGCAAAAGCTAGTATAGAATAAATCTGTACCTCGTATGCATTTTTTTGGGGTTCATTGAAAAAAAAAATGAATGAACCGTCATTTGACTCAACTGAATCGCTCCAACCTCCTTAAATGAGGTTTGCGCGTGGCTTGCTTATAATTTCTATTAACCTGCTAATTTTTGAAATGTCAATAAACGGTTTTCACGAGCGTATTAAGAAAGGTCTAAGGAATAATAAAATGAAGAAAAAAAATAAATTTTTTCAATTTTCTAGACCAGACTACTGCCTTAAAGTAACATTTCGAAGAGAAATACGTACGAGATTTTCCATGAGTTAATTATAACATTAATGATTAACAAATGATTGTCCTTTTTCCGTCGAAAATTGAGTTTTTACTGTAAACGCTTACCGATTACACAAAAATTAATATTTTCGAAATACCCCACGTATTTCACTAGATATACTTATGGAAATTAATAGAATTTTAAATATTTTTCTCCAAATTCAAATTTGCGTCAGTTATACTGTTATATACGTACCGCAGAGCGTCTCAAAGTCAACGTGCCTCGCGAGAATGGCTTCAGCGTCACCATTTTGTATACATTTTTAATATATATTTTCTCTGTTCCCTTGAGAATATGAGTAATAACATCCTTGAATATCGTTACCCTCTTACTTGTCCTTCCACAAAAAAAAATCGCGAAAAATCACTTAATTTAGACGTTTACAGTGGTGTAAAGCCCTTAAGGGGTCTTCTCCCTTTGTATGCTAAAAAAACCATTTTCATGATTTTAAAAAATGGGTTTATGTTATAGAAATTAATATAAAAATTGTTGCACTCAATAAGTACATTTAAAAAAATAATTCCGTATCTATGTAACCTAAACAAATTTTAAACGCGTTTTTCTCGAAACATCGTTTTTCGACGGCTTGCTGATAAAATCTTCGAAACTACTGTCCCGATCGTTATTAAATGTTTACCACATATTCTTTACAACTATAGATATAGCGCATATAAAGGATTTTTTTAACATTTTGATATTTACTATTTTTTTGCAAAAACGGTGAAAATACGTTTTTTTGTTTTTCGAAAAATGTCCGCTATTTTGTTATTTTTGCATATATCAAACAACGTATGATATGCACTATAGCCATTAATATACTGAATTTAAAACCGTTTGATTTTTTCGTTTCGGATGATCCATCTCCGAGATTTCATCAACAGCGCAGACCTACAATTTTTTTAGGACATTTTTTTAACTACTATTTTCGTCTATAAATAGTGACTTAAACAAATCAAACATTTTTTAAAGATGTATTTTTAGAGTGTATTTATTAAGTGTAACAACTTTTATATCAATATCTATAATATAAACCTACTTAAAAATGCATGAAAATAGCCTTTTTAGCGTCTAAAAGGAGAAGACCCTTTAGCTGAAAATTTTTTTCCTCGTCAACCGTGGTCTCGAGAAATACGAATTATTGTAATCGGATGATTCGAAATGGGACAATTATTGGAATACTTTCACGTTAACAATGCGAATCAGGTTCCTTCGTGTAACCCAATGTTCCAAAACGTAAACTATGCGAGAAGGAAGTTCTCAATTGTCATTGCTTCAAACAGGAAGCCCGGTGAGTACAGAAGTATAAAGAGTAATTAAAAAGACAGAAACGTGACAATCAGAGGCAAGATTTCCGATTTACCAGAGGCTTTTCTCTGTAAGCGAATAATTAATGTAACAAAAGATCTTCAACTCTGGACCCTCAGGTTGGTTTTCATGCGTCGATAATTCTGAGACTCACGTATCGTAATTGGCAGACATATGGTTCAAAATCCGAAAAAATATCCATCCAAAATTTCTGCTATTGCAGTAGCTTTCGTTGTTCATAGCCGTTTTTTTTTAATTTAGCATTTTATAAGCTCCCGAATATAAGTAAAAATGGCGCCAAAGTTACATTTTATCAACACCCGCCTTTTTCTGAAGAAAAAAATCACGAAAAACGGCTACGTACATCGAGAACTACATTTATATAGATTATAAAACATTTTTATTTTTATTTTCCAGACCAACCATTGTCAGGTAATCGATCCGGCCGTTGGACCACATTATACCTCTTGGCTCTATTATACCTCAATAACGTTGTTAATTGTTAATTTTTCTCAATAAAAAATTACACAAAATAAGGTCAATGTATGCTTAATGAAACATTTTTTTTCCATATTCCAAATAAATAATCTAGCTGGGAAAAAATCGGAAGAAAGTTAGTTTTTCGGTCCATCACAGTGGTGTCCCCCTTAAGGGTGAAACAAATTGGATCGTAAAAATCCGCAAGGCTATTCAAAGGGAATCGGATATAGAAATATTACATCACAATTCTAAGAGAAACTCCAGTCTTTGAAATATTTATTATAATATTTCTATAAATTTCTATAAATATTATAATATATTTATATTATAATATTTATTTAATATAAAATCATGTGCGAATTTAACCATTTTTTTCGCACGAAAAAGTGATTCACTCTTAAAATTTATTACACATCTATTTAGTATGAATATCAAGCTTTTAGAAAATATATGTATATATTTTTTCGATGTACAAAATGGCCGACTACTCGAAACTTCTCGAAACAGCTTTTTTCCAATTGACGTGACAAATAGCTTCAACAATTTTCACTCTACTTCAAATTTAAAAATGATGTTCCTAATTGCATATCGCAGAGAAGTACTTCCGGAATTTCTGATTAAGGGGTTACCCCCACTTGCGATTTTGAAAAAATCGATTTTTTTTTATTGCATTTTTTTGAAGTATAAGTATCTGAGAATATGTCCTGAAAATTTCAAGTCGATCCGAACAAAATTGACTGAGATATGAGCGTTGAAAGAGAAGAATCCGTTGTGTAAACGACCGGAAATTGAAACTTTAAACGCGTTTTTCTCAAAATGGCATTTCTGAAGTCGGTGACCAAGATTACTCGAACACTAATGAACCGATCTTCTTGAAATTTTGCAGGCTTATTCAAGGCGTTGCCCCCACTTGTAGCGCAAAAAAGGCCTTTTTCATGAATTTTTTAAAAGAAAACTACAAAACTTTTTTAATCGATCAATATACCATCTTAAAGAACACATGTTGAAGAACTTTCAGTAATTTTTTTATTGAAAAATATTACAATGTTTAGTGGCAAATGGCCGTCAATGAAATAATGGTTTTATATACGCGGTTTGCGGTGATCAACATTGCGGCGAAGTGGATCATCTGAAAAAAAAAATGCGGATGGTTTTAGTCAAATATAAGTACAGTACTACCTCTCTAAGAGAGCCCTCGCTAAGAGAGAATTTCCCCGCCGTTCCGCTTGAGCGCATTTTATGGCTTCCCCCACCTAGCTCGAGCTGTCCAGTGTACCCGAGACCTCCCGAGTTTGTCGCGGACAACTCCATAAGAGATCGCGAGCGATTTCAGAAAATCGCACGTCGCACGATTGTCAAATGGATAATATTCCTTTGTATAATAATATATACGTTTAAGCCGTAAAGTGGGAGAAAAAAACATGCACCATAATTAAATTTCAAGTAGTAATTTAATGCAAGTAAAATATATTTTCGATTCAGCCATCCCGTTTTATCTAAAAATGAAATATTTATACATATATATACATTGTATATTTCAACTTGAAGTATATACACAAGATAAATTGTTAGTTACATTTTTTTGTACACTGTACAGTAGAACCTCAATTATCCGAACGATGACTTAGTTTATCCGAACTCTCAATTATCCGAACGTTGGCGCGAAAGATACATTGTTGCTCGCTGCCACCGCCGTGAGCAACAATGAGGAACCCAACGCAATCTCTCCTTCCCAAACGGCTGCGAGACTTAGCCGCTCAAAAACGCGTTACAGCCGTTCGTCAATTAAAAATGGACGATTTTATTTTTTAAAAATATAAAAAAAGCATTCAACTTTTTTCAGGTATTTCAAATACATTATATATATATATATATATATATATATATATATATATATATATATATATATATATATATATATTTCAACGTTAACATATATGTCAAATTATAATATATATGTATGTACTGTTTTTATATAAAAAGGTGTTGTTTATGATCTCGTCCCAAAAAACCCACGTTTCGATTATCCGAACTTTTGATTATCCGAACTAGTCTCGGTCCCAATTGGTTCGGATAATCGAGGTTCTACTGTATATGTTCGAGTTTCGATAACGAATATACTACGTATATTTTTGCGAACAATAAGATAATTCAACAATTATTGAAAGTTTTACAAATGTTTCCTTCATATGTGTTATAATATTGCAACAACAAAATATACCAAACAGCAGAATAAAAAAAACGCGAAGAAAAAGAAAGATTTACACCCCAATATTCAATGAGATATACTTACGCATGAAACGACGAAACGCCAGTACACTTTCCGCAACTTGTTTACAGTTTTCTCAACACTTTCGTTCGCGCTCTCTCATAGAGGTCGAGTGGAGAAACACACACGCTACCACATGCGCGATTTTCGAGCGCGCTAACCTAGCGGTGGGGGAAGGCTTCGGCGACGAATTTCTCGAGAATTACTTCCCCTAACCGCCCTAGACCGCTCTCTTAGGGAGGTAGTACTGTATAAACTAGTCTTTAATCGAAGGATTTTAAAAATATTCATTTTTCACAAAATGGCGGACAGTCAAAGTTAATGGTTCGATTTTAACGAAAAAAAAACGGCCGTTTTTTGGCTATAAAACGGCCATTTTTTTCGAAAAAAAAATCGAACGATTAAAGACTACATTTTTATGTATTAAATAAGCCTGCAAAATTTCAAGAAGATCGGTTCATTAGTGTTCGAGTAATCTTGGTCACCGACTTCAGAAATGCCATTTTGAGAAAAACGCGTTTAAAGTTTCAATTTCCGGTCGTTTACACAACGGATTCTCCTCTTTCAACGCTCATATCTCAGTCAATTTTGTTCGGATCGACTTTAAATTTTCAGGACATATTCTCAGATACTTATACTTCAAAAAAATGCAATAAAAAAAATCGATTTTTTAAAAATCGCAAGTGGGGGTAACGCCTTAATACATAAAAATGTAGTGTTTAATCGTTTGATTTTTTTTTCGCAAAAAATGGCTGTTTTATAGCCAAAAAACGGCCGTTTTTTTTCGTTAAAATCGAACCATTAACTTTGACTGTCCGCCATTTTGTGAAAAATGAATATTTTTTAAAATCCTTCGATTAAAGACTAGTTTATACTTATATTTGACTAAATCCATCCGCATTTTTTTTCTTTCAGATGATCCCCTTCGCCGCAATGTTGGTCACCGCAAACCGTGTATATAAAAACATTATTTCATTGACCGCTATTTACCACTAAAGAATGTAATATTTTTCAATAAAAAAATTACTGAAAGTTCTTCAAGATGTGTTCTTTAAGATGGTATATTGATCGATTAAAAAAGTTTTGTAGTTTTCTTTAAAAAAATTCATGAAAAAGGCCTTTTTTGCGCTGCACCCATGTAGGTTTCGCCAAGCGAACCGTAACGGCCAATATTTGGCCAATGTTGTCGGGACGATGATCGATTAACCAATTGTACGCCAATGCTCGGCTGAGTATTGACTAGCCAACATTGGTTTGCTGATACGAGGCCAATGTTCGGCCAAATATAGACTCGCTAATCATTGGCTTGTCGATACGAGGCCGATGTTTGGCGAAGTATAGACCCGCCAATCATTGGTTGGCCGATACGCGGCCAATGTTCGGCCAAACGTAGATTCTCTAATTATTGGCTTGTCGATATGAGGCCGATGTTTCGCGAAGTATAGACTGGCCAATCATTGGTTTGCCAATACGAGGCCAATATTCGGCCAAGTATAGACTTGTTCATTATTGGTTTATCGATATGAGGCCGATGTTTGGCGAAGTATAGACTCGCCAATCATTGGTTTTCCGATACGAGGACAATGTTCGGCCAAATATAGGCTCTCTAATCATTGGCTTATCGATACGAGGTCGATGTTTGGCGAAGTATAGACTCGTCAATCATGTTTTTGCCGATACGAGGCCAATGTTCGGCCGAGTAACGCATGATCGAACCGCAATTCGTATATTGACGATTCATTGTTTCGCGTTGAAGTCATTGAGAAACGAGATAAATACTTTTTACGAGTCCATTGGACATCTTAGATTGGCCCATTGGATTCTTAACAAATATACTACCAAATCAATGCACTCATTGTTGGCCGATTCTCGAACGAGCTCATACGCGATATTCTGCCGATTTTTATGAACCATCCTACACTGACAGAAAAATTCTATTAATATTAACTAACCGCGTCTATTTATTTATTTTTTATTTGAATTAACTAGATTTTTCGTGGAAGCAATTTTTTCCTATTGCATTCCATTATTGGAATTATTCATTTTAAATATATTTATTTATTCAAATTAAACTTGAACTAATGAACTAATGGTCTGTCTTTATTGCAACACACATATTAACGGGTTGTGGGGGTAGAGAAGGTGGAGAGAGCGGAATTATATATATAGGTTAGGTTTGAAAATTCTATAACATGTCATTCGATAACACTCTCTGATTATCACAATGATATTAACTAATTGATATAGTTTATGTGATACATATAATGATGAGAATCCATTTGGTATCTTATGCCATGTCTGCGATTTAAATGTTACAAGCACTCGGTAGCATAGGGGCAGCGTGTTTGGCTATGAGTAGGGAAGTTCAAGGTTCGAGCCCCATATGGGTGAAATATTTTCTTCGAACTAATCATTTCGAAAGACCAGGTAATGACAAGTTACAATACAAAAATAATTAATTTTTTTTTGCAGTGCATGACCAATTTTGGTGATCTATATTGGGTCACAATTATCCGCCAAGACTCGGTCGATAATCGGGCCAAGCTCGAGTGCCAATGATGGCAATCTTGAGGGGGCTTATTGTTGGCCGATTCTCGAATGAACTCCTACGCGATGCTCGGCCGATTCTCATAAGCCATTCTAGGGCCAATATTGATTGCAAATATCGGGCCGCTCTTATCATCCAAGGCTCGGTCGATGATCGGGCCAAGCTCGAGTGCCAATGTTGGCAAGCTTGGCGTCGAGCATCGGCCAATCATTGGCCACTACCGATCACCCTACATGGGCAAGTGGGGGTAATGCCTTAATCGAAAACTTTTCATTTTATGAGCAGTTTATGAGCAGTTATAACGACATTTTTCACTGAAAATTCATTTTTAAAGTTCAAACACCTACAACTTTTGAATAAAACAATATTTTTTTAATTCCGTACGTACTTCTCTAGGTATTCTAATGTAGATTGACGAAAATTTTTCGTTTTCTGTTCTAGGTCAAAAATTGTGGATGCGAAATGTCACGCCGCGGAGCGCGTAAACAAAAAAATAACAAAAGGAAATATTAGTAGTCGACCATTTTGTAAATCGAAAAAAAAAAATCGAACCGTTTGATATTCATACTAAATACATGTGTAACTAATTTTATGAGTGAATCATTTTTTCATAAAAAAAAGATTGTTAAATTCGAACATGATTTTATACCCGTTACTGTGGCCTATGGCCTTAAAGAACAAAAGAAGGTCGGCCACAATCATTCAGATATATTTTTCGCTATGTCAGTGAGTTTTTCGTACACCAATTTTCAACGAATCTAAGTTATCGTACTCAACCAATTGTCACCTGAAAATCGTGTGTTTTAGTTCCATAAAATGTGACAGAATTTCGTGAATGTTCCTTCGAGAATGTTGGTCGAAGCATTGACCGAATAAAAATCGATAAAACGATGTACTGTACGATAAAGTACAGTTTCATCCACATACGCTTGGTCATACTTGCACAACTGGATGTGAAATACGTGCCGGAACTATCGATGCTCTCACGCACTTTTCCGATGCACTCTTTTGAACCCGAAGAGCACACATAGACGCGCGGGAAATACTGGAGAGAAAAAGAATCGGGGGCACGAAAGTTACATGAACTCTGCAATTCGTATTCCACGAGTGCTCGCGTGATTCGTCATATTACCGTCGAGGCAAAATGAGGCAAAACCAAGTTTTTCCCATTCGTACAGGTATAGACGAAAATGGACTTTTCATTTTGTTGCAAGTTAAACTGTCTCGAGGAGTGAGGTTCGAACTTTTTCCCCGTTTTATTTTTCATTTTAGGCTCAGAAATATGAAACGCTTATGGAACAGTTGATGAGCATCATAATATACAATAATATAAAATTAATTATTTGTGTGATTATCGATACTAAATAATCATCAATTTCTTGTTCAGAATAATGCAGATGTATGGGGATGAATAATATTTTTTAAATAATATCTATCACATGAACTGATAAATAATCGTTAGAAATGAAGGGTGTACCCGAGTCGAAATTTTCGAGCCGCGTTCATAGTTCCGAAAGGAAAATACAATAATTTGGAATTTCGTGTACCCATGTCTTTTGACTCGCTCATTACGAATATGATAGTGAAAATACCCGCAAATTTAATGTTCAAAGTCACAACTTAGAAAAACTGATTTTTAAAAGTTTTTCTACTTTATTTTAATAAATGTTAATCTTAGAGTAAAATATTTCCCACAAAAGTTGTAGCCTGTAAAAAGATTGATCTTTTATGTTCTATACAGTTTTCGTCTAAAACCATTCGGTTTCTAGAAGTATGGGATAATGCTCTAATAAGTACAATTTGCTAATCTCTATTAGTTTCGATATTTTCTGTTGTTTATTATGTGCTGTTTAGGTTTGTTTGGGATTGTTTGTTGTGTAATGTATTGTTTGCGTTTGTTTTGGTTTGTTTGTTGTGTTGTTTTTTGTTTGTTGCTTAGCTATACGTATAGTGTTAAAGATCAAACAGCAACCTTCCAGCGGTAAAGTGCTTAAGTTGATAATATTAGAAGTAATGGAATGTAGGAAAATGTTCTTTTTCGAGCATTATCTCATTATTCTCGAAACAGATTGGTTTTAGACATAACTTGTATAGAACATAACAGACCAATCTTTTTATAGGCTACAACTTTTGTAGGAAACATTTTTTTCTAAGATCAACATTTATTAAAATAAAATAGAAAAACTTGTAAAAAATCATTTTCGGTGAGTTTTCACCTTGAAAATCAAATTTGCGGGTATTTTCACCATCATATTCGTGATCAGCGAGTAAAAATACATGGGTACACAAAATTCCAAATTAATCGTAGGTATGTCCTTTTCGGAAGTTTATCCGAATTTTTATTTTCGATATCAGCGCCACAAGTAAATTTGAGTTGAAGCACAAGATTGAAATTTCAAAAATACGTTTTTTTTTATTGTTTGTTTTTATAGCCTAGAGTTTTAATTTTTGCATGTAACGAAGATTTCTTTAAAATTCCGAAAATTTACCGAGTTGTGACGACTTTCGTGAACGGCCTGTTCGCTCATTGCATGATGACGAGCCACCTCACTGCAGTCTGCCCTTCTTTTTCTTCGACGTTTCTCTCGAAACTATGTTTCATGCGACTGTGTAAGTCGTATCTCAAAAACTATTGGCCAGATTTACTTTAAATGCGGACAGAGCACAGTTTATAACATTTTCTATCGCGTATGACCAGGTGATTTTTCTATACGTTCATCCATTTATAAATAACAAATTATTTAAGTTGTCTTTTTCCGAGAAATTATCTTTTTTCTCTCAGTTTGCCAATATCATAATTTTCAACATTTCAACAAAGTATCAAAGGTCCTGCAAAAGGTTAATTATTATACGAGAAGTGAATTTTTTATTTCTAATTTCAGATTGCTCTAATTGCGAGAGTAATCTGTCGCAAAAAAATCGCCTACACCAATTGGCCATGCAGCAACGGCGGAGCTTTGCTCAAACGATAATAGCTTGCTTGTTTATCAATATTTGTCAACAAGAAAACGCCAACTTGGCAAGACTATGTATTAAGGGGTAACACCACTGTAGAATTTTGAAAAATTGATTTTTTTTTTAATTGGCTTTAGAACAAGGGGGAAGAAGGTTGGTCCCTGTAAAACAAAGGTCCGCAGGCCCGTGTGGGTCTGCGGTGGCAATGGCTGGCCCGTGTGCGAAACGTCGACCGTTTTTCTCGGAAAACAATTTTTCAAAACGGCACGCAGCATAACTCCAACAATTTTCATTTTCTTCGCTACAAATTTTGACCACATCTTTAAAATAACATTCCGAAGAGAAATACGTACGGGATTTTCCATGAGTTAATTGTAACATAAGTTACTAACAAATGATTGTCCTTTTTTCTGTCGAACGTTAAGTTTTTACTTTAAATAATTGCCAATTAACAAAAAATCGGATTTTTAAAGACCCCTACGTGTTTCTCTAGCTATATTCATGTGAATTAATCGAAGTTAACATTTTTTTTCCAAATTCAACATGCCTCGCGAGAATGGCTCCGGCGTCACCATTTTGTATAATTTTTAAATGTACATTTTTTGTCCATTTAAAGATACGACTAATAACATCCTTGAATATTATCATCGTACTTGTCTTTCCACCCAAAAAAAAATCGCGATGAATCACTCAATTTTACACGTTTACAGTGTTGTAAGCCCTTAATTGTATGTAAAATCCATACTTCGTCGTCCCAACATCCACGTCAGAAAAAAATCCAAAACCGTTTTGTTTTTCAGGAAGTTTATTCAAACCTCTCACGACTGTAGCGATAAAAATACGCGGAGTATTGAACTGGTAAAGCGTACGCAGTTAAAAAATATTCTTTGATGTCTTCACACATCGCCAAAGACGTCCGAAAATAAATATTTGCATCGTTATCTCCCCAATAATCCTAAAAGAGATCTTTTCGCTCCAAAACGTCCTATTTTGCGTCCAAAAAATGATTTCCATCGAAGACCTTTTTTTTCCTCCACCTCGCGCTCAGAAGAGTGCTCATAATTATATGCGGAGGTGAGTTACGAAAAATCTCTTTGGGTCTACCAGGCCGTAGTGTCAGTATGCGCTCACCATCATTTCGGAACAAAGACTGCGCCTGTTTACACCGTCAAATATCTTTACCGTGTACAGTTTTTCGGACGATGTAACTACGAAGCCGGAGGAACGCAAAAACGCGTAAAGTGCCAGCATGAAATATTGTATCAGGAATATTCGTTCGAGGCGTAAGCCCTTTTTCCCGCGAGAAGATACGGAAATTACACAGACAAATTGACGGAGCGACCTCAGCCGCAACTTTTTTTCTCTAGACATAATTTACAAGAATAAAAATAAAACTTCTACACGAAACAAAATGAAAAATATCAAAAACATTTTCAAATTCCCGTAAGGTTCTGAACAATGATTCCATTGTCGATTATGTTAATGGCTATAAAAAAATTAAAATCTACTGTGGCAAAAGGTCTCAATTATTTGGCATTCGGTATAAATAATTTAAATATTAAACCAACCGCACACACCGATATATTATACAAGGTGTTTGGCGGATGGACCGACACCATTTTTTGGGGGTTTAAGGGGGAGCGAGGTATTTTGCTATTTTTTCACCCTTAGACCTTTTGTCCTAAGCGTCACGCTAATTGACATAATTATTTTTTCATTTTTTTTCATCACCCGAAATTTCGCCTCTGCATCGTTATAGCTTTTTTGTTTGTGATTGTAATAGCACGAAATAACTTTTGTTGTGTTGCTGCAATGTATGTTCACCATAAATAAATCATTCGTTGACATAGTTGGTTTCAAGAAAATGACCCTTGAGCTTTCAAAGTCTATAAAATGTGCAAATGTATGAAAAATTTTAACTTCTAAATTTATTATAAAAAAACTTATTCTCTTCATTTTGATCACATAATGGACTATTTCTATGACACGTAGCATACCGTTGAAAAGGGTATAAACTAGAGAACTTTTTAAAACAAAGCTAAGTTCAAAATAGCTTTTAGTTTTTTTTTTTTATAATAAAGGCCATAGCCGGGTAAGTAGGGAAAAATTGCCCCGCATTTTCTCCAGCGAAATTAGGAGTATATTCTGAGGTATAAAAAAAAAAAAAAACTTTCTGGAAAATTTCATCCCCGTCAACGCAATGCTTTTGGAGAAATGAATTTTTTTTTCAATAAAAAAAGAAACACTTTTTTTTATATTTAAAAGAAATCATTTTTCCAAAACCATTGCCTTGACGAGATTGAAATTTTCAGAAAATTTGTTTCTTTTTATACCTCAGAATATACTTCAAATTTCGCTGGAAAAAATGCGGGGGCAATTTTTCTCTACTTACCCGGTTATGGCCTTTAGAAGTTTACATTTTTCATACATTTACGCATTTTTAAGAGTTTGGAAGCTCATCAGTCATTTTCTTTAAACCAATTGTATGAAATAATGATTTATTTATTATAAACATACATTGTAAAATACAACAAAAGTAATTTCGTGCTATTACAACCACAAACCAGAAAGTTATGACGATTTTGATAGGAAAAAAAAACATATCTCAATTACCGGGATACGTAGGTCTACGGGTGAAAAAAAAACTAGCAAATTAGCCCTGCAATGCTCTACAAAATTGTGTCGGTCCATGCGCCAAACACCCTGTATGTGTGTATGTGTGTATTAACGGGTTATTCCTAGTTGTAACAGTCGAAAATATCTTATTTTTGTTTTTTTTTTAATCTTGATTATAAATTTCTACAAAAATGAGGTATTTGAAAAAGTATCATCTGAAGAATACTCCGTAACTTTTTGTGTCAAAATGTTTAATTATAATCGATTTACAGTCGATGTCCAGAAAGCACTCGAAAACCTTTTTTCGGTGAGCAATGCCTTTCTGAACCAGGTTTTCTAATATAAAAAAATCAAACAGATTTTCTTAGTATATTAGGGAAAGGAACTTCCGAAATATCAAATAAAAAAATGGTGCGTCTTGAAAGTGAGTCTTAAGTTTTGCGAAAAACATGGGAATTTTTCGTTCATCAAATCGAAAGTGTACATCGGGAAAAAAATCCTCCGATTAAGTGCTATAATTAAACATCTAGAAAAAGCCCTAACAATTTCAGAAAAATCTATGCGGTTTTCGAGATATTTTGCTCACACAAAAAGTTTCTAAAGTTTCGAACAACGCTTTGAGCATTCCGACAGGCGTCACCCTAATAGCCTATAAATCTGTCAATTTTGATCCGATCACCTTGAAATTTGCAGGGAGCGTTTATGAGATTTCATACTATCAAAATATATTGGTTTTGAAAAAAAAAAAATGTTCGACCTTTACAACTAAGCATAACTCCTTAATTGTAGAGACGCGAGAAGATTTTTATCAGTACCCTAGTAAAGCAGCGAACATCAGCAGATAACATCGCAAGCAGTCTCAAAAGAATTGGCGAATCTTTTAGCCTCTTCTCCAGTGTTCAAACTACAGCATCTATTTTGTGTCATATCCACATGTGTAGCCGAAACTGGAACGTTATCGATCCTTCGGACTCGCCAGCACCCAGTCCAAAAGCTTTAGTCCCTCCAGGATTGAGACTATCGGAATATGGTGTGTGCCTTCAGAATCAGCTATAGTAGCCATAATAATATCCTATAAAGCTTGTATGGAACACACGAAGCTTTCATCCCTCGCAGTAATTTCAGTAGCCCTCTGGTAAAAGACCAAATATATATATATATATATTTATATATATATATATATGTGTGTGTTTCGCCAACAGGGGGACATCTTCCTGCCTCTTCTTTGTACCGCTGCTCTTCCTCCTTCCACTTTTGCGACCCTTTCAGGCGACAACCTCTTTTTCTTCGTTTTCTGTCCCTTCTCCATCGAACGAGAAAAGCTCCGTGTCTCGACTTCTCCTGCTCTTTTGCACCGTCTCCGGTGCCTCCATCCTGTCGCTCCTTAACTTTTACTATATACCGGGTGTCCCAGAACTGAATGCGTTTCCTGAAATGGAGGGTTGGGGCTGAAATTCTGAGTCGATTGATATAAGCATGTGTGGGTCTCAGATCAACCACTGAATTATTATTCATTTTTAAAGGCGGACCAATCAGGTGCGCCCGCCTTTAAACGTTAATAGTAATTCAAGGATTGATCTAAGACCCACACATGCTTATATCAATCGACTCAGAATTTCACCCCGAAGCCCCCATTTCAGGGTACACATTCAGTTCTGGAACACCCTGTACACACACACACACACACACGCGCGCGCGCTCACACGCTCACACACGCACACACACGCACGCACACACACACGCACACACACGTGAGTGGACCATTTAACGTAACAACCTCAAACATCTCCGTTGCCTTTAGAGTGACGAAAAAAATGCCAGGAGGTGATTTGATTGATTTCGAAGGGTTGATACATTAGTGAAAAATTCATTCTTGTCAATGTCATAGTTTTTGAGTTCTCAAGGTCATCAATGGTTTTTCAAATGGGAACATGTTTTTATTTTAATTACGACGTTGTAGCCGATATTTAAACAAATCCAACAACCTATGAGATCATGACCTTGAAATAATTTTTCACCAAAATACACGTGTAAAAACGGGAAATTGTAACGTCACGTTAAATGGTCCACCCTATATTTATATATACGCGCGCACATACACACATTTATTGAATTTACTATTCGTGCAGTTGGGGAAAGGGAACGATCCTTCATTCACAGAAAGTCTTTTGCTCTGAACATTCGTGAATCCCGTTGCCTTTATAATCTCAAGTGTATATTGTGAGCTTTGAGGACTTATGCAAAGACCCTTTCCTCCTGGAAGCCTTTATTCCTCATGGTCCTTTACCAACTGCGCATGCCTCTCCGTTTATTAAGGGGTTATGCGTAGTTGTATGAGTCGAAAAATCACTTTTTTCCAAATCAATATATCTTGACAGTATTTCGTCGTATAAATGTTCTCTGACAATGCCAAAGTGGTCGAATCAAAATTGACAGATTTATAGATTGTTGTGTTGACGTCCGTCGGAACGCTCGGGGCGTCGTTCGAAACTTTAAATGCTTTTTTCGAAAGTACGTTTTCAAAGTCAGTGAGTAAAATATCTCAAAAACTATTGCATTGGTCTTTCAGAAATTTTTAGGGCTCTTTCAGGATGCAAAAATCGGATCAAATCTGGATCAAAAGATTTTCTTCTGATTTACACTTTCGGTTTGATGAGCGAAACATGCTCATTTTTCGCAAAAATCAAAAGTCTCACATTGAACACACGACATGTTTTTTTAAGTTTGAAATTTCGAAAATACCTTCGGTTAGTTTTGGGACAAACCAGTATTCTAACCCAATCTTTTGATTTCCAAATTATACTTTTTTAAATACCTAATTTTTGTAGAAATTTTTCATCAAGATTTTCTTTTCAAAGAACCCCGAAAATGAGTTTTTTTCGACTATTACAACTAGGCATAATCCGTTAATTGTCCCGCTTCGTCAATTTCAATTTTTTTCACTCCGTTTTTTCATTGTACTGTTCGTTGTTAATATTTTGGATTTTGCTTCCAGAAAGCTTGAGAATGTTTTAAAATTTCGCGGTAACAATGCTGCTTTAAAAATATCGATGTAGATCAATTTCGAGCGAATTCCCTATTTTTCTGGACACTTGGCATTACCAGTATTTTAAATTTTACTTTCAAATGTGTGTTGTAAAAATATTTACTAAAATTGAACTGCAGTGATGATTTATTACAGATTATTTTCTTTGCTGATTCTCCACCGAAATAGTAATAATGTAAGGGATCATCAGGGTGTAAAATTTCCAAACAATCGATGTTTTTTGTTTGCGTTATCCGATAATATACTGGCGCGGACGGACGCGTTTTTCTCGAAATTTTGTTTTTCAAAATGGTGTACACTCTCAAAGGAAGAGTTTTCAAGCTATACGACTCAAATTTTGACACAACATTCTTCACGCCATTCTTTATCTTGCTACGGAAGCTTTTTTTAAATTTGAAAACTTCATATTTTTTTTAACGAAGTACTGTCGAAAATATAGGCCTAATTCGACACTTTTTTTCAAATCGCCGCCGTTTTGTCAATTTTGAATTGGAAAAAAAACCTCCATAGCGGCTATGATACTGATTAATAATCTTTTTACAAATTTTGTTTCAGATAATATTTACGGCCACAACTGTGTACACCATAAGGACTCCGTTCTTTCGAAGACGTTTTCAATCGTTAAAAAAATATTTAAAAAATCAAAATAAACGTTTAAAACATTATCTTCTGTTCTTCATGAAGAACAGAAAATAATATAATATAATTAATATAATATCATATAAAATAATATAATATAAATAATATAATAATAAAATTTTCTGTTCTTTGATTCGATGTAAAAAAAATCAGAGTGATTAGCGTATTTTAACCATTAAAAAATGGCAAAAATCAGCTATTTTTCAACCCGTTACGCTGTGATGATCTCATAAACTCGTCCCGGAAAATCTCGTACGCGCACACGTGTCGAGAAATTGCGTGGCGTATTATTCGCTAGAGATTTGATCGTCGTGGTCGTGTGACGAAAGCTTTATTTATTGTAGTATATAACGAAGAACGAATCTCAACGGGCCTAGTGGAGGCAATCTCATAAACGTTTCGGGATAACAGGAACAGCGGATTTCCGTACCTAAAGTGTGTCTCGTCACGAAGGGCACTATATCTTCTCCCCTTTCGAGTCTTGGTCGGTGATAAAACGAGCGGATTAAATCTAGGCGCAACTGAACCGCAAATCTTTCACACGCTCTCGCTGAATTGCGTCGTTCGAGAAAACGGGCCTTTTTTATGTCCATTTCGAGTCTCGCCAATCGGAAATCAGCATTTAGTACAATCGTGCTGTATATTGGAATCGGAAAAAAATTAGAAAAAGGTTAGTTCTTTTACAGGTGATTTTGTAGGTACCGAGGGTGCTAAATCCAAGACTGCCTAAAAATCGGGGTGTAGGGTTTTGTTTTAGGGGTTGAAGGGGGATGGGGGTGAATTAATGCCAAACGGCAACCCCCACGAGGTCGGCGCCGGGAGACAAAATGTTCAGAAAAGTCCGGGCTTTATTTTTGTCCACAGCGCCGAAGTCGTGGAAGTTCATTTTGGGGTTTAAAAAGTGGGGTGAAAATTTGAAAAATCCGTTTTAATTCGATATCTCTTTAGGAACAAGTAATACAATTTTTGTTCAAATGGGAACGTTGTAGCCCTTGAAAAGACGCGTCGATCGAGTTTTTGATCATCCCTCTCCAATAATATCTTGACCCCCAAAAGAATGGTTGAAATATTTTAAAAAATAGTTTATTGAATAACTCAAAAACAATCGATTTTTCGGGGATGGTTTAAATGTACGAAATGCAGAGAATAATTTTGTCGATATTTCCATTTCTATGGGCCACCCTTGAATTTTGCTTTTCCAACCCGTCTCGGGGGTTGAAAATGAAAAATGAAACTCTGGGAAAACTATTGACCGCAGGAATTCGCCTCCGTGGAACAATTTGTAGCTTGAACCCTGAGCTACATTTTTGTCCACAGCGCCAAACTCGTATCTCGTTAATTTTGGGCAATAGTTTTCCCAGAATTTTATTTTTACTTTTCAATCCTCGAGAGGGGTTGGAAAAACCAAAATTCAAGGGTGGTCCATAGAAACGAAAATATAGAGAAACCTATTCTCTCTAATTCGTACATTTAAACCATGCCGGAAAAATCAATTGTTTTTGAGTTATTCAATAAACCATTTTTTTCAGATTTTAACAATTTTGTTGCGGGTGAAGATATTATCGGAGGGGGATGATCAAATACTCGATCGACGCATCTTATTCAGGGCTACAACGTTCCCATTTGCACAAAAAATGTATTAATTTTTTGTAAAGAGTTATCGAATTAGAACCGATTTTTCGAAATTTCACCCCACTTTTTAACCCCCAAAATGAACTTCCACAACTTCGGTGCTGTGAATAAAACTAAAGCCCGGATTTTGGTAAACATTTGTTCTCACGGCGCCGACCTCATAGGGGTTGTAGTTTAGCATCAATCCACCCCCATCCCCCTTCAACCCCTAAAAAAACCTGCACCCCAATTTTTAAGCAAACTTGGTTTTAGCACCCGCATCACCTACAGAATCACCAGTAAAAAAACTGGCCTTCTCCTAATTTTCTCTGATCACGGGATTTTTCGGCGACAGCACGACTGTCCTAATTAAAGAACACTTCTTTCTTTGTTTTCACTTGTTGAAATTGGACCAATATTGTATTTTTGTTTTTTATTTTATATTGCCATGTTCCTCTAGCCGAGCCGGAAATCGGAATTTTTGCCAGAATTTTCGAAAATGGTAAATCATTTTTAAAAAACCCGAAAAAATATCGATGATATTGTACATTATTTATTGGTACTTTGCCTACTCTTGCCCTCATAAATCCGTCCTTCATTCAAATTTCCAAATCATTTTTCTTTCAATGTAAAAGGTAAAAGTTTCTAGGACAATAATCAATAACGGAAGAAAATAATTTTTTTCACATTTTGGAGATGTGTTACTGCTCAAAAGTCTTCAGTCTTCACAACGCAGTGGATCTGGAAAATCAATGGGCGTGATATATGGGCTTTAGAAACTGATCGAAAAGTTCGTCGATAAGCGATCAAAGGCTTTTGCTCTCAGCACATAATCCATCAATACACTGTGTGAACAAACTTGAAAAATGTTTCATCGGCGATATTAACGAACGAGAAGCTTCAAGCGGTATGATTGATGACGGATGAAACTTGTCTGTGGCTAGACGTATTGTTCTTTCTGATTGTTCATCGAGACTCGTCCCGTACTCTGGATTCCTCATCTCCCAAACTGTATTCAATATCATATATCTATGTATCTACGTGTGCAACTTTCATCGATTCATTTGGATCAAGTCAAGGTGTTACATATCGAGAATAGACCACGGATGAAATAAAAATATACGAGGCTGTTGCCGAGTTGCGACACTCACAAATAAAATATCAGTAGAGAGAAAAGTGTAGCGTAAAAGTGAAAGGGACCCGGCATCGGAAAAGCCCACGAGGGCACACGAAGGAATGTTATAAATAAATAAATAAATGAAGTAATATTTATGACTTGTAATAATAATTACTAAAAAATGGTTAAGGGGTCCTTTCACTTTAGACGCTAAAAAAGGCTATTTCCATGATTTTTTTGATAGGTTTATATTATAGATATTGATATAAAAGTTGTTACACTTAATAAGTACACTTTCGAAATACATTTTCCAAAATTATTTATTTAAGTCACTATTTATAGACGAAAATGTCCTAAGAAAATTGTGGGTTTGCGCTGTTGAAATCTCGGAGATGGATCATCCGAAACAAAAAAATCGAACGGTTTTAGATTCAGTATGTTAATGGCTATAGCGCATATCGTACGATTTTTTATTCATGCAAAAATAACAAAATGCCGGACATTTTTCAAAAAACAAAAGATCGGGTTTTTTCACCGTTTATGGCAAAAAAAAAAATAGTAAACATTAAAATCTGAAAAAATCCTTGATGTACGGTATAGCTATAGTTTCAAAGATAAAATTTCATAAGGATCGGTTCAGTAGTTTTGAAGATTTTATCAACAAGCCGTCAAAAAACGTCGTGTCGAGAAAAACGTGTTCAAAGTTTGCTTGGGTTAATAAATACATTCAAAAATTTTGTTTGGTTAAAAAAATGCATAATATTATATAAACGCATAATGCAAAATGATTAATAAATACGTTCAAATTTTAAAAAAACATATTTCGAAAGTGTATTTATTAAGTGTAACAACTTTTATATCAATGTCGATGACATAAACCTACCAAAAAAAATCATGAAAATAGCCGTTTTAGCGTCTAAAGTGAGAAAACCCCTTAAGAAAAATTAAGAATTCAAAAAAGTAATTAGGAATTTCAAAATTAAATTAAATAAAAGAACTGAGGTTAATTAAGAATTGAACAAAATAAAATAAAATGATCAAGAATCAAGAATAATCATCAAGGCGGGACACCAACGTGACGAGTAAAAAAATCGATTTTTTTGCAGCTTCTCAAAGTATACATATTCAAGATATGTGAAAAAAAATCGAGTTAAAATATTCTAAATTTACCAACTTACAGACGATTTTGTGAGTGCAGGTAGCGCAACGATTTACGGATACTAAAACTTTTAATAGCGTTTTTCTCTAAACGACTTTTCGTGACCTGGCCGGAGTCATAACTCAAGCTGTAATGGTCCGAATTTCAATTTAAAAAGAAACAACGTGTCCGTAATTGCAGTAGCTATCGTTGTACATAGCCAGTCCTTTCTTAATTTATTATTTTTGAAGCCCCCGAATATAAGTAAAAACTTCGCGAAAATTACACGTTTCTTTTTAACAGGCAACATTTTGTGAAGAAGAAAGAAAATCAAAAGAACGGCTACGTATAACGAGAACTACATTTATATAGATTATGAAGCTTTTTTATTTTTATTTTTTAGACCAACCAAGTTATCGATCCGGCCGTTGGACCACATTTTTTGTACAGAAGCTCTATTATACCACAATTACGTTGTTAATTTTAGGGCTCTGTACCCAAAGGGCAAAACAGAACCCTATTAATGACACTCTGCTGTCTCTAGCTTGTAAACGGAGTGAGTTACAGACCTGAAATTTGGACATTTTCTGTCGAATGTTGACGCAAAACTAAATATTGAATTAAAAATTCAGTTAAATTATTTTTCATGGGGAGCAGGATTTTTTACCCTGGCCTGTGGGCTGTCATTATTTAAACCCCTATGAATAGAGTACAAATATATTTTTTTCTGTTTTATGTTAAAAAATAAAGAAATAGGGGTTGTTAAAGTTGTCACTTTTAGATCATTTTTGTTACGAGGTCTATCCCAAAAACTAAACTAGTTATGAATTTGGCATTTCTGCATATTATGCATCATATACTGTAATTAAACAACAAATACTGAAAACTCCGATTCATAATGTCGTATATATACACTCAAAAAAATGTTTGGTACCGTCAAAAAAAAATTGTTTGAATCAACCAAATCCTGCAGTTGCGGGTGGCGAACGATATGAACGATTGAATTGACTGCGAGATTTGGTTGAATTACAAATATATATGTATTTCCGGCAACCAAACTTCTTCTTGATCCAAAAACGCACAGAGTACTTGCAATTATAATTCCGGTGTCCTGAAACCAAACTTTATTTGAACATACTGAACGGTTGGGTCGGTAATCTCTCCCTTAAAAGCATTTTCAAAATATATAGTTCAACGAAAAACACATACAGTAGAATGAAACATGTGTGCATTGAATGAATTGCAGAGCATATTTCAGTCAATACATAATATTTTTGATAAAAGTTCATGTATAGTCCGTACCACTGAAGATATATTTTAAAAGAAAATCCCCCAACGCTGCTACAGTCGATCTAACTATATGTTGGTTTGCCCTGAATGACGGAGTAGGTTCTGACAACTGATATAACATAGTTGAAGCTGCATACAGTAAGTTCAATCAAAATTGGTTTCACACCAATCGAATAAATGGCAGGTAGAGCATCAGCTTTATATGAACCAAATAAACATCGAGTCACTCTAATAAAATTTCGATGTGAGCATATGCAACGTATACATTGAATTGGTAGAAAATCAATTGAATATAAATCATCGAAGAAAGTATTCTCCCTACGATGGATTATAAATACAAATGGTTGACGAAGGCAATAAGGTAAATAGATCCGCTAAATTATGAGACAAGATGATTAGTAATTTTTCAATAATGCCTGTTTATTAAAGTACATATTAAAAATATTACGACGATACAGAAACAACTTTTATTGATTAATCTACCTCGATGTACGACTGTACGGTGTCAATTGTAAGATAATTTACAAAGCGCTCTGAGAAAATTACATAGTTAAACTTAAAAGCAATGTGCGTGTCGAAAAAAAAAAAACAAAAGAGAAATCAATTAAAATAATGTGTACAGATAAATAATATTTTTTTCCGATGTATCGAGAATTTATCTGCAGGCCACATAACAGAAACCATCAGATTTTGTGTGTTCTCGAAGGGGAATTGGCGCAAACAAGTCTTTTTGCTTTACGCAACGCCAGGTCTCAGACTACAGCGTGGTTGCGACGAACCATTAGCGGCTTAAACCGAGTGTCCACGTGGTTGGATTTACCGAATTTAATCGATGTCTGAAATTACGGGAAAACAATGCCTCGTGCCCGCAAAAAAATCTCAATCACGATTTCCTTAGCAATCCTGCAATACTTATGCACTTGGTGAACACGCAACGTTCAATGAAACTCACCGGCTTCCACTAAATTTACTATCAACACCCGAGAGACGCCGTACAATGTTTTTCTCGAAGGATAGCACGCAGCGTGACAACAATGGCGGACAAAAAGAAATTACGATCGTACACTTTCCTCGAAATGTAGAAACAAGCGATTGAAGTCCCCAATCTATCAAGATGTCTTTTACTTCGCACATTTTTATGTTTTCGATGTAAATTGTCTCACAAAACTTTTCACAATGAATATTGTAGTTTTCTACACGCTCACAGTGGAGATGCACGTCAACAGCCAGAAAAGAAGACGTGAACAGTCGGGAGTCGAAAGGGCGATCGTAGCGCTGTTCGTGCATGCATCTGAAACTACACTGATTTGCGATTTCCACTACCCAGTTAACCAAGCGTACCATTAGTACAGCATACCGCAAATGTGGAGTACGCCGTGCCCTACAGCACCGGTAATGTACGGGTATTGTAATGTACGGGTATTGTAATGTACGGGTACGGGATAGCAGCGTAGTCGTACCTCCACGGTATCGCTACCGCGGAGTTAAACCGTACTGCAGTGCACGGTGGCTCTACGGTGGCGATACTGTACCGGTACCGTACTAGTAAATTGGCGGTACAGCGTACCGGTAATGTACCAGTACCGTACGCACACTCCACATGAGCGGTGCATTTGCGGTACGCGGTTAGCTGGGTAACTAATCGCTCACAGCGATCGAACAGAGCGCGCCCGTGGTCGGATTTGCCAAATAAAGTCGTTATCTAGAAATCGTGCCGGGAAAAAAGTGATCGATTGCATCCACAAGAACTCAACTAGCAATAGCAATCAATAGCTGAAAAATATGCACATCGTAGAAAAAAGAAAACACGGTCTTACCTCGGAGTAACTTTAATTAAATCATTTGTTTCAATTAACTGATTCAATTGTAGAACCAACCATCATTCGCTTTGTGCGTAATAATTAATTCAGTTGGAAAATGTAGTTTATTGGCCAATATAACGACCAAAGATAAAGTTCAAATAACACGCGGATAACTTGTATGAACTCCGATGTAGTTAATCCAACCTATTATATGGCCAGGGAGATATTGCTATTTTTACATGATAATTTGGTTGTTTCAACTAAACTGGCTTTGTCACTTGAATCGAATTGTATTTCAAGCGAGTAAAATTAGGTTGCTTCAAGCAAGATTGTTTCAACTAAATATACATAGTTGGTATTACCGAACGTTTTTCTGAGTGTAAGAATTATATACATAATTATATAAATATTGTATACAGAATACAATAATTTTATAACGAAAATATAGATGAAATTATTGTTATTTAAATATTTACAATACCAAATGGCTTATACTTGGAGTCGGTGCCAGCCAAGAACGTGATATTGACGTCAAGAAAAAACGAGATTGCAACTTTATAAAAATACTGTAGATCGAATATTTAATTTATTTTTCTTCGCCTCCTCTTTTTCTGCATAAAATGTGACAGTATTGGCAATTGGCTGGTACGGACTCTAAAAATAAGTAATTTGGTATTGTTAATATTAAAATAATAATAATTTTGTATATTTTTATCATTAGCTTAGAGTAGAAGTATACAAAGCTTTCTTTAGCTATCGTCAGCCCATATGGTTTTAGTTTAGTACTACCTAAGAACTAAGACAGAAAAAAACATGCCCTTATTAAATATCTAGTTTTAAAAAAAGTTAAGTTGTCATATGTACGGAACCCAATGGAGCGAGGCCCGACTCATACTTGTTAAATTTTTCTATTTTAAATAAAAATTTACACGAAATAAATTTAACGTATGCTTAAGGGGTTCATACAGTTAAAAGGGGCTTATATACAGTTAAAATTTTTGATAAATCGATTTTTTCAATTGTTTTTTTTCGTAATATACATATAGTTAAGTACACACAGAACATTTCTTATCAATCCGCCGAATATTCTCGTAGTTACACGCACATTTGTAATTACGTGTCAGAACGTTCGAAAGTGCTTTTGAAACTTTAAACGCGTTTTTCTCAAAAATGTGTTTTTGAAGTCGGTGAGCAAGATTTATCGGAAACGGCTGAACCGATCAGTCTCAAATTTTAACACAACCTTTTTAAGTATATTTTTTTAGTAATTAATCGAAGGTTTTTCCTCTCCGATAAATATTTTCCATTTTATGAAGAATTTATAGCCTAAATTTTTGTCAAAAATCGATTTTTTGTTGAGAAACCGCCATTTTGTCAAAAAATATTACTTTGTTTATTCCGTCCATCAATTACAAGACAATCCATTATATTAACGAAATATTTTTGGTTTTTTTCATTCCCGTGCAGAAATTTTGGCAGGGATACAGCTGGATTCTGACTTGTATCCCGGGCTCCCAGTCTAGTCCGATATCGGATCAGATTCGAAGACTAAATGTAAGATCCGTAAACTGGATTCCATTAGGGATCCAGAACCGGATCCTTTAATGACTCTAAATAGATTCCCCATGGAATCATTGAGGAATCTGGGAAGGACCACGGGTGAACACAGGCTGAAATAAAATGTCAAAAATGGAATTATGACATCTTAAATTTATTATAAAAATAAATAATATTTATAAAGTTTTGGTGCATTAAACAATCAATAAAAAAAAATTATCCAAAGATTCAAATGGCAGATCGCACTCATCGCGAGATTTTGATGTGATTTTAAAAAAATTCACATCAAAATCTGTGAATGCAAATGTATTGACAAGAAATTATAAATACAAAAAAATTCACAAAATTAGTTGTGAATTTTTTCGTATTTAAGACAAATTAAAATCAAATTCAAAATGATTAGATTAAAATTTGCGCCAAAAGTGAGTTCGTACGTATTTTGAGAGAAAACATTGCCTCGAGGCGAAGAAATTTTTGCACATAACTTTTTGTGCGAACATTTCTTTGCCTCAATACAATGTTTTCGCTCAAAATATGTTTACACTTGTGGTGTAAATTTTAATATAACTGTCGTTAATTCGATTTTTATTTTCTTCAACTTGAGGAAATTCACGACTCATTTTGTGTCTTTTTCATATTTATAATGTAATATTTGAAACTCAAAACTTTTTTTGCAAAAATTTCTTTGCCTCGACGAAATGTTTTCTCTCGAAATACGTAAGAACTCACGGGTGGTGTAAATTTTAATCTAATCATTGTGAATTTGATTTTAATTTGTCCTAAATACATGTTTATACCCACCGACATGTCGGTGGGTATAAACAGAGACTTATTCCCCAAAACCGGTATCCCGGTTAGAATCCAACTTGCATCAGTATCGGAATATGTACGACGACGATGGCATAATTTTGAAAATGTTGGCATCACGTGTATTTTCGGTATTACTATGTAATTCCTATCTATAGATAGGAATTTTATAGATAGGAATCTATAGACAGAAATTCCTATCTGTAGATAGGAATTCCATAGTAATACAGAAAATACACGTGACGCCATAATTTTCAAAATGATGCCATCGTCGTCGTACATATGCCGATACTGATGCAAGTTGGATTCTAATCGGGATACCGGTTTTGGGGAATCCATGACAAATCCTGATCGGGATTTGATCGGACATAGGGTATCCCGGTCAAAATTTCTGCACGGGTTTTAGATGATCCAGTCCAGAGATATCGTGCTCACCGCAAGACGCCTTCTCTTAGAGGTGCTCTCGGAGATCAGCTATAGCAGCTTTCAAAATAATTATTTTTACAAATAAAAAATGTTACAATGCAGTTAAAAGTTACCATAATATGTATACAATTTTTTACGTTAATAGATTTGAATGTCTTCTTAAGAAAAAAGTCTTGAAAAATCATATCTTTTTTCTAAATCCCAAATAAATAATCAAGTAGGCAAAAAAATTCTGATAAAGCTACCTTTTTCAGCCCATCACAGTGGTGATCACCCTCAAAAAGTCAAAAATAAAATAATATAATTATTATAAATAAAATGTTGATTACGAATCAATGCGAAACAATATTTTATTGTTTTATAAACTGAAAAATCAATTTTTTTCCATCTTTACTTGATGCCCTCTTCACTAAAGTACTAAACATTAAATTGATTCATGAAGTATCTGGATAAAAGTTCTTTCGATTGTATGGAATGAGAATTAAGCGCGATTTTATTTTATTTTCCGGATCCGTTCGTTTCCCTCGAAAGGAGCGACGCGATTGCGCAACACGCGAGTCCCTCGAGGATAAAGTGCCTCGAGGGTACGATGAGATAGAGCGTGATAAAGGAATGGCAAGCTATCGAGACGAACGATGTCCGGGAAAGTACATCTGAGCTTATGATCGTGCCAGATATACGTTTATCCCTGTACATCTCCACGTCCTGACCATTGGTTCTTCCACTCGCACGGAAATAAAACCCTGGGAAATCCATAAACGTTCGTGTATATGACGTTTCTGGATGAGAATCGGAGCATTTTTGTGTCGAATTCGCGTGAGCCCGTTATAGACAAGCATTGTTCCTCGGAAAATCTCCAAATGGTCCACAAAAATCGCGCGAGATTTATTTTTATGGCATATCCAGCGTAACCACAGAGAGAAAAATTCGTGTAGGTAAAGACATAAGACTACATCCGCACTTTATTTTATCGTCATAAAAAAAAATACAATTTCGTTTGCGTTTTGGTCGGGCCCACATTCATTTTTCCTAACTGCATTGTGGGCCGAGTTTAGGAGCCTATCATTCGATCAAAGTCGTTTAAGTTCGGAAAATGTTTGTGTCAAGAAAGTTCAGAATGGCGGATTTCGAATAAATATTTCATTTACAAAATTTCGATTCGCCGTTTGGATTTGAAAAGTTCAAAGTCAAATTGAGATTCAGCAATGGCACAAACCCTCACGATGAGTATTGTACGAGGCACAATTTATTTTTTCACGTCAAGTTTCAAAAACGTTTAAGGGGTTAGGCCACAGTAATGGGTATAAAATCATGTGCGAATTAAAATTTTTTTTTTTCGTATGAAAAGCGATTCACTCATAAAATTCATTACACTACAATTTAGTATGAATATCAAGCTGTTAGAAAATATATATCTTTTTTGTCGATGTATGAAATGGCTGACTACTCGAAACATCTCGAAACTGCTTTTTTCCAATTGGCGTGACAAATAACTTCAACAATTGTCACTCGAGTTACTTCAAATTTAAAAGTTACGTTCCTCATTACATTTCGCAGAGAAGTGCGTACAGAATTTGTGATTAATCAAAAACTTTTCATTTTATGAACAGTTTATGAGCAGTTATAACGAAATTTTTCACTGAAAATTCATTTCTTAAGTTCAAATACCTACCACTTTTGAATGAAACCATATTTTTTAAATTCCGTATGTACGTCTCTAGGTATTCTAATGTAGATTGACGAGAACTTTTGTTTTTTGTTCTAGGTACAAAAATGTGGATGCTAAATGGCACATCGCGGAGCGTCTAAAAAAAGATAATAAAAGAAAATATTAGTAGTCAGCCATTTTGTACATCGAAAAAATAAATTCTAACAGCTTGATATTCATACTAAATAGATGTGTAATTAATTTTATGAGTGAATCTTTATTTCATATGAAAAAAATTTGTTAAAGTCGTACATGATTTTATACCCGTTACTGTGGCCGGACCCCTTAATCTTCAAAAATTTCATTTTACGATTTCACAAATCGTTGGCTCGAGAGCCAATGTATAGATTTCGAAAAAAAAACAAACGGCACGTATCCAAATTAAGTATTAAATAATTACATCGTAATTTGATTTTGTGTCAAGAGAGTTCAGAATAGTTATTTTGAATAAATATTTTATTATAAATATTTTATTATATAAGAATAAATATAATATTTTGAATAAATATTTCATTCGCAAATTTATATTCTCCCTTCTGTATTTGCCTGCACGAGATACAAGTCATTTTTTTATGACAAGTTTCAAAAACGTTTAATCTTCAGAAATTTCATTTCCCAATTTCACAAATCACTGGCTAGAGAGCCAACGTATAGGCTTCGAAAACAAAACAAAAAGGTACGCATGAAATAATTACATCGTAATTTTATTTCGTGTCAAGAAAAATCAGAATAGCGAATTTTTATTAAATATTTTATTCACAAATTTCTATTCACCATTTTGAATATGAAAAATTCAAAGTCAAATTGAGATTCAGTGACGGCAAAAAGTCTCACAAGTATTACTTGTACGAGACACAATTCATTTTTTCATGCCAAGTGTCAAAAACGTCTGAACTTCAAAAATTTCATATTCCGTCAGGTTACATCCTCAATTGGTCGCCTCATTCAAGCTTTCTTCAATGAAGCCACCCGAACTTGAAATCTCTCTGTCGGAATGTAGTTCCGCAGTATTGGGGCAAATTCTCTTGGCGCAGCTACGTCTAAGCTCTCAAGGTCCCGAATTTTATTAGGGTTGCCCAGGAAATTATCCGCATGGGAAATCTAGAGGAGCTACAAGGTGAAAATTGAATGAGGTATCATGTTCTCCATCTCATAATCGAGGAAATTTCTGTCTCCGAAAGAAAGCTCGTGCCGCAAGCTCGCGTAAATTGAAACTCGATTGTGCACCAACGTGCGGGGTGCGAGCCATAATCGTTTTCGTAGCACACGATAATTCTTGTGCATTGATACGATCTCTGAATGTTCCTGATAAAACCAACCTGTGCGTCACGCCCATTTCGTTGGAACGGACGTGCATGTGATACGTGTGTACGTGTCGGATTTACCGTCAGATATTTATATGGGAAATTCCACGCGACTTCACCTAGCCTGTGACCGCGACCGTTTTTTGTTTTCCTGATTTTTTGTTGTAAAATTGTACCCCATGAAAGGAATATCCACATCAAGTATTAGATTTTTATCTCTTCTCTTGTAGGAGTTATAATTTGCTAAAAATATCAATTTCGGAAGTTTTCGAAACGTTTAAACGTTGATAACTCCTGAACTAATTGAGATATCGACAAATGTCACTATATAATTCTTGTCATTCTGAATCATACTTTCGTTAAAAAATATGAAAAAATTATCAATTATCAATGTCACTGTTTTTTTTTATTCTAAAGTGAAAACTATTTTTTTAAGACGATTGCCTTTTTAATTTTTTTTTTATTCTCTAAAATAGAGAGTCTATGATTTTTAAGACTAGTCTCATTGTGGGCCCATTTTCCTTCTATTTTTTTCGAACTAATGATATTTTTTAAAAAAGATTTTGTGAATTTTATTATTTTATATATTTTTGTATATTTTTATAATTTTATATTTTGTTGTCATGTCAATGTCCTATTGGACATTAACATGATAAAAATCTTTTAAGAAAATTTTCATGCTATTTCCAATTCGGCTTCGACAGGCCTGAAACGGTTTAGTTTAAATTTGTGCTGAATATAATGAATTTAAAAAAAATTTTAAATAATATTTGTTGTTGAATTTTCCGACATTTAGAAAAAAATTAGAATTTCTAAAAGAGAAGAGATAAAAATCTAAAAATTGGTGCGGATATTTATTTCATGGGATGCAATTTTACACAAAAAAAATCAGGACACCCAAAAATGGTCGGGGTGACGGGCTAGGTGAAAAGGCGTGAAATTTCCCATATATATAAAAGTTAGGTATACAGAGGAGTCAGTCTTGTCTGCGGCCAGTGGTAAGTATGCGTTAAGGAAGGTCGGGTTACAACTCTCAGACACGGTGGTAAATCAAGTTAGCTCTTCTCTTCAATCGAGTCTCAAGAGAACGTGCGTTAATGTAGTCGTATAGAAGTTCCAATTATCGCTCGTCTCGTACTCGTAGGGATTTACACGGGAGAAAAAAATATAAAGCGAAAAATGAAAAGACCGATTTCCTTATTCGATTTATGGAGTAATTGAGGAGTCTGCATAAGCCTTGTTCAAAGCATTATGTTCAAAGCATTATAAGCATTATAAGCATGTTCAAAAATATGATGGTTGCTTATTGCACAGTTCTGAAGCCTAGAGTCTCAACTTTAATCTGCAACAAAGATTTCATAATAATTACGGAAATTGTCCGCCTTATGACGATTTTTGTGAAGGGTCAGATCCTTTTGTCTCATGCGTTTTTTTTCGAAACTATTTTTTACGAAACAGTTTACGGAGTATCTCAAAATCTGATCGTCCGATTCACTTTTCGGACGGAGCATAGTTTATAACATTTTCTATCGTATGACTGGATGATTTTTTTTGCTTATTCATTTGTCAATAAAAATGATGAAAATTATTTTTTGTGGTTGAAATTGAAGTTTTCTATTCTGCAGCTTGCCGATTTCGTAATTTTCAAAATTTCGAAAAATTATCCGGTCATACGAAGGTTTTATTATATTTTAAATGTGTTTTATTATAAGTGTTTTATTATAACCCTAAAAATATATTTTTTTATTGCTCATTTCAGATCAACCTAGTTGTCCAAACCTACACCGATTGGCGATGCAGCAATGGCGGAACTTTGTTCAAATAATAATAACTCCATTTTTTGTCAATATTCTTTCATTTAAAAGAAAACTCGAACGTAGTAAGATTATGTATTAATTGTGTGTAAATTCCGGCCTTGCTATCTCAATACTTTCACGTCAGAAAAAAACTGACAATCGACCGATTTTGTGGGCCCCGTAAATACCACCAACTGTTTCTATATTGGTAACAATATGCAAATACACACAGCAATTTAAAATGAAATAAAAAGTCTTGTAAAACTGAAAAAGATGATTTTCTTGACGTGATTCAAAAAAGCTTCTCGATCGAAGATTTTTTATCACCCATTCCGGATTTTGAAATGAAGAGCTATTATTTTGTTTGAATTAAATTGAAGCGGCGAGAAATTGTTTTCAGGAGGGGGGCAGAGAAAGAAGTTTGTTGAAATCGATGTTCATTTTACTATTTACTAAGATAAGTTTATTAAAATCGATTTTCATTTTACTATTTAATAAGAGAAGTTTATCAAAATCTATATTTATCTTACTATTTACTAAGATTAGTTTATTAAAATCGATATTTATTTTACTATTCTCCATTTTGAAAAAAATCTGTTATAATTGTAATGATTTTTTAAAACAGTAACTATTAATAATTATAATAATGTATATTATTGGAATAAGCAATTACTATAATCTTTAGTGTAATAATTACCAACCAATATAATAATTCCATGCAGGTCTGAATCACTATTCCAGTTCGATGAATTGAAATTACGTGAATCGGAATGCTCAGTTGAAGCTTCTGGGGCCGGGTTGAAATTCCGAACTTCGAATGATCAGAACGCTCAAAACTCCGAAAAAATACTACCCCGAAAGATCAAAACTCCGAAAGAATTTTATTCAAAAGACCACAACTCCGAAAATTTTCACCAAAACTCCGAAAATTTGAACACCGTCAAAATAATTCGGCCATGGAAGTTTTCAAAGTTGCAATATTTTCAATAAATGAACGAATTATTTCAAAAAATTTTTTAATTAAGAAGTGATTTTACGTCAATTTTGAAATTTGTCTAGACAATGATGTACGTTCTACATCGTTTACAGTCAACTGTGTAGATTTTCGCTGGCGTGATCTTGACGAACCTTGTAATTTCGGAACATTAAAATCAGGAACTTTAAACCGCCGGCGCATACAAAGTTCGGAATTTCAACCCGGCCCCCATGTCAAGATAATGCCAGCAAAAGTCTACACAGTTGACTGTAAATGATGGAGAACGTATAACATTGTCTAGACAAATTTCAAAATTGACGCAAAATGACTTCTTAAGGGGCTATACCAGTGTGACACTTTTAAAAAATCGATTTTTTTCTTGCGTTTTATCCGCAGTTTATACTTTCAAGAATATCCTGTAAAAATTTCAAAGCCGTATCTCTAATCATTTTATCTTGCAAAAATCGATAGTTAAATCTTTAAACGCGTTTTTCTCGAAATGAGATTTTTCACATTTGCTGACATTGTAACTCAAAGAGCAATTATCCGATTGACTTGAAATTTGAACTGAGTACTCTTGAATATATTTACTCTACAATGACGTAGGATATTTTTGATTGGATGAAAATTGCCGATTTGGCATTGAAAAAAACGACCGTTTTATAGGCCAGAAAATAGACTTTTTTCGTAACAACGTCATTTTGTTAGATTTTCATATTTTTTGAAAATTCTAGGGAATACCTTCCAGTTTAACGATATTTTTTCCTTTTTCGGTTTTAGGTACTCAATCGGCCGGAATCATGTCAGCAGTGGATGAACTTTTTTTCGGCGACTCCGAAGGCAGCGCATAAGTCGCTTGGATCTCAATATTTTTCTATGAAAAAATTATCTAATATAGATCAAATATAGCCAAATATATTCTTAATTTTCCGAAACATTTAATTAAGTACTTTTCTTCCAAAACATTCCCGAAAATCACCCAAATTTTTAGCGTTCGCACTGGTATAGCCCCTTAATAAAAACAAATTCTTGAAGTAATTCGTCAATTTATTGAAAATTTTGAAACCTTCAAAACTTCCATCGCCGAATTATTTTGACGGTGTTCAGATTTTCGGAGTTTTGGTCTTTCGTGAAAAATTCTTTCGGAGTTTTGACCTTTCGAGGGAGTATTCTTTCGGAGTTTTGAGCGTTCTGATCATTCAAAGTTCGGAATTTCAATGCGGCCCGATCTTGAATTTCGGAGGATTAAGGGAGACTTTATCCTTGAAATTTTCAAAAAATCAATTTTTTTTTACGCAATCTTAATTTCTAGGAGGGATGCCTCTATGGACTAGGCATTGCCGATTAGCAGTAGTTATAAACACATTTGTGTAAACACATTACAAAACTTTAAACGCGTTTTTCTCGAAAACACGTTTTTAAAAATGGCTGACATTCTCGTGACCGCTGTAATTAACATATCGTCCTGAAATTAGGAGAGCATACTCAGAAAATATGTCTTCACGGAATGACGGATCGTTTCTTCGGTAGATACATTTTTTCATTTATTATTTATCTTTTTATGCGAAAAAAAACGCGAAAATTCGATTTTTTTTAAATTGTCGCCATTTTCCGAAATTTATACTAAACGAAAAACCCATCCGTCATTCCATGGCCAAAGGGTCACAGATTGATAATATGCTTGGAATTTGTGTTTCAGATCAACAAAGGGCAGTGATGTCAGCTGTTTACCTCCCGCGATTTGAGGACCTGTTTTCGCGGAGCTGCAACGGCCGCCATTTTGGTTTTTTTTTCAAAAAAAAGTTTTTAACGTTCTGTATATTATGAATAAAAGCAAGAAAAAAACCGCACTCAAAAACCTGTACTCGTTTCCTTTGATAAAAATAAAATCTAAACACCTGAAATATGGCACTCCAAGGACAAGGTCTCCCTTAAAATTCAGAATTTCAAACCGTCGGAGCATTCAAAGTTCGGAATTTCAACCCGGCCCCAAGCTTCTCAATCGGAATATCGTAATAATGAAGATTTACTATTTTATTCAGCTTTTTTCCTTGGCCCGCAATTTATATTGCATAGATTTCGACGGTATCGTCCCTTGTCGCTGACGATGGGGAATTACGGATAAGGGACCGTGGTAAAAAGTGAGCGTAGAGGGTAGAGCAAGAGAGGGGTAGGAAAGAGAGAGGAAGAGGGTGGGAGAAAAGGAGATGGAGAAACCCCGACTCGCCGTACCAGAATTTCTCATTTAATTTAAAGAACGCTGCCTCTCCATTTCTCGTCGTCGTAGATCCGGAGCGTGAAGAGTAGCGTGGCAAAACCGTATCGACGCGACCAACGACGATACCATCCAGGCTACTCTGCTAATCTAAACTTCCACAGCTTTTTTTCCCCCTTTTCGAGCAGTCCCCCTTTGCAAAGCCCTCCCCGCGATCGAGCATTCGAGAGGGTTCTCTGCACAAACGAGAGTCTTGCCTTATTTTCGGTCCACGAACTTTCGAGGCCTTTACATTTTTCGACCTTTTTTCCCGATTCTCCCAGGGCGACATTCCCCACGACTTCTCTCGAGAAAATAAAAATTCCACAAGGACGATGATTTTTTTTTATGATCCGTTTTTTTATTTCACTGCGCCATACGAGATTTTGTTTTCAACCGCATCATATTTTTGACGCCCCAGCGTAATATTTCCAAGCCCCAGGTTCGAGCCACCTCCCCCTCGCGAGCCTCAATCGTTTCAACATCGAGAAATTTATCGCCAGTTAAAAAATCAATACTTTATTTTAACCCTCGAACCGAACACATGGGTCGTTCGTATTGTTCTGTAGAAAAAGTTTGGGATAGGGGTAGTTCACTGCCACAGGCTCGCCGCAATCGGTTAATTAAGGGGAGGGTAGGGGTTTCAGCGTGAAAAAAAACAACACTTTTTTGCGAATAAATTAGAATAGAATAAATTTATTGAAATCTTGTGTACATTGTTAAGTGTCATTTCAAGAACATTCCGTGAAATTTGTACTCGAAAATATCCACAAACAAGCTGGTGACAAAGCTTTTCCAAAAACCCCTTTGGAAAAACACGATTTGCGGTGTTCACTGTATCTCAGCTAGAAATTATCTGAAATCAAGTACCATTAAAATTTAGTCAAAGTATCATCAAATCCTCCCCCCAACGGTCTTCGATAACTTTTTTTTTCATTTCTAAATTTTTGGTGGTCATGTGAAGTGAAAAGTGCTATTTTTTCACGAAAAATTCCGCCATTTTGGGGGTGGAAAACCCCCTCAATGTAAAAAAAATCTCAAACTGACCGTTGAGGGGGGGAAGTATTTTATATGTAAAAAGTGTGTACCAAGTTTGAAATAAATCGGTCATGTAGTTTTCAAATGGCAGTGAACACGGACTTTGAATAAGTGGTTTCGAGAATAACGCCGCACCGGCTTGTTTGTGGATATTTTAGCGTACAAATTTCACGGAATGTTCTTGAAATGACACTTAACAATATACAAAAGGTTTCAATAAATTTACTCTATCTATATAGATGAAAAAAATTGCAAAAAGGGCTTTTTTCACGCTGAAACCCCTACCCTCCCCTTAAGCTCCAACTGGCAAACCGTAAAAATCAGTCGGGGACACAATCGACCCATGTGTTCTGGAAACGTGTGTAAAATCCGACTTCGCGAAAACATTTTTTTTTTCTCTCTATAATTCTGTTCTTTGACTGAAAATATAAATTTTCATGAAGTTGTTGAATAAATAAAAGCGAAAATGGATGTGAGACCAGGACGTCACTTCGTCCTCTCAAACAAGTGGATATATTCCGGCGGAGAAAATTTTTACGATGAAGATTGTATCGAAGTGGAAGATCATCAGGAAAAGGAAGAGGAGTGCGATGAGTTTTCCCATTCGGACGTTTTTCAATTGATCCATCACTATTTTGAATATATTCCCAAATTTATTTTCCATGAGTGTCCATTGGTGTGGCACAAATTTGAGCTCTATTTTTTTTCCTTTTTCTCACCATCTAATTATTTTTTTTAAGGGGCCAGTCCACTTTGAAAATTTCAAAAAATCGACAGCAAGTAAGACTTGAAGAAATCGACGATGATGAGCAATCAGAAGGGATTTTGTACGGTGCAGGAATTGCCGATTGAGTTTAGGTAAGAGTTTTTCATATATCAAACGCGTTTTTCTCGAAACAACATTTTCAAAATCTGGCTCCATCGTATCTCTAAATCTAATAAACCGATTCTCTCGAAATTTGAACCACATATTGTAAACATGATTTGCAACAAGATGACCCTCGATGGTTTTAAAATTTTGATTTTTACTCTATTTGTGCGAAAAACTGCGAAAAAACGCGTTTTTAAAACACTTTTTTCGTTTTTCATCTGCCATTTTTTTATTTTTTGATAAAACTTTATATCCGAGGGTCATTTTGTAGCTGGCGTCCTACTGAATCTAATGGACATTGATTTTTTTGTTTCAGACAAGCCGTTGCCGAGTTTTTGAGGCGTTACGTTAAACTATAGTTTTTGTACTTAAAAATGAATAAACATCAATTAAACATTATGAAAAAATGTATTCCAAGACTTTATTTATCAAGCCTAACAACTTTTATATTCATATCTTTTATAAAATCCTCAACAAAAAATGGCGAAAATAGCCTTTTTTCGTGGCCCCGAAATGGACTGGCCCCTTAAAGAAAAAAAAAATTGTCGCGGAAGCTGCGAGTCGTCAAAAAATATGTAGAGATCGTTGGGCCTCCCAAAAATTTAAATTTCCATTAAAAAATCGATTTTTTTCGTCCCCTTCTCATCTATGAATTTTACGCTTTGTGATTTTTTAATTAACCTCGCGAAAGCTCTGGCCGGCCGATGAATGTTTGGTGGTCGCTCAAGAGCTTAAAAATTTCCAATATTCGCAATTTTTTTCTTTTCTCGCTTATCAATTCGACGCTTTGTAAAATATTCAAAAGAATTCATCCTTTTTTCTTTAGAAACAGATTTTTCAAATTTACCTCACACTTCTAGCTCCTATAAAACGACCTATAATGTTGTTTAGGGACAAGAGCTTTAAAGAAATATTTTATGAGAACAAAGATCATAATTCGTGTGTTAGAATTGTAAGGTAAATTTCTGTTTCTAGAGGAAAAGGGATTAATTGTTTTGAAAATTTTACAAAGCTTCAAATTTATGAGTAAGAAGAGTAAGAAAACATTTGCGGAAATCGGAAATTTCGAAGCTCTTGAGCGACCACTGAATATTCATTGGCCGGTTAGAGCTTTCGCGAGGTTAATTTTTAAATTATAAAGCGTAAAATTCATGGATGAGAAATGGACGAAGAAAAAAAAACAAAAAAATCGATTCTCAAATGAAAATTTGAATTTTTGGAAGGCTTAAGCGACGCCTAAATATTTTTCGACCGCTCACAGCTTCCGACAGCTTCCGACAACTTTTTTTTCTTTGAAGAAGGATGGTGAGAAAAAGGAAAAAAAATAGAGCTCAAATTTGTGCCACCCTAGTGTCCATACTAAATAGCAAAATTCAACCCTTCAAATAAATCCCCTTTTTTAATTCCCGAAGCCTCCCGTTTTTTTTCTATAAGTTCATCATTTCAAGTAAAAATAACTCAAACGGTTTTCAAAAGAAGTTACTTGACAAAAATTGTGAACTTTTCAACATTACGTCGCATTTTCCACATATTTTTTCGTCAACGATTAAATTAACAATCGAAAATTAATGTTATGATATTGTTATTGATTAAACTTACAGTTGAAACCAAAAAGAAAATCTATGATTATTTCAGAATTTTTTGTGACATTTAAGGTTGTTAAATATGTCGCGGAGGAGAATGACCCATGTATTCCGTTAGAAGGTGCCGAAAAATAGTGTTCGGTTCGAGGGTTAAAAACAAGCGTGGAAACGAACATCCATTTTCGCCGTTTCCACTTTGCTTTAACCTAGTTCTATTGATTTACAGTAGTGTGAAAAAGTTTTCCTCGCTGTACATAGTGAAATATCGGGACAGATGAAACTATGGAGGTCAGAGTAAAGGAGACCAAGCTGCATAGGGGTGGCGGTAGAAAAAGCGTCCGCGGAATGTAAGAAGTTCAGGCACTTTACAATCAGCGACGATGAGATAACAAGTGGCCAACCAATGTAGGAATAGGCAGACCACAAAGTGAAAATGATCGCGACACTCCGATGAACTATAAACAAGTAGAAATTCAACAGAAGAACCGAAAGGAATTAATTCGTCTATAAACAATATTCTCAAAATGTTTTTCGTAAAGTAATTGCTGCAATGCCGGAAACAGGAGTACGACAATCGTAAGTATACGAAAAACAAAGAAAGTATTGCGGACCGGGTTGAAATTTCGAACTTTGAATGATCAGAACGCTCAAAACTCCGAAAGAATACTTGCCCCGAAAGAAAAAAACTCCGAAAATCTGAACACCGTCAAAATAATTCGGCTATGGAAGTTTGAAAAGTTTCAAAATTTGCAATAAATCGACGAATTATTTCAAGATTTTTTTTATTAAGAAGCGATTTTACGTCAATTTTAAAATTTGTCCAGACAATGTTATACGTTCTGCATCATTTACAGCCAACTGGGTAGACTTCGCTGGCATGATTTTGACGATACTTGTAATTTCGGAACATTAAAATTATAAATTTTAAACCGTCGGAGCATTGAAAGTTCGGAATTTCAACCAGGCCCCAAATAATTCATAGATGTGTAAAATTAGCATTAAGTTTAGGGTTTTGTTCAGCAACAATTATGTTTATAATACAAAATTTACAATTTACGACAATATCTGTTATATCAGTTATGTGTAAAATTAGCATGCTAAAAATGTGTAAAATTAGCAATTAGCAAATGCTAATTTTACACAATCAAATATGTGTAAAATTAGCATTAAGTTTAGTGTTTTTTTCAGCAACAATTATGTTGATGATAAAAAATTTACAATTTACGACAATATATGTGATATCAAAATTTATATTTTATACACGCGGTTTGAAATTTCGCAAAAACATATTAATAACTTTTAATTTTTATACACTTTTTATACTTTACATTATACCGGTATTCATACTGAATACGTTCAATTAATATCGCAAACAAATTACGATTATTTTCCTGTCAAAATCACTCTGGAGTGGAACCTTAATTTTTTACCATTTTTCAGAGACTTAAAATACCAAGTTTGGACTCCTTTACCTTGACCTCCATAGATGAAACGTGGAGCGTCGAACTTTTAAGTAGATCTTTATTATACAATTTCACGGGTCTAACCTTCGATAGAATTTCATATTTCCCGTGATCGTATTTCGGCAGCTAAACGATCAAACGTTGTCTTGTTAAACCTCACGTGGATGGTTCTCTTTTACGATCTGGTATTTTTTAATTAATACACATCGTCGCGTTAATCGTAATATGTGTTGTCGAAGTTTGCATCGTTGAAATTCAACGAACTTTTTTATTTTTCTTTTTATCCATTTTTATGGTTATCTAAAATCATGTTCGACAGATTTAGATTGTAGGTCTCCAATGAGGAACGTAAAAAAAGTTAACCGTACCTTTGTATCGTCAAAGAAAAATGGCAATTGGAAAGAAAAAAATGTTCGTTGCGATCCAAGGATGCAAACGTTAATATCATCGTGATATTGCAAAAACCAGCACCAGCATTAAATGCATTTGCTACCGGCTATATGTGAAACGTTATGGGGTCAGCCCAATGTATCAACTTCAAAAAACCGATTTTTTAGAATGGATTTCTAAAATAAAATACTTCAAAAATGTTGTGTAGAAATTTCATAAATATCGGAGCGGTCTAGGTACTATTTTTCGAGTTTATTTGAGAGCGCTCTCCAGTGTGCTCTCACTCGAGCTGCGAATTTTAGATACGTTTTTTCTCAAAACCACTTTTTTTCTCGCTTCGTTGATTTTTTCTCCGGAACTACTGAACCGACCCTTAGGAAATTGTAACTACATATTCGTCACATGTATGGCTACTGCTGTAACTAAAATTATCTGAAAATTCCGATTTTTGTACTTTCATAATTACTGACTTTCCGATCATTTTAAGTACTTTTTAACCGAAATATTACTAAAATAAATCTTATTTTTGGACACTGTTTTTCAACCGCCGCCGTATTGTTATTTTTGCATAAAAATAAATAATTCTAGTTCGGACATTACCCACAACCATACTGAGCTCAAATCTTTTTGGTTTTTGTGTTTCAAATAAATCTACTCAGAAATAACATCAACGAAGCTGAAACGCTTTTTTCGAGTGGCCATGCGGATGTTGCTATCAGGGAGGAATAAATTATGTAAAATGAAATTTAAAAAAAAATGCATACATTTCAAAAGTCATTTTATAAAGCCCAAAAAGATTTTCATCAATATTTTTTAAAGGCACCATACAAAAAATTCCCAAAAATACCTAATTTTTCAGCCGTCTAAAGTGGGATGATCCCTTTGACTTTGATATCGAAAATCTCGTGTTAGAAAGGGCGAAGATCCTTCAATTTTTCGGAGAGTTCGACATAGCAGTTTTTTTGCCCAGTACAAAATTCAATAGATTTAAAAATCACTTCGAGTCTCCATAAGAATGTTTAGTGTGAACACCCAAAAAAGCGGAGGAATTGACAATTTTTTAGTTTCCACCCAAATTCAATACCGTAAAACTTTGACATTCAGGGTAACTTTGACCGTTTTTGAGGCTACTTTGACAGATCGCCAAAATACATTTTAAATGAGTGCGCCGCGAGCCCGCTTGCCCTTCTGTGGCGGGCGGCGAGTGCGGGGAATAAACCTAAACAACAATTTGTTGTTCAAGTTTATTATAATGTTGCTAAAGTTGATTTTAATGTTACTCAAGTTGATTTTGATCTCAACGGCAATTATAAGACTCGTTAAGTGCCTATAATAGCACCCCAGATATTTGATATTTTTATGTAAAATGTTTCCTTAAGGAAGGGCACGACTGTAACTGCCAATTTTCGACCATTTTCTTTGGATTTTTTTTAAGAAAGGAATAACATACATCGTCAAAAGAGCCTTTAGGTTTCATGAAGCATATATTAAAGTACGTAATAAAAAAAATTATCTGTCAAAAGTATACAAAATGGCGGCGCACGAGTCACTATAGCACTACTGTTTTTCAGCCAATAACCCTCTCCGCAGCACGCAGTAGAACTGTCGTAACTTCAGTCCCGGAGCTAAGAGTGAAATGTTTTCGTTAATTATATTATACTTAGCAGTCAAGTACGGGGGGAATTAAAAAATAATTAAAAGAAAAATAGAGACGAGTTTGAAAAAAGAGTTCGTTTTTTCGACCATAATTTTCATCTCAAAAGTGATATATTGTTTTACAATTTTCGATTCATCGAAAAAAAGCGCTCGTACCTGACTGTTAAAGCAATCCACGAAGCTACAGTTAAATTTTCAAGTCGACTGGACGAAAATTGTTCGAGTTCTGCTGCCCTAAGGGGCGATATACACCTAGATGGTCGAGGTCGAGGATTTAGAAGCTATGAGCATTCCGTCGACCGTAAAAGACCTACACTATGGGCCTGGTATCGATGATTCCATGTAAGTTGACAAATTTCACGATTTATTCATTCGCAAATTTTCAAACGCGATTTTCTCAAAACCATGCTTTTCAAATCGGTACCCAAAATTTCTCGAAAACCAATGAACCGATTGCCTTGAGGTTTTTCGTGGTTATTCTATACACCATTATCTAGTACTTGTCGTAGGATTTTTTTTCCGTTACATAGTTTTTGTTTTATAGGCAAAATAATAACTAATTTTTTACCGAAAAATCACTATATATGTTCAAACGTCCGCCATTTTGTCATAAATCGATATTTTCAAAATCGGGTATGACAAGTACTAGATTATAGTACCTAATTTAATAATCTTTTTGGTTTTTTTCTTCAGATGATTTTTGAAGAAACGCCAGTGGGTACCGAATACGCAGATTTTTTTACGACGCTCCAAGGATCGTACGAGGGTGGGGTGAAAAGTTTCCGGCCTGACCAAGAGATGATGCCACTAGGTCTAGTTTTGGAGCGGCGTCCTACAGTACCGATCCTACCGAGCTTGTATGTACAGTTTCAACCTAATCGCTACGATAGTTTGCGTTTGAGAGCACATTGCGCGAGACGCCTCCGTTGTTTTCGTAAAAATGGAAAAATTGGAAAAACGTGCTGTCATCAAATACTTCCATTTGAAAGATTTTACACCAAAACAAATAAAAGAAGAGATGGATTCAGCACTAGGAGACTCCTCCCCATCATATTCAACTATTAAGCAGTGGGTTTCTGAATTTAAAATGGGTCGTGTGAGCACCTCTGACGAGCCTCGCTCAGGACGGCCCGTTGAAGTCACAACTTCAGAGATGATTGAAAAAATCCATAAAATAGTGGTGGAAGACCGCAGGTTGAAAGTGCATGAGATAGCTGAGACCTGTAGGATGTCAGCTGAACGTGTGCGAAATATTTTGCACAACCATTTGAACATGGAAAAGCTGTGTGCAAGGTGGATGCCGCGTTTGCTAACGCTCGACCAAAAACTGCTTCGAAAAACCATTTCTACCGACAATTTGGCGCTGTATAGGCGTAATCCAAACGAATTTTTGCGTCGATTCATAACTGTTGATGAGACATGGGTCCACCACTATACTCCTGAAAATAAAGAACAGTCAAAACAGTGGGTTGGAAAAGGGGAACCAACCCCAAAGAAGGCAAAAACAATTTTATCGGCAAACAAGGTTATGGCTACTGTTTTTTGGGATGCGAGAGGAATTATATACATTGATTACCTTGAAAAGGGTAAGACTATCACTAGTCAATACTACGCAGAGTTATTGCAACGTTTGAAGCACGAGGTGCAAATTAAACGACCTCATTTGGCGAAGAAAAAAGTTTTGTTTCATCACGATAACGCACCAGCGCATTCGTCGATTGTTGCCATGTCCAAAATCCACGAATTGAAGTTTGAATTGATGCCGCATCCTCCCTACTCTCCAGACTTAGCCCCCAGCGACTATTACCTGTTTCCTAACCTCAAAAAAGGCTTGGCGGAAAAAGATTTAAGCGCAACGAAGAAGTTATCGAGGCTGTAAATCAGTATTTTGAGGAGCTTGACGAATCTACGTTTGAAACTGGTATAACTAAATTAGAACACCGTTATGAGAAATGTATCAGTGTTGATCGAGATTATGTTGAATAATAAAGCAAAAAAAAATTTTTAAACATCGTTTTTCTTGGTCAGGCCGGAAACTTTTCACCCCACCCTCGTACAATATCCTTGTATGTTTTTGATATTTTTAAATAAAGAAAATTAAACATATTTTTAATGTATATACTTTTAGATAATTAAAACCCCAATCCAAAATTTAAAATATTTTCCCTTGAAAACATTCACAAAAATGACCTTTTTCCGGCTTCTAGGTGTATATCTCCCCATAATAACGATGACCATTTGGTTATAAAAAATCGTTGTTTTTGATGAATTTCATGTATAATGCATATAATATTACATTTTTTTATCAAAATGATTCCAAAGTAATCCTTAATCTTTGACATAAGTTGCATTTCAATGCCCTGTCAAAGAAGCCCCACACTCGGGGCTACTTTGACACTTTAAAAAATGTATATATCAAATTGTGAGGGGGTGGTGGAGCTTGACTTCTTATACATTTGATTGCCAAAGGACATAGGTACTGTTCCATTGGAGCAAGAAAAGTTGCTATCTAGGATGTTAAAAAAAAACGTTACCTACATAAAAACTTCTAAAACCTGTTCAAAGTAGCCCCGTTCTACGCTACGAGCCCTTTTCAATAATGCGCTTATAGACTGTGTGTGTTATATGACATTTAATAGGCTGTCTGTGTGTATGTGTGTGTCTGGCTATACACACGGTTAGAAACGAGAGTTTGAATTCGTAGAAAGACCATGGGGGTTGAGACTGCATGCAAAAGGGACGAGCATGGAGAAAGGCGCCCGCCGTCTACATTGAAAAGGACCGCGGTCCCTTTTCCAGGCTACGGGTTTCTCCCGCTCCTCTTATCTGACTCCATACCACCTACAGGCCCTCATATCCGTTTCTCTAATTGCCAATTATTCCCTCGCGTGTTCCCTGCCCGTATATATCACCGTGAAACAGAGTCTTCAACTTGGCGAGGCTTTCACACACGTGTGTGCATAATCGAATCAAAGCCGTTTTTTTATCGCTCACGTTCATTCACGATCCTGCATTCGTACATAACGGTGAAGAAGAAATCTGGTTTCAGGGAAAGAAAAGGAACTATCGGTATTCTCCGAGGAAGAAAACACTATTTTTTAATTGACAATTGATAATTCATTATCGAAGAAATTAAAAAATGCATGTGATTAAAGTACCAATAAATGATGTTTGATGAATATTGTTTTGGATTTTTCACGATGTCACTTTTTAAAGAGTTCCCAAAAAGTACCGATTTTCGGTCCGACTGGAATTATGTGCCCCGTTAACTTTGGTGCTTTGATAAATTCAGCAGAATTAAGAAGAATGCAAAAAAAAGATTTTTTTGACGTTGTTTCAAAATATAGACTCTTAAAAATATGTTCTCAAAAGCAAATTTCGAAATTCCCAATATTCACATTGTTATAGTGGTTTGAAACGAGACCAGAAGATGCTCGCAGTGAAGAACGAGCTTCGGAAAATCATAATTTCGAAATCGAGGAAGGTACACTTTTTGAGACAGGAATGGCCAATTAAGGGCGGGGTAAAGTATTTAATTTTTTTTTTTCATTTTTTTTCCTTTTTCAAATGAATGCATAATATATCAAGAATATTGTGTTAAAATTTCAAGTCGATCGGAGTAAAATTGACGAAGTTATGAGTATTTGAGCGTCTATTGCTCCATGCCGTTCTCTTCTCTTCTGCGTTTTTCAAACCGTTTTTCTGAGACTTGTCATATTTGAAGTCCGTGTGCACGATAACTCAAAATCTACTTGACCAATCGCTTTGAAATTTTGCACAGTACTTCTTCACATAATTCACCAGGTATTGTCGAGAGCTTTTTTGTTTTTTTTTTTAATAATTACTAATTTTTCAACAACAAATTAGCCGATTTTTTTTTAGCGAAAATCGGGTTTTTGGCTCCCAAGTGTTACGAAAAATCGAAAAATCGAAAAAAAAATCCTCCCGTCATTACCTCGAGAAACATCTCCTTTAACAAATGCATTTTGATTTTTTTGTTTCAAACGATTCTGCTGCGAGTTATGTGCACACCGCAAACCAACTTTTTTTCGAGGCGCCTCCGGGGTTTAATTTTCACTCGCTCAATTTTGAATATTTTGCAATGCAAATTTAGGAGAATGTTGTTCAAATGTTACTTTATTATATGTAAATTTTTCAATAAACGAACACTATTCATTACGCCAAAAAAAAATCTTAAAAACATGCCTTGTTTTCGCCGAATTAACTTTACCCCGCCGTTAATATAACGTGAGTATAACATGTCATTTTACCTCTCAGATAATTGCGGTTGTCTGGAATTGTGCTCAGAACTTTAAGGGATCATCACAATGTAAAATAAAAGAAAACGATTTTTTTGCATCGTCCGATAGTATAGACGGCTATAAACATGGACCTGGTATCGCCGATCGATCGTAAGTAGACAATTTATATGAAAATTCCTTAATCGAGGCTTTAAACGCGTTTTTCTCGAAATGTCATTTTTCAAAACGGTGTACATTCTCAAAGGAAACGTTTTCAAGCTATCCGTCTCAAATTTTGACACAACATTCTTCACGCCATTCTTTATCTTGCTATGGAAGGTTTTTTTTAAATTTGAAACCTTAATATTTTTTTTAACGGAAAACTATCGAAAAAATATGCTAAATTCGATAATTTTTTTCACACCGCCGGTATTTTATCAATTTTTATTTTTAAAAACCTCCATAGCAAGATAGCGACTTTTATACTGATTCATAATCTTTTTACAAACTTTGCTTCAAATAATATTTACGGCCACAACCGTGTAGGGTCAAAGTGGGAATATTTTTGCTTTGTGATTTAGATAGGTACTGGTACTACCTCATTAGGTAGGTACTCATTGTTGATTAATATTCAATAAATGATTGTCATTAATCTCATAATATGCTGTATTTTGTTAAGTTAATTTTGCAATAGTTTACTTTACAATACCCCCCATTGTATAGAGAAAGCACTCCATTACCTACAAGTGTACAGTGGATCAAGGTAATTTTCTTCAAATTTTGCTTGATTTTGACATTTTGTTTGACTGTGAAATTAGGCATGTTTCACTGTGTACACCCCCACGTACACTGTGGATCAAATTCCATTTTTTTAAAATGGTTATTATGTCGATAACTATTGGGTTGGCCGTTCAGTGTCTTTTAACAAAATGAAGCCATTGAACACACCTCACGTTTAGTCAAGGTTTAATTGAGATTGTGTGAACGATTAGGTAGCTATAGACCTCTGAAAAAAATGAGCTACTGATCCCACTCTGACCCTAGACAGTAAAGACTCCTTTTTTCAAAGACATTTTCGACCGCTAAAAAATGTAGAGAAAAATAAAAATAAACTTTAGGAAAAATATTTTTTGTTCTTTATGAGTGTTTTTATTTGACATAAAAAAAAATCAGACTCATTAGCGTATTTTAACCATCGAGAAAAAAAAATCGCGGAAATCAGCAATTTTCGATCCGCTACATTGTGATGATCCCTTAAACGCGTTTTTCTCGAAACTATTTTTTTCTACCTGGTTGACATAAAATCTCGAGTCATATTCCACCGATGGACTTCAAATTTGATATGGTTCCTCAGTATATAACTCTCTGTCATCCCTACCTCGGAAATTACGAAATTATTATTACTACTATTTATTTTTACTCCAAAAATTTGGGCAAAAAATCAACTTTTTTCAGACAGTCACCATTCAAAAAAAAAATCTTTTTCATCAAGCAAACTAGTTTTATTTCTTTTTCAGATAATTGAGAGCTTCGAAATCATGTCAACCGGCTCAAGCCTTTTTTCACAGACATATTTAGAGCCCCATAACCCATAAATTTTCACTTTTTCTTCCAACATTTTTTCTGCAAGTTCGTAAAACATCAATGAAAAGACTGTGAACAAATGTAGAATTTAGCTTTATTTAGAAATGTATCAAATATTTTTTTTAATCAAGCCCGAAAAACCCTTTTATTTAGGAAATTCAGACATCTGCCCTAGAATACTGCTTCAATTGAACGTTTGGTCAATCTGCAGAATTAGGGCTGCAGCTTAAAACCGCGCCAAATTTTTTTCTGATGTTTGTTGTCACTAAAAAAAACATATCCCATGTAATATTGTGGCGGGGGAGGCCGAAATTTCCCATAAAATCCATAAGTTATGGGATTTTGAAGGTTACTGAAACGGGGGACAAAATAACGCATTTGCGGACATTTCACATTTATGTTGCGGATGGGGTATTTGAAAATAAACCTTCGTCACACACACACACACACACGCGCGCGCGCGCACTATATACTATGAATTGATTGATCTAAACGAAAAAATGTAAACATCGGATAGTTAGCATTGTAAGAAGGAATGAAAAGAGACACCGCATAATAACATTATGAGAAGGTAAATATATTTGTAAAGCCCGTATTCACGAAATAATAGATTGCGACGGACGTAATATTTCGCTTACCGATGCTATTATGAAATTTCAATCTGCAGATTTACCGAACGTTTGTCAAATGAAACACGTCCCCGTATAAATGAATGAAGTGATCAATCACTGATCGTCTGACCACTAGAGAAATAATGTTGCAAGTCTTGAGACAATTATTGTTCGATCGAGTTACGTGAATTCGTCGAAAATAATACATTTAAAAATAAAAAAAACCTTTCATTGATACTGGGCCAAAAGTTTATTATGCATATTGTCGTGAGAAATAATCGGCCCAGTTGGTATTTACTGACACTGCTTCACGCAGTGAAGTTTCGTCTTTGCCTAAGGTTTAGTGATATTGCCTCGGCGAAGTTTGCGGCCGAGGAAACATAAATTTTCCAACATTTCCGTATGGGCTCTCGTCTATCGACCGCAGATTTATCGATGAATTTTAGCGTCGCAGACGAAGGACCCGCGGTGCAAACTTGTCCAGCTACATACATACATACATACATACATACATACATACATACATACATACATACATACATACATACATACACACACACACACATATATATATATATATATATACCTTGCCTCGTGGCGGAGGTTTGTGTATGCAGATCTTGGATAGTAATTCTTAATAGGCTTACCGCAGGTCTCGGTAAATCCCTTGGTATCTTGTTAGTTTATGCAACTTTTGACCCACATGTGAGAACAGCGATTAATCGTGGCTTACCACTAGATCTCAAAGGGCTACATATACACGTTCGCGCAACGATGGATAAACCTGGTACACACACACACACACACACACACACGCGCGCGCGCGCGCATATATATATATATATATATAAATGTACCCTTAATTATCGTCATCGATACTTGCGACCGGTGGAATTGTCATTCGAGAATTGATGATTGAAAAATGATGCCTTCCTTAAAAAATTCAAGGATCTGTAAAAAAATTGCCGAGACCGAAAATGTTGCGGACATTAAATTTCAACTTGTTTCATAAATACATTAGTATGGAAATTCAAGAAAAAGATGTAAAAAAAAAGATATACTCCTGTAAAAATTCCTCAGTGCTCAAGGGAAAAAAATACAAATATTTAATCTGAAGGGAAAAAGGGAAAAAAATTGTTCAACAAAGTACGAGGACACTCGTACTTTGTTGAACAATTTTTTACTTAAACGATTTCACAACTGTTCAGTATTATCGTGATAAGTGTTCTCACGATTTATAAAAGAATTGTTCCCTTAAATAATATTACAACTGTTTGGTATCACTGTGAAAAATTTCCTTACGATTTGTTAAACAATTTATTACTCAAACAATTTCACAACTGTTTAACATTATTATAGAAAGTTTCCTCGTGACTTGTTGAGCAATTATTTACTTCAACAATAATAACTGTTTGGTATTATCACGTTCGCAATACCCAACATCTTCGATGTGACTTATTTCAGTCCGATTATTGCCCCATCGCTGAACTCTGAACAAATCAATATTTTTTTCTGGAAACGGATGTGCATCCACAATAATATTGTACGAAGTGTCCTCGAAAGAAAAATCACACAAGAGTACGTTAAATTAACGACCACATTGTCTTATATGATACTACTTATAAATAATTATTTTTTTATCAATTTTGTCTCGAAACTTATTCGTCATAGGCATGCCTGGGATTTTAGTGATTGCGAAACCGCAGATTTACGGATGAGATGAGATTACCAACGACGTACCTATGAAAGTACCTATACGTCGCTTTTTAACCTGCAGTTGCGGAATAAATTGATTAATTTTTTTTTTTACAGATTCAATCAGCGAGAAAGAGAGGCGGAGAAAGAGTAATTATTAAACGAGAACACATGCGGATTTGATGTGAAAGTCAACTATTACGTTTTTGTTCACCTCGGAGTCCAACAAACTAAGAGGGGGGAAATAAACATGTCATAAAATTGAAAAACAATGTATGAAAAAATGCAATTGCGTCACTACATTTCCAATGACCGCGTTGATAATAATTAACAATCATGTTGGAAACGTAAGAATTGATTTCCCGTTGATGTTTACCTCACTATACGTAGCTATCCGAGCAGCTCTCAATGTCACGGCATTCCAATTATGATCGAGGACTTCCGTCAATAAACCGTTATATTGTTGCGAGTATATGCAGAACGCTCTCCTCTCGACACATATATCACAGTTGGTCGATTGTCATACCACTTGTCGCACTGATCTCACCATCCGACGAGGCAAAAGAAATCCTCTCCGAAACAAACACGAACTATCAATAAAGTCAATATCTCTAATAATTTCGATGGAGATTCAAAGTCTTCTTCCTCAAAATTTCAGCTTCGGAATATTCTTCTTCCTCGAATTCACATAATACAAAGCTGCGAACACAGGCAACAAACAAAAACCGGCAGTTTTTCCTCCGACCAATTCAAATTTTCTATTTTTTTTTTACAGATTCTCGACTTCCACTCTTTCGACTTTCACTCGAATTTCCCCATAATCGCCAAATTCCGATCAAACACACCAACCACCGTCCCAACGAGAATCTTCGGTGGATCGTTTAAAACAGTGATATGTCGTGTTACGTCAAAAAAATTAAAGCCCCAAATACACACGGGACCCTTTTCAATGTTTTTTATTCACTACCATCAACCCCTTTATTTCCGGATATCGTGTTCCATTTTTAGAGTTCCCGAGAGTGCTTTCTTGCCTTCGCTTGTTCCCAGTCAATTTTTGGTGTCACTGGCATATTTTTTTTGTCCGTGCTGTGTGTTTAATTTTTCGGATGCACGTAGGAATCGCGCTATATACGCCTTGGTGGATCGGGCACACGAGACTACGTGGTACGTCGGCTCGGGTACTGCGTCCGGGTCGAGCACCTACCTCTGGCACAGTCGTCATCGAGGACTCGACGCAGGCGCTCAGAAAACCACCCCTGAAATGCACGAGCCACCCCCGCGCGGGCGCGAGCCTCGCAACTTTCTTGTCTATACGTGCACCCACACAAAGGCATATGTGTGTGGGGATACTATATATAAATACAGGGTGTCCCAGAACTGGATGCGTTCCCTGAAGTGGGGGGTTGGGGGTGAAATTCTGAGTCGATTGATATAAGCATGTGTGGGTCTCAGATGAACCCCTGAATTATTATTCATTTTTAAAGGCGGGCCAATCAGGTGCGCCCGATGAACCGTAAGTATTGCTTCCGCGGGGCGCCACTACGCGCGCGTATCACTCACCAACGTCCGCCGGCTCGTCGGCCGCACCTGATTGGCCCGCCTTAAAAAATTTCTAATAATTCAGGGGTTCATCTGAGACCCACACATGCTTATATCAATCGACTCAGAATTTTACCCCCAACCCCCCATTTCAGGGCACCCGTTCAGTTCTGCGACACCCTGTATATATGTGTGCGAACCCGACGACCCTTAGACCAGAAGCGAAACTAACCAACCGAAACCCAACCCTACCCAGAGCTTGAACGTCGGTGACGTTAGACGAGAGTGGCAGGAGAGAAGCCAATTTCGCAGTAATAATAGAGAACTTACGGAACAACGACAAGCAATATCCGGTCTCCATTCGATCGCACTACGAGAGATCCACCTAGTCCAATCCCTACGAGGCCCTATGGGATCCCATAACATTCCAAATGGATTCAATGTTCGATGCAAAATTGAGAAGTATATTTTTATACAACTGCTGTACTTTCACACACGTGACTTATGCACGAGTTCATTCATACGAAGAGAAGCACGTGTGAGATAACGACAGGGCTTCGCGATGTTGTACACTGAGAAAAAAATGACTTGAGCTGACTAAGCCCCTCATGGGGGGAGGGGTTAGTCATGCCAATGAATTGGTTGTTGAAAGAATAGAATATTAGGGTATTTTGAGATTTATTTATTTCATCGATCGAACGAAGCCTCGGGATGGTAAAATATTGCGTCTCATCACAATATTTCGTTAGCCACCTGTCTATGCACGATTCACTTGATATAAGTCACTTTTTTCTCTGTGCGCCCAACTACTCGATGTGCTTCGAATTCCATGACTCTGTTGCCAGAAGATGCCAAGATTTTTGGGAATTCTTGATCAATTTAATTCGAAATTTGTTCATCGTTGCTGAAAGATCCGCTTGAAAGTTCTATCGGTGAAACGTCGTGCCCGCTGCATCTGGAAGAAAACTACGTAACCGATTGAGCATCGCTCCTTATGTGTAAAAGAAATCTACATTTTTCTGGTATTATTCTCATCTTGAAGAAATATAAGGTGTCTCAAAATGACCTGACATTTGTATGTATTGATGAAACGTATTATTTATTTGAAAAGTACGAATGTTTTTCATTTTTATATAAGGATTTTTAGCCTTATAAAAATTAAATATAAAAAGATCATTTTTATATAAGTTTCCAAACATGGAGGTCATGTGTGGAACACAATATCCGATAAATGGCCACCTCGTCCCTGTTTGCAAACGTTCACTATTTTCAATAACATTTTGGCATAATTGCGGACTAATTTTATGAATGGTGCGTTCAATTGCTTTCGTGAGCTCCGGAATGGTCTGTGGATCATTAGCACACAGTCCTCCTTTCAGTAAATCCCAAAGAGAGAAGTCCAATGGGGTCAAATCGTACGATCTTGCTGGCCAATTCACATTGTCGCGGCTCGAGATAACACCACTATGAAATTTCATCTGCAATAACTATGCCGTAACAATGAAGCAAATAACAATATCTATGCGTTACTCGATCGTGTAATTCTCTATGACTAAAACTCAATAGTTCCTGATTCCAGTTGTCAAAGATTAGAACTCTATGGTCGCCACAAAAAGAACGGCGCGCAATTTAAAATGGCAGGTTATTATGAGTCACCCTTTATACAGGGTGTCCTTCTTATTTCTGCGACCCGAAATAACTCGGTAATTATCGATGTCACAAAACAATGTCCTAGGTAAAAATTGTACGCCGTGAAGGGCGCCAGCAAATGCGACCAATTTTTTTTTATTTCGGTGAAGGCGCTGATGCACAGTAAATGTCTACTTTTTTAGAGGGAATAGTACATTTTTTTTAACCATCGTGTGGAGCACCTCAAGCAGCATAAAAAACATTAGAGGGTCGAAGTCGTTCAAAGTCATTCAAGGTCAATCAAGGTCATGTATTAAAATGAAATACAAATCTAAATATCTCGGATCACTACCAAATATTTAGTAGTGATCCGAGATATTTAGATTTGTATCATCGATACTGACCTTGAATGACCTTGAACGACTTTGACCCACTAGTGTTTTTTTTATGCGGCTGAAGGTGCGCCACAAGATGGTTGGACAAAAAATGTACCATTCCATTTAAAAAACGTGGAGGTGACCTTCACTGAGAGTCAGCGCCTGGACCGAAATAAAAAAAAATTGGTCGCCTTTGATAGTCCCCTTCACACCGTACAACTTTTGTGTGGAACATTTTTTTGTGACGTCGATAATTACCGAGTTATTTCGGGACAGAGATAAGAAAGATATCCTGTACATAACTGATTTGTCGTCGATACAGACGTGAACAAAAAACGCAATTTGTAGTTTTCTCATAATGTACTCTCGTTGACGTTCAAAGAAACTCGAAAGAATTGCGCATTGAGAAGTAACGAACATTTATTAAAAGTTGATGACAAACCAATCGAGTTTCAGGAAAAATATTGCGAAGCGATGAAAAATCTCGTAATTGATTTTCATCAATCAACCATCATAGGGGAAAGTAGTATTGGTAAATCCAAGGTCTTCCTTAAGGCGGGACACGACTGTGCCGGGTCAAAGAATCGATTTTTTTGCAATTTCTCAAAGTATAATTATTCAAGAAGATGTAGAAACAAATTCAAGTTAAAATGTTGAAAACTGGCCAAATTACAGACGATTTAGTGAGAGCAGGGACTGCAACGGTATACGTACACTAAACAGTAAAACCAAATAAAAACAAAAAAATTCCGTAATTACAGTAGCTATGGTTGTACGTAGCTGTTTTTTTATTTACAATTTTTTGAACCCCCGAATATAAGTAAATATTTCGCCAAAATTACAATTTCTTTTTTGAACACCCGTCATTTTATGAATTTTTTTCTTCGAAAAATGGTTGTCCACTTAGAGAACTACATTTATATAGATTACAGAAGTTGATTATTTCGATTTTTCAGACCCCCCATTGTCATGTGGCCATTGGACCACATTTTTCATGCAGCGCCTCTGTTATACCTTAATAACATGTTTAATTTATAACTTTTCAAAACAAAAATTTACCCGAAATAAGTTGAATATATACTGAATAAAATACCTTTTTTTAAATCCAAAATAAATCATCTAGTAGACAAAAAAATCGGAAAAAAACACCTTCTTCGACCCCTCACAGTGATGTCCTTCCTTAATATCATTAGAAAAAAACCCGTTATGAATAAATTGTTTCTCAAATACTGAAGGATGAAATACCAATATTTTATATACAACCATCATCTATGGGAATGATTATATATATATATATATATATATATATATATATATATATATATATATATATATATATATAAATTAGGGTGGCCCAAATTTGAGCTCTATTTTTCTCCCTTTTCTCACCATCCAATTATCTTCTTTACACAAAAAAAAAATTGTCGCGAAATCTGCGAGCGGTAAAAAAATATTTAGAGGTCGCTCAAGCTTCCTAAAGATTCAAGTTTTCATTAAAAAATCGATTTTTTTCTTCATTCCCTTCACACTCATGAAATTAACGCTTTATAATTTTTAAATTAAGCTCGCGGTACCTCTAGCCCGCCAACGAATATTTAGTGGTCGCTCAAAAGCTTGTAAAATTTCCAATTGTCGCGAATTTTTTTCTCTTCTGGCTCATAAATTTAACATTTTGTGAAATTTTCAAAACACATCCTTTTTTCTTTAGAAACGGATTTTTTCATTTTACCTCTCACTTCTAACCCGATAAAACGCGCTTTAAAGAATTATTTTATGAGAACAAGGATTATAATTGTTGGGTTAGTAGTGTAAGGTAACTTTGAAAAATCTGTTTTTAAATGAAAAACGATTAATTGGTTTGAAAATTTTACAAAGCGTCAAATTTATGAGTGAGATAAATTTTAAAAAATTGACGAAAATCGTAAATTTCCAAGCTCTTGAGCGACCACTAAATATTCATTAACCGGCTAGCGCTTTTGCGAGGTTAATTCAAAAATTATAAAGCGTAAAATTCATGGGTGAGAAGTGAACAAACAAAAATTATTTTTTATTGAAACCTTGAATTTTTGGGGAGCTTGAGCGACCTCTAAAGATTTTTTGACCGCTTGCAGATTTAGCGACAATTTTTTGTTTTCTTTAAAGAGGATAATTGGATGGTGAGAAAAAGGGGAAAAAATAGAGCTCAAATCTGGGCCACCCTAATATATACATATTCATATACGTTAGTGGCCAAAAGTTTTCGAACATTCCAGATAATTGCAAAACTTTCGATCACTTTGGATGATGGCAAATTTATATTAAAATAATATAATTTCCCATACAGAGCTATAAAGTATCTTAGTGAAATGATAAATAAAATGAACTATATTATTCTAACATTATTTAGCAACTATACAGTGATCGAAAGTTTTGCAATTATCTGAAGTGTCTGAAAACTTTTGGCCGGTAATGTATATGTATATACCGAGTGTCCCATTTTAACGTTACACCTGATTTATCTCGAAAAATACCGCTCTGATTAAGTATTGAGTATCAAAAACCTTTTAGGGTTCAAAGGAAAAAGTTAAAAAAATATGTTTTGGTCCAAAATTCAAAATGGCGACGTTAAGACGGCCGACATGTTTTTTTTTTACTGAGATCGTGCTTTTTTCACGAAAATATTTATTCGGCCAAAACTAACAACTTTTATAGGAGTTTTTCAATACCGTTCATAATTTTTAGGTTATAATACCATTTTTTACTATTTTAGCGCTATCCAGAATGTACCACGAGGAGGTAAAGTCTTCAACATCTCTAGTGTAAGTGTGGGTGTGAGTTTGTTTCCATTGGTTTGGATTTGTTCCATAACCCAAACAAACCCAAACTCACACGCACCCTTACATTTGAGTTTGATTGATAACGGAAGTGACGAGCTGCAGAGACCTAATCCTTGTTTGCGTTTGTTTGGATTATCGAACAAAACACACACCCACACACACACGCACACTTATACTAGGGATGTTAGAGACTTTACCCCCTCGTGGTACATTCTGGAGAGCGCTAAAGTAGTCAAAATGTTATCCTAACCTAAAAATTATGAACGTCATTAAAAAACTTTTCTTACAAATATTTTTAGTTTTGGCCTGACAAATTTTTTTTATGCAAACAAAATTCCTGATCCCATACAAAAGACAATACGTCGGCCATCTTAACGTCGCCATTTTGAATTTTTGACCATTTTTTTTTAACGTCCCCCTTTGATCCCTCAAAGTTTTTTCGTACTTAAGGAGTAAGGCCACTGTAACGGCCCAAAAAAAAAGGTTTTTTCACTAATTTTTTGCTCCCGAAATTGAAGGTATTTGAAAAAAAACTTTTAATGGTGTTATCGGGCATACATTAAACTTTATTATAAAATTTTTTTACAGTAAAAAAAAACAAAATGGCGGTTCCACAGCTATCTTCCGGGACATGTTTTGCTTCCAGGGCTCCGCGGCACGCAGCACCACTGGTGCACTTTTGAATCTAGAACAAAAAAAAAACCATTAATCTAGAGGGCTATAGCTAGAGAATGTCGATCGGATTTTAAAAAGTATCAATTTTTGTGGATTTGGCGTGCGTTTGAAAAAAAAAATTGATTTTTGACGAAAAAAACGGCAAGTTTTTTGTTAATAAAAAATCAATAAATAAAGTTCTTGAAAATTCCGATCGACATTCTCAAGATAATGTAAATGTTCACATCTGGTTAAAATTTCAAGTAAAAAAAATGAAAATTGTTCGAGTTATGCTGCGTGCCATTTTGAAAAACCATGTTTCGAGAAAAACGCGTTTAAAGTTTTGCGAATAGTTTTTTATTGGAAAAAATTAAAAAAAGAAGTTAAAAGGATTTAAACTATTTTTTAAACTGGAGGGTTTAAACTATTTTTTAAGCCAATAAAAAAAAATCGATTTTTCAAAAAATTTACAGTGGCCTTACTCCTTAATACTTAATTGGAGGAGTATTTTTCGTGATAAATCAGATGTAAGATTAAAATGAGACACCGGATATATGTATATGTATATATACGTACACACTTATTAATTTATTTGTACGTTTTTATTGTTATTTATTCATATTAATGTGTATAATATCAATGCATATGCATAATTTTTGAATCATAGTTGGATTTATTAAGTACATCTCAATGTTATGAATTTTTAGGTGCACTTTTTCCTAGATATCGTGCTTTTTTGTTTGGGTGCGCGCGCCCTTCCCGACTGCGAGTGAAAACTGAAATTTTGTGTTGTCTTTCTCGTCCCGCGTAGAAGGACAGATGTGTTGGGCGATCCTGTGGGAAAAGGCGCTCAATTGAACGCATGCGTGGGCGTCGGTTGCCAAGGCTACAAGGGATGCAAGACGCGTGTGAATGTGTATTGATTACTCTGTAGAGCGCCATTCGACGATCTCTATCGTTCCGTATCTTTTCACTGCTCTCTTTTCCT